>CAJVGK010000011.1:0-184085 GCA_910950805.1 Acrocephalus scirpaceus scirpaceus | reverse complement strand
CCAATTGCCATTAATTTCTGACTTGAATATCTGGAGCACATGTGTGGGCTGTGCAGCCCCTGTACAGGGTACACCAGTGCTCAGCCTTCCTTAGGAACAAACTCTGACAAATGGGCAGGTTTTAAACAAAATGTAAGAATTTTTTCAATTGTCCAGAGTTCAGATGGATCTGAGAGGCAGGTGAAGGTGCTGAAAATAAGAAAAACATAAGAAAAACGGCTTTGTAAAACAGGCAGAAGATTCAGTGAAACAATGCAATGAAACAGGATAAATGTGTCTTAGATGAATATCAGACAGGGCTTTCTCTACAAACAATAATATTTTTAGCCTGTTAGCTTCATCGAATTGCCTTAGAAATCCCAACTTCAGGCCAACCTGTCTTCAAGGTACTAAAAATTTTACAAACTGTTGGGTCAAGAATGCTGCATCTGTTTCTTAGGAGCAGTTTGAAAAGAAAAGCACAAAGATTGCTTATAGCACGAGCATGCAGGCACTGCTATCATTAAAATGCATATTCAGAAAAATAACACTTGATTTGCTCCAGACACAGGCAAGTGTCTGGACTTTGTGCTTTACAAGATGCTAATCCCGGGAACTGATGGTGATTTCAGTGCCTGTTGTCCCCAGACAGTCAGAAGTCTGCAGGATCCAATGTCTGGGAGTCTAAACCCTAGCCTGTGCTTGTGCACAAAAGCAAAGAAAGGTCATAGAATGCTTTGGGTAAGAAGGGACCTTAAATCCATCTCGTTCCAATCCCCAAGATTTCCCATAGGAAATCTTTTCCATAAGGATAACCATGGCTGTATTTGCTTTGCTAACAGCACCTTTGGGAGAACCAAACAGCACCAAACACACCGGGCAAACCTCACACAGTGTTCAGGGCACATGAGCACATCTGGATCTGCAGGCTCTCCAGCTGCTGGGCAGTTCCTACAGCTGGGACTGTGACACCCTGGTCCCAATAACTGTAGGTACGATCCAGCTGCAGCTGGGGGAGAGAATTCCAGAGGCAACCTCGTGTGTCCCTCCCTCCCTCCCTCCCCTTCACGCGCTCTCACAGCAGCAGGTTCTGGGCACTTAGCTCCCTGACTGGAGCTTTTACAGAATGGGAAAAACAAAACTATCTCCCAGCTCCATGTTTGAAGGAAACTTGAATCCCTTCAAAGTGCAAGAATCCATGCTCCCTTTTCCTCCTCTGTACTGTCTAGTGTGTGTACAAATCCTGAATCAGCTCTGTTTATCTGCAGGAGCTGATGTACTCTTCCAGCAAGGGACATGGCAAGGGAGTGTGGCTCTGGCTGCTGCTTCTCTCTTCAGTCTCTGCAGGTGATGGACAGCTGCAGAGAAAATATTCTGTGTTTGAGCAATAAGCCAAACAAAAATGGATTATTGGTCACAAACCAACAGATTGGTCACAAACAAACGAGGTGAAGACAAGCACAACTGACACCACTCTAAAAGAAAGAAGCAAAAGAAGCCCCAAAAACCAACCAACCAAACCAAAACCCAACAGCAACAACAAAAAAACCATCCAAACAACAAACAAAGAAAGAGAAAAAGAAAAAGATGAAAAACATGTAGCAATTAGCCTTATCCTGGAGGGCACTGGAGCAGAGGAGGAGATCCTTCTTAGAGTCTGTGGGATACAAAGCAAAGGGGAGGGCAAAGGCTGCAGATAGCCCAAGGTTTCTGCCCATGCATTTAATGAGTGTAAGAAACAAGAGCCAAACCCCAGATCTCTTGTTAATGTTACACCCTTATTGATAGTGAGATACCCCACTATTACTAATTGTTGACTGTTAATTTATTATGCTATTGTTATAAGTGCTTGATAAAACTAACCTTGTTGTTGTACCTTCTCCTTTCTCCATGTTACCCTTTCTGTCAGGAAAATTGCCTCTGCTGCTCCCCAGAAATGTCTCCTGTGACAGCGAGGAGAGATGACCTAACACCCAATATGCAGATTAGAAGTATTTGACACAAACTAAAGTCGTAACATCACAAAACAACAAGTCCGCTAATAACCAAAAGAAACAAACAGTGTTCCCAAGTTAAGAAAGAGAAGGAGTGTTCTCTAGATTCTTTTAAAGACTGATTGTGAAGGTCGCCATAACTGGTAGAGAACCCAATTAGAGTGGGAACTCCCCTTGGACATCGAGCTAAGCGGGAAGACTTCCTATGGACTCCTGCGAGGACAGAAGTCACCAGCTCTGTTGTGAAGGTGACAGAGCTGAACTCCTCCTCCTCTGCGCCGTACCTGAGAGCAGTGGAGTGCGCGTAACCCCTCGGCCCCCCACCCAAGCTGAATTCTCTAAAAAAGGCATCAAAAAGGACCAGGTTCCTGTCCTTGTTTCTATCAGCAAAGGCTGCAGATAGCCCAAGGTTTCTGCCCACCCATCTAATGAGATTTGTCTTTGAACTGCAAATACAAAACTAAGCAAGAATTTGTTCCCAGCTCTGGGCTTGAACATAAGGATGCAGGTCCGGAAAAGAAAGGCATCAGGTGGAAAAGGGAAGCAGGCACCCCTTCTGATCTCCCAGGAGCACCATCATCTTCCCAGTGCAGCTGTCTGGCAAACTCTGGACTCACAAAGTAATTTCAGTATAAATACTTTCCATAATAGTATGCTTTCCTGACATTTTTACTCCTCTGTAAATCCCACTCCGGCTAGCTCTTTGGAGCCGGTGGAAGCGCCAGGAATGAGGAGCTACCTGAGGAATGTTTCTGCCTCAGGTAGGACCTTTGGGGCAACCAATCCCCAAGTTGAAGAGCAAGTCACGTCTAGGATCGAGCGAAGGAGAAGGAGGCTCTCAAGGTTCCAGCAAGGAGTTTACCTGGGCTGAAGGTTCCAGGGAGAGAGAGCCAAGGCAAGGGGTGACAGGGCTTTTTGAACAGGGGTGGAACAGGGGGTGGATACATTGCAATGACCAATAGTAGCACAATGGGGGAAGATCATGGGGAGTGGACCATAAAACCTTGGCCAATGGGGAAACGTATGGGGTGGTCACATCTTCAGGGAGCCAATGGGGTGTTGAGTGAGGGAGAACCTTCTGGAACAGGGGGTATGGGCAGTCACAGATTGACACTTGAGGAGGTGGAACAAACTGGGATTGACAGGTAACTTCTTGGAACAATGGGAGGGACAAGTTTAGGGACAAACTAACTGGGTAAGAACTAGGGGAGATTTGGGAACAAACTATTGGGGCAGCTAAGCACCACAACACTTTCCCATAAGTATTTGTTTTATGGTAAGAGAGCCATGACATTCCTAACAAGTAAACATCTGCCTGGGTATTGAATACTTTTGTTTGTACTGAAACAAATGAGAAAGAAAACAAAAGTCAGGAGCCCAAGTTGCAGAAGTGAAAACTATATTTCTTCTCTAGTGTTGGGGGTTAGGTTTCTTTCTTTTTCACCTATAGAATTTTTTCCCAAGGGTTGCTTGGCAGCTAATTGCCGGTACTTATCAGTGCTCAGCTGAAACAAAAAGATGGACCCTGGCATTTGGCTACACCCTTTTGTCTCTGGGAGTTTCTCTCGAGGGGGGGAGAAAGACGGGGCTGGAGGGCAGCTTCACTTTTGGTGTGGTCTGCATCGGGAGAAGAGGGGGCTGCTGTTGCTGCGTGAGCTTCTCACTGGCACCACTGGGATCTGGTCCTGAAGAGAGCTGCTATCATCTGCTCGTGTGCCCAGGAAAATCCTGATCTCTCTCCTTTTCCTGCCCTGCTGGAGCTGTCTCAGCCCTGTCCCACTGCCTCGGCGCTGTTTTAGAGCTGCTCTGCACCGCAGGCCCGCACTGCCCTCCCTGCCAAACACCCCTGCCCTCCAGTGACCACCGACGGAGCTCCAAATTTCATCTGATCCACCAGCCCGGGATACCCCACCGTTCCAGCTTGGTACCTTTTTTTTTTGGAGTCCCCAGAGACCAGACTGCCCCAAGTTTTGTGGGACCAAGCTCCGTCAAGGTCCCTGGTTCTGTTTTCGCTATTAATTGCTGTAGTTGTTGTTGTTTGTTTGCCTTGTTATACCTATTAGTAAAGAACTGTTATTCCTATCCCCATATCTCAGCCTGAGAGCCGTTTTAATTTTATAAATTATAATAATCTGTAGGAAAGGGATTTGAGTTATCCATCCCAAGAGAGGCCCTGCCTCTCTTTAGCAGATACCTGTCTTCTTTCAAAACCAAGACATCTAGATATCTTGATCTCTAAATCATCTGAAGGCATGAGCAAAGCAGCTGAAACGTGCCTGAAGATTTATGAAGCATTGCCTCACACCCAGCTGCTTTGTTGCCCTTGAACACTACACTCTCATTTGGCTGCATTTTCCACTCCACACAATAGATTTTAATTTTCAGTTGGGTGTTAGCATAAGAATACGAGTGCCACAAAGATTTATCCATCCCCATCTACATCTTGAAAAGGTTCAAGCTATTTAGTTACTAAAATATGCCCTAAGAGCATATTCTAAGAGCTGGGAGATTTGCACAGTTTGAAGGCTTCTAACTGCACCCTTGAGAGCATCTTTCATTTTTGCTGACTTTCTAAATGAGGATGCAACAGTCACGGCCAAGGCTGGACCCAAGTGCTGCAGGAAGATGATGTTTACTTGAAACATTCAAATTATTTAGCCCAGGAGGCTGTTTTGAATCATGCCCTGGTGAAGGGGCGTGGTTTTGGCTCAGTGGAGAGAGACTGTTCATTCTATAATGAATGAGGTCTTTCTCCAGAGAAGCCCCTTTGGAGATAGCCTGACTTTCAGGAGTTCCAGCATATGACTGTTTTAGCATTTCCTCCCTGGCCTGTGAGCACATCTTTGCAGCAGCACTGGGAAAGGAGTAAAATCCCTTTCTGCATGCCTCTTTCTCCTGAAAAATTTGCCAATAGTTGGGAACCCCATGCACTAAAGCATCTTGGACCATCTCACTTCAATTCCATTGCCTGTCAGAACAGACCCCAGCTTTTCTGTGGCTGAGACTGGGTTTGTGGCTATTGTTCTGCTCTGGATTATGCATTGCTCCCAAACCACAGGCTGCAGAGCCCGGGGATCCTGATGTTCAGCACTTCCCTGCCATTTGCATCTCCTTCTCTTTGGCACCCCTTGAGGACACAACTCAAGTGATTTTCTGAGCTTGGTGCCACAGTTCACATGGACAGGGCAAACACAGATTTGTGCTGTAACTCAAGACACTGGGTGGAAGGTAACAGGCAGCCCAGCCAGGGAGCCATTTGGAAAGAGGTGTCTGAGGGGGACAGAAGTTCTGCACAGAAGGAGCTGGGAATCCTTCATTTGTTGAAAGATTTCTCCAATAACTGACTCAAGTCCCTTGCAGTAAGCAGTCTGCCATCCCAAAGTTACTTCATTTTCTTGCCAGGAGGGGAGAAAATCCAATTCACTGCCTATTGTTATCACTGCCTTTTTCTAGGAGAAACAGACTGTCCTGTGTCATGACCAAATTTATGACTATTATTGCTGCAGCAGTGGTGAAGCCAAACCACGGTAAACAGCAAGGAACAGTAACCCAGGACAGAGATAAATCCAGCCCATACAGTCATTTTTAGCTCATCTGCTCACTGGTAACTTGGAGATTTCTTTTGTCCCTGACTCTTGCCTTTTGCTTGCACATGTTTTAAGTGCAATCTGGAGCTCTCCCCACCCCTAGAGATGAGCACATGGTAGGCTGGCCCTGGCTGAACACCAGATGCCCACCAAGCCTCTTGGAAATGCCTGAGACAGCATCCACATGGGGCAATCCATGAGGTAATTCCTTAGACTGATTCCCTCATGTCCATGGCTTTTTCACAGCGTGGGCTCTGTAAGTACATAGGAAGACAATTCCTGCCCTGAGAGATGAAGGAACAAATCTGTGGAGTCATTCTGACTGTTTTCTCTTTGGGAATGCATCCTGTACTTGCAGCCATGTGTTTTATCCAGGTCTGATCCACAGGCATAAATCCTGGGATGGGGCAGTTTACCTGCCTACTCTACCTGAAGTGGCATTAAAAAAATCCTAACAATTGCTGTAATTTTTAAAACACAGTGAAATTTAGAAAACCCAGATCAAGAGTTAGATTCTTTCTGAACAGGTAACAGCAGAAAGATTCTCCCTGGAAAATCTAAGACAAAGTCTCTTAATATCAGAAAATAAAAATCCTCTTTCACAGTGATAATTGAAGCCATTTGTTGCAAGAAACTTGAACCTGAAATGAAAACAGAAATAACATCCTGGTCATACACTTCCTTGGAGAACTTCAGCTTGCAGACAGGAAGCAAACACTTTCTACAACTCAAACCAATAGCAGGTTTCCTGAAAAATATAGCTCCTTTCCACACACTTGCCACCAAGAACTATTTTTAAACCTCACTATGAAAAATTGCAGTTCAATGTTGTTTTACAGGAGATCTGATAATTCCCAGTGAGTGATATTCATCATCTGGTAATGGAGTCAATTTTTTTACCAAGGAACATTTTTCACTCTTTTTATTGTCATCTTTGGCCTCACCAGATGTTATAAATGATTAGAAGCCAATTCAAAAATAACAGGGTTTATTAGCAAAATTTCTAACACCAAATGAAAGCCACAATAAAAACAGGACAACAATCGATCGAGAGTTGGGTGGACAGAGTGGCGGTACAAGGGTACCTTCCGAATTCTGCCACACTGCTATGTTTCAGCCTGTGGGTTTTATACAGTTTTTTTACTTTAAGGCTAAGTCTATTGAAAGTCTAGATATGCTGTGTTTCCAAAAGAGTCCTGTCTGCATGAAAAGGTTGCTTGACAGTTTTTCCGGAATTCATCTTGGGAGGGGTGATCTGATCGTCCAGGATCTCCACTAAGATCGGTATCGGATGTTGAGGAGCTGTGAAGTGAGGGTCTACTCTTGATGGATGGGCCATCTTCTTGCTCTGCCTTGTCGTTACAGTTGTAAATATGTTTAGGAACTTTGGAATCTTGGAGACACCCTTGGGTGGCTTCTTATTAGTAGCTTAAATCCATATTATATACACGAATTTATCTATTATACTTATTACAGTCCCCCACCTTTTTATTTACCCAAATAAATTCGTGTGTGTTGGACTGCCCTTCCTTAGTAATTGCCTTTGAGTCGTGGCATTCTACCCTTTTGTCTGATTCACAAATTTTGTATTGAGTGTCATAAAAGAAATAATACCCTTTCCCTTATTTTTAGGACAATCATAATGCTTTTGATACTTCAGGTTTTCTCTGGTGCCATGTTTAGCTGTAGTTCACGTCTCTTCTTGAGGGTCAGCCTCTTCGGGCTCTTGGGAGGTGGTCCCCCTGTCTTTCGGCTCAGGACTACGAGGACTTTCCACTACAACATGCCTCTGCCTTTCTCTTCGCCCACGGGGTAGCAGCCCGCGGCGGGGTACTCTATCTTCTCGGCAGCAGGCATATGTTTCTGGAGTCTTGTCAGTCTGAGCTGCAAACCTTCTTTTAAAGGCACTCCACCGGGACAACCTGATTGTATCGGACTAGCAAGGTACTTTGATTGTCTTTCTGCACTCGACCTTGAGCACTTCAACTTCAGCATCCAATTGCCCTTTTTGTCCCCTTTTTATATATATGATACCATTCTGGAGAATCTAACTCCAGTAGACTCAAGTTAGTGGCAATTACTAGGAAACGGCTAGTCTCTTTTTGTTCTTTTTCAAAACAGTTGGTACATAATCTTTTTGGTCTACGCCCTCTTTTACAGTGAGCAACTTAATTTACAATACACACACTTGAAGTGAACAAAGGGAAAACATTCACAATCTGGTTTTTTTGCAACTTATCTGATCCCCCTTGTTCATCGGTGGCACTGTAATCTGACTTTCAGATCTCTAGGAGATGAGGACACTCTACTTTTGAGTAGTGTATTGTGGCTCTGCTTTCTTTATTCTCGAAGCATGGGTCTACTCTTTTTCTGCAGTCTTAATTGCTGTATCTTAGGTAAATCAGTGAAATCTACTGGGATTCTTTTGAATGGGCGATAGGCAACTAGCTAAAGCTTAACACAATTAGACAAATCATGTATTTTAAAGGGGGATCTTTAGCATCAATTCTTGCATAACACAAAGTAAGAACAATAGTAGTAATTAGTGAAAAAATAGGAAGCATCAATCTACTGCTGAAAATGATTACTTAAAAACTGCTTAAAAATTTGAAACATCTCTCAGAGCAATTTAAGGCTAAGGCATATCTGAACCCTTCTAACTACTAGGGCATTGTTAGCGCTTTTATACTCATGTCAACAAAAGAGAATTACAGCTTACATGGCTCAGCTAAAGGCAACTCTTGTAAATAATGAAAGCTGCTCATCTGATTTAACATTCAGAAATGTAAAAAAGACAGATTTCATTTTTGGTGTTTATGAAACACACTCAAGAACTTTTAAAGAGGAAGCTCCCCAGAGATCTTGCTGAGGGAGATGTCTACATGACACAGGGCAGGACTACACAGAGAGCTTAGGCTGCTGAAAACTTTGGGAACAGCATGGATATGCTACTTGGCTGCTTTTCTTAGACTGAGCAGCAGAATATTACTGCTAAAAAGTGCTGTGGAAATCAGAGCACAAAAGAAGTGAAATTGCTTCACTGAGAAGTCTAGATAGAAACTTTTTACACTTTTTGCTTTTTCTTTTGAGCTTTTAATTATAGACTAAATTGACTTGATACTTAGGATGGACAAGAAAATGAAATTATATTATTAAGAAAACAACAAATAGGGTTGACAAGAAGCAAAATGCAACAGGAATTGATTCAAACAACTGACATGTAATTGAGACTTATCAAAACAAACAATTATAACAAATGGGGTAAGTGGGTCAATATTGCAGATTTTAAAATGAATAATGAAACGCAAAATAGGTACTTAAAATGAAGCTGTTTATGAAACTAAACATGGGCTAGTGCTTTAAGGACTCGGAGGTCTTCTCGCAGCCAAGCTACTGGCATTTTAGATTCTTTGCTTTGTAAACTAATGGGTATTTAGGGGCACTTTGAGTGCATTTCTGCAGCTAACTTAGTGGCTTTTAGGCTCTCGGCTCTTGGCACTAAGCTCACATAGAAGTTTTGGGGTTAGCCTTGTTGACGTGACTGGCCCAAAGCACCTAACATACTCTAACAGGCTTTCTAGACCACTACAGCCCCCGGTTTGGGCTGCAGCGCTGGCTTTTCTTGAGCCCTGCAGCTTCAGATCTTCATCTTCTTGGATCTGAGCCCAGTGGCAGCATCTTCTTTTTCCCCCCAACTGGCTTTTTCTCAGCTATGGCTTTCACCCTTAGTTTAGGTTTTAGCCTTCGCTGTAAAATAAAATAAAACCTGTAGCTTCTGCTACTACTTTGTTAGGGAACATCGGCTACAACTAAAAAACTAAAAACTGTTCATACTTTCTCAGGCACTATCTTAACAGGGTTATCAGTCACCTTTGGTAAGCCTAACTAAGGACAGCATAAACTCAACAGCGTTTTCTTGTTTCAGTAGCCTAATGCCACTGGAACACACGCTCTTAAGAGACAGTTTAAAAATTGCCTCTTGTAGGATTTATTCTCGTGACAGGCAAAACTCTTAAAACTGAAAACGGGACAATCTGCAATTAGAGGAAACAACATAAAACATTCAATTGTAAAGACTATTCCATGGGGATTGGAGGGAAGTGGAAAGAAGATAAGGTATTGCATAAAAAGGTATAGAGGATTTTGGGCTAGGCGTCCTAGCCAGCGAGCTCTTTCTGGTCAGGACTAGTGGATAGGAACTGGGAACTGGGGCGGGGTCGCAGGGAGCTAGAGAGACTGCAGACGTCTTGGGCTACTCTGCGCGGTGTGGTTTGCTGCTAACGACCCACTTTTGAAATAGGAATGGGGGCAGGGACGACGAACAGGGATATGGGGTAGCAGAAAGGCAACAGCAGCTTCAAGCTTATCTGTGCTCATTTGGCAAGTTCTACTCCTTATCTTGCTCTCTGAACAATAGGAGAGAGAATCATGGAATAGAATTCACAACTTGTTTATGTTTATGAAGTAAACATACATAACATTAAAAGTTAACAGGGTAGCTAAAACTGTTAGACACTTCGGGATGGAGTGACTCTGCAGTTGCTACAGTAGTATCTGGTGGAAATGGTTTAGCAGGGTGTGGTTGAGAAGCTGGAACGACTGCATTTGCATATGAGTATAGCTGAGAGTGGGGTGGGGGTTTCTTGGGGGATGGGGAAAGCTGGGGACCTGGAAGGGAGAATTCTAAGGGAAAGATTTTCTCAGATCTCTCCCCCCCCCCTTCTTCTCGGTTTCTGTTCTCACCTCGGGGGAACTGAGAATGGGAAGAGGATGGCTCTTTGGGGGAAGGGGGGGCTAGAAGCAGGATTGGGAAAAGGGGTCAGAGAGAGACAGAGAAGGCAAGCAGGAGGACAATCCTCTGCTGGACACGAGGAGGCTATGGAGGTGGCGGTGCTGGCCGCGGGAAGCAGTGGGATGGATGCGACGCTAGACGGGGCGCACGGGTGGGGGGAGGCACAGCACGGGCTCGGCGCGCCCGGCCTGATCTGCCATCTGCGGAAGGTCTGCGGGCCCCTGCCGTACTTGGCTTACAGGCGCAGAGGAGGGCCCGGGCGCAGAGGGCGGCCCCCCTCTCTGCCAGCGTGCCCTGGACGGCGGCCCCGCACCCCGCGGGTTGGCTCTCGGCACGCAGCGACGGCAGTTGTGGCTTGGCGCGGGGGGCTCCTGACGGCCCAGCGGCCCCCCCTACAGCGGCACTAGCAGCGGCTGGCAGCGGCAGGCAGCGGCACTGTCTACTGGGCTCTTCTCTTCACTCTCCCTAACTTCGGTACAATAATAAATTAGTTTTCCTTGGACTTACTTTTCAAAATGGGGCACTCTCTCTAGTGCTCTAAGATCTATTCTAGTGGACTTTCTGGTGGGATTTCAAAAGCACCTTTTCCCTTTCTGGGAGCACACTTTTTCTTTGATTCTTTCTGATGTTTACTCTTTCCTTGCCCCATTTTTAAAAAAAATTTTACCTTTCGGTAATGGATCGCAATGCTAAATTCTTTCTTAGCTCTGGCTAAGAGCAGGGATCTTTCCCTAAACTGTTTTGTCACAAACCGGGTTTCCGCGTATTTCGGATTACTTACCCGTCCGGCGAGCTGAACCGTGGGTCTGTTCGTCCGATGAAAGAATCTTCGGTTTGCGTCCTGGGCTTTTACCAGCCCGTAGCAAAAGGGTTTACCGGTTCCCCAAACCCAGAGGGACGTATCCTTCCCCTTTTGCTTCCTTGTGATCGATTCCCCCAGACTCCCCGAGTCTGGGCTTTGATGAGCAAACGAGTTTTCCCCAATTCTCTTCCCCGCCAGCCAAAAAAACCTTTGCGGGAAATCTGGTACAAGAGCTTACAGATCCACCCTTGTATCGTGGCAAGGCCACGTCTCGCTCACCCACTCAATCACCCACTCAACCAAGCATTACTTACAGCTATTTTTCTTGCTTGGAGATCTTCGTGCACGGAGAAAAAATTTTACGAGTGAAAAGTAGCCGCAGCTCCGAAAAGACTCCTATGTCTTTTCCCAGGTTTTCTGCTGGATCCAGGCCTTCTCCCTCTTTTTATTGTGGCAGCTTATCTAATTTCTGGTTCGTGATACAAATAGGTGCGAGGGAACTTTGCCGGGCCGCCGAAAAGTAATGGCAGGGCGCCCCCCCGCGCAAAGGGGTTCCTCCGCAGCTAAATTGTATCCGAGTCATGGCACCAATCTGTTATAAATGATTAGAAGCCAATTCAAAAATAACAGGGTTTATTAGCAAAATTTCTAACACCGAATTAAAGCCACAATAAAAACAGGACAACAATTGATCGAGAGTTGGGTGGACAGAGTGGCGGTACAAGGGTACCTTCCAAATTCTGCCACACTGCTAGGTTTCAGCCTCTGGGTTTTATACAGTTTTTTTACCCTAAGGCTAAGTCTATTGAAAGTCCAGGTATGCTGTGTTTCTAAAAGAGTCCTGTCTGCATGAAAAGGTTGCTTGATAGTTTTTCCGGAATTCATCTTGGGAGGGGTGATCTGATCGTCCAGGATCTCCACCAAGATCGGTATCGGATGTCGAGGAGCTGTGAAGTGAGGGTCCACCCTTGATGGATGGGCCATCTTCTTGCTCTGCCTCGTCGTTACAGTTGTAAATATGTTTTGGAACTTTGGAATCTTGGAGACACCCTTGGGTGGCTTCTTATTAGTAGCTTAAATCCATATTATATACACGAATTTATCTATTATACTTATTACAGTCACCATCATGGAAATGTGGTGGGACGACTCAAATAGCTGGAGTGCTGCACTGGATGGCTACAAGCTCTTCAGAAGAGACAGGAAAAGGAGAAGAGGTGGAGGGGTGGCCCTTTACATTAGGGACGCTTTTGATGCCATGGGTATTGAAATTAATGATGATGGAGTAGAATGCCTATGGGTAAGAATTAAGGGGAAGGCCAACAAGGCTGACATCCTACTGGGAGTCTGGTATTGTCCACTCAGCCAGGAAGAAGAGGTGGACAACTTGTTCTATAAGCAGCTGGAGAATGTATCAGGATCATTAGCCCTTGTTCTTGTAGGTGACTTCAACCTACCAGACATCTACTGGAAACTTAATACAGCAGAAAAAAGGGCAGTCCAGGAAGTTCTTAGAGTGTGTGGAGGACAACTTTTGTCGCAGCTGGTGAGTGAGCCCACCAGGGGAGGGACTATGTTAGACCTGTTGTTTGCAAATAGAGATGGGCTGGTGGGAGATGTGGTGGTTGGAGGTCGCTTGGGACACAGTGATCATGAAATTATAGAGTTCTCGATATTTGGTGAAATCAGGAGGAACATCAATAAGACTTTTACATTGGACTTCCAGAGGGCAGACTTTGGCCTGTTTAGGAGACTTATTCAGAGAGTTCCTTGGGAAGCAGTCCTTAAAAACAAAGGAGTTCAGGAAAGATAGGCGTGCTTCAAAACAGAGATCATGAGGGCACAGGAACACACTGTCCCTGTGTGCCGAAAGATGAGTTGACGGGGTAAACGTCCAGCCTGGATTGGCAAGGAGGTCTTGGAGGAACTCAGGAATAAAAAGAGGATGTATTATCTTTGGAAGGAGGGTCATGTCTCCCTGGAAGTATTTAAGGGGGCTGCAAGGGCATGTAGGAAAAAAATTAGGGAGGCCAAAGCTCAGTTTGAACTTAAATTGGCAACTTTTGTAAAGGATAGTAAAAAATGTTTTTACAAATATATTAATGGTAAAAGGAAGGGTAAGACCAACCTTTGTTCTCTACTGGATGTGGGAGGGAACTTAGTAACTACAGATGAGGAGAAGGCAGAGGTGCTTAACGCCTTCTTTTCCTCAGTCTTTAGTGGAAAGACGACTTGCCTTCATGACGACCTTCCTCCTGGGTTGGTAGATGGTGTCAGGGAGCAGAATGGTCCCCTTGTTATCCAGGAAGAGGCAATCAGAGAACTGCTGAGATGCCCGGATAGTTATAAGTCTATGGGACCAGATGGGATCCATCCCAGGGTGATGAGGGAGCTGGCAGATGAGCTTGCAAAGCTGCTCTCCATCATTTACCAACAGTCTTGGCTCACTGGTGAGGTTCTGGATGACTGGAAGCTGGCCAATGTGACACCCATTCACAAAAAGGGTGTGAAGGAGGATCCTGGTAATTATAAGCCAGTTAGTCTGACCTCAGTACCCAGTAAGGTAATGGAACAGTTTATATTGAGTGTCATCACACAGAATTTACAGGATGGCCAGGGTATCAGACCCAGCCAGCATGGGTTTAGGAGGGGTAGGTCGTGTTTGACCAACCTGATCTCCTTTTATGACCAAGTGACCTGCCTGGTGGATGCGGGAAAGGTTGTGGATGTTGTTTATTTGGACTTCAGCAAGGCCTTTGACACTGTTTCCCACAGCATACTCCTGGAAAAGCTGGCAGCCTGTGGCTTGGACAGGAGCACTCTTTGCTGGGTTAAGAACTGGCTGCATGGCCGGGCCCAGAGAGTGGTGGTGAACGGTGCTGCATCCAGCTGGTGACCAATCACTAGTGGTGTTCCTCAGGGGTCTGTGCTGGGGCCAGCTCTGTTCAATATTTTTATTGATGGCATGAATGAGTGTATTGAGTCTTTCATTAGTAAATTTGCAGACGACACTAAGCTGGGATCATGTGTCAACCTGTTGGAAGGTAGGAGGTCTCTGCAGAGAGACCTGGAACAGTTAGATGGATGGGCAGAGTCCAGTAAGATGAAGTTTAATAAGTCCAAGTGCCGAGTCCTATATTTTGGCCACAAAACCCCCCTGCAGCATTATAGGCTGGGGACGGTGTGGCTGGACAGTGCCTGGGCAGAAAGGGACCTGGGGGTACTGGTCGACAGCCGACTGAAAGTGAGCCAGCAGTGTGCCCCGGTGGCCAAAAAGGCCAACAGCATCCTGGCCTGTATCAGGAATAGTGTGGCCAGCAGGAGCAGGGAGGTCATTCTTCCCCTGTACTCAGCACTGATGAGGCCACACCTTGAGTACTGTGTCCAGTTCTGGGCCCCTCAGTTTAGGAAGGACGTTGAGACTCTTGAGCGCATCCAGAGGAAGGCAACAAGGCTGGTGAGGGACTTGGAACACAAGTCCGATGAGGAACGACTGAGGGAGCTGCGGTTGTTTAGCCTGGAGATAAGGAGACGCAGAGGTGACCTTATCACTCTCTACAACTTCCTGAAAGGTGGTTGTAGTCAGCTGGGGGTTGGTCTCTTTCTCCAGGCAGCAACTGACAGAATGAGAGGAAACAGTCTCAAACTGCACCAAGGGAAATATAGGTTGCATATTAGGAAAAAGTTTTTCACAGAAAGAATAATAAAGTACTGGAGTGGTCTGCTTGGGGAGGCCATGGAGTCCCCATCCCTGGATGTGTTTAAAAAAAGATTGGATGTGGCACTCCGTGCCATAGTCTAGGTGAGGTGTTAGGGCATGGGTTAGACTCGATGATCTTGGAGGTCTCTTCCAACCTAGTAATTCTGTTTGTGATTCTGTGTGAAAATGAATCTGTTTATTGCAGAGTTAAGACAGTACTTATACACTTAGTGTGAGAATCTCTGTTCAGTCCTTCGCATGCAAGCCGGTTGCAGGCCTGTAATAAAGCCGTTGGCCTGACAATTTATTAGTTTTCTCAAGGTTGCAGGATTTGAAGGAAGAGGATGCCTTTTCTGTTTTCAGATCGTGTGTAACCTGCTTTCTTTTGTGCTTCCCAGGAATTTTCTGCAGTGTCAGGCTTTGCTCTTTTCTCACAGCTGTTTATACCAGTGATGTCTAATTTGTGACCCACTGACTATATCTGACTCTCCAGAAGAGTTAATCTAGCATTTCCTGGTTTCCCAAGATTGGAAAATGGTTTGAGACCTTATAAAGACTGCAGAGAATTGCTACCTAAACAACTTATCACACAATTGGAAGCATATGTTATGTGGCCAAAATGGGTGTCCCTCATGGCTAGGCATGCACCACCACATAGCCGAAATGCATGCCTTCTAGTCATTTGGTAGGGGAATGGTTGGGATATTGTTATGCCAAGATGGTGTTGACTCAGAGAATTTAACATTAAAAATATTTAGTTATTAATTCAAGTATTGAGAAACAAAGAAGACAAATTAATAAACACAGGGAAAACACCTTTCTTCTCCCTTCCCCAGGCTTGACTTCAGTCCAGACACCTCTCTTCCCCCCTCCCTAGTCTCCACTGCCCTTATTTTTGCCATGTGTTACACTCAGTCCCTTCAGTGAGGTAATGGACAATGCAGGATGTTTGGAATAGTGCATAGTGTTTTTTCTTACACTGCTCCTGGCTTTTTAATAATTTCCTCTGCTCTGGCATGGGCTTATCTACAGGCTGCAGCCCCTTTTGGGGGTATACCTGCTTTGTTGTGGATTATCCATGGGCTGTAGTCCCCTCAGAGACATATCACCTCTTCTGACATGGAACATCTTCTGAGTGTCTCCAGCTGTGTCCTCAACAGTGTCCCTTTCCTCATGTCTCTTTCTGGTTTTCCTCACCTGTCCTCACATGTCCCCTTCTGTGTGTCTTGTCTCTAGCTGCTACCACACTTTGTTAAATATGTTTGTGCAGAGGCGTCATGTTGAAGTTTTGCTATGTGGTGGGTTGTTTTCATCAGTTGCTGCGCTAGCTAGTTGTAACCAGCTGTGACTAGCACAGGACAGTTCATGGCCTATGCATGCACAGATCAATCTTGCAGACCCATTCTACCATAAACCTGCCATTTATGCTAAGTATAGATATACAGAAAGTACTTCAAGGGAATCTTTGTTGCCATCTGTTGCTCAAAGGTGAATTATCACTGAACCAAAAAGGGAAAATCAGATGATGCATCAAACGAAGCTTTTCAAAAATATAATCTTGTTATTGACTTAGCTGCATTGAACATATTTAATAACTTGAAGTATTAATGCATTTTGCTGAATGTTGCATGTTCCTAGCACATAATATACATGTCCCAAACAAAGCTTTTTACTTTATAAATGCTCATGTGCAAGACCTCAACTTTAACATTGCTTCAAGAATTAAATTAAAATAGCCTAGTGATGCTTTAAGGAGCCTGGAAATAAAACCACACACTTTTGAGATAATATTAGTATAGGAGGTAATATAAAGGTTGGTCTTTATTGGAGGCCTCTAGGGGCAGATATGGAAAATGTCCACAAAATGCTCCCCCACCCCTCACAGGGTGAATTCAATTTTTTAGGTTTAGCAAATTAGCGTAATTGTCAAAAATCGCCAATTAGAGACATAAGAGGTGAGGTAATTTCCCCCTCTCTAAATCCTCCCCCCTCAGGTGGAAACTAAACTTTGTTTATGAAAATGTGTCTTGAAGAGCTGTTTTTCAACCTTGGTTTCTAAGGAGAACCAAGATAGCATAGGGGTCTTGGAATGTGTTTTGCCTTTCTGCCTAGGAAAATACTGAAGCTAAGTTACAGTAATAGGCTACAGAGCTACAAATATATGTGTAAAGAGTACAGAGAATATATAAAATAAAAAAGGCAAAAATCAGCACAGCATTACTACGATGCTTTGTTCCTTAACAGCAACATTCATGTAGCAGCTTACTATCTCTAATTCTTGTGCTTTGAGCAACACATTCACAAAAGTAATTCACACATACATACACTGGATTCCCCAGTAGCTGGGCTTAGACAATCTATCCAGTAGCTGGCCCCTGGATTCCCTCCCCCCATCTCCCCAGTTGCCTTCCACAGAAACACACACACATGTAAATGAGTCTCATTCCATCCCCAGACCCCTCAGGCTCTTCGGCAATGTTATGGATCTAGTATGAGCTTTAGACAAGCCTTGCCTTAGGCTCAGATTTTTGGCAGCAGCTCTACTTAGGTGACTGACACCTAAATTGCTCTGGCTTGCAAGTTCTTAAGAATGACCGATTAGGTCTATTATAAAATGAGTTATTTATTGAATAGACAGAAGGTAACAGACAAAAGGCCTTAAACAGAGTTACTTACTACACAGTATAAAACAAAAGAACTACTAGTAGATTACATAAAACAGTGCATGACATTAAGGTACCTATATTAAAACTAGCAAAGAAATAGTATAAAGAGTCAGTGCAACTTACCACCGAATTGAAGATAGTGTTCACAGAGTCCTTTCACTCAACCCCTGGGAGAGTAACCACAAAAGGCAGCGTCATGACTTTGGGGAGAAAACGCCACACATTTCAAGGAATGAGCAGAAGATTTCTGCTTTGTGAAAGTATAGTGTAGTTTTCATAGTTTGTAAAGTGAAGTGTCAGTCTGTTACGCGAGGGGGGTCGTTGGTAGGGAGACAGAAAACATGACTCGAGACCTCTTGATCATGTGACAAACAGCACGTTTTATTGTTCGGAAATCCCTTATATAGGAAGTTCAAAACTCCCGGTTCTAGACACTCATTGATCTGGGTCTTAGCCCTGCCCAGCTTCTTGACCAGTGATATGTCTGCTCTCTTGACTGCCTATGATTGGCTGAGGTGTCTGCACGAGCTCTCCCATTCACCTAGGGACTTCTAGAACAAGCCAGATCAGCCAACCTGGGTCGGTTATGATCAGACTCATAATATCCAGCTGTAAACCAGCTGTATATTGCTACCTACATCTGTCAGTCAAATTCCAGCTTATCTTTCCATATCTTGCTTCCACAGCAAGATGTTTACTGTCAGCGGAAAGCATTAATTCCATGGCACCAAAATAACTCACTACAAAGCAAACTGTCCTGATTGAGTTACTCCACCAAGGCTCATGTGAGGCTCATGTGAGAGCAAGATGCCCTGAGTTATTGCACCAGCTAACAAACAACAGACAAGCTCTCCTGTGGCAGGGGGAGATGCCCTGCTACAGGCAGTTGGCTTGGACCCCCTGGTCACTCTGATATCCAGTTCCTCCAGGTGCCTCACCCTTAGAGACACATGCATACCCAGCTCTCAAGCCACTTCACCTACTTGAAGTCTATTCTGATAGCTGCTAGCAATCATGCACTGACTTACATAGCCTCACTCACTCGACTCCAGTTGCTGCCACCACAGACACATGGCTTGTGATCCCCACTGCAGTTGGTGACCCTTAAATCTTTGTACACACAGAATTGAGTCCCTCACCCAAGAAATTAGTTAGAAATGGAATTTGAAGACAAGACAGGACAGGTTGCACTGGTGTATCATGTCTAGCTGAGATGGAGTTCATTTCCCCATAGCACCCCTCACAGTGCCATGCTTTGCATTGGTTGCTGGAAAGGTGTTGATAAACCAGTGTTTTGGCTATTGTTTTCCAGTGCTGGCACAGTATCAGCGCTGTCTTTCCCACTTTCTGCCCCTCCATCAAGGGGGCTGGAGGTGATCAAGATCCTGGGAGGGGACACTGTTGCAAAATTTCTTGGAGAGCAAGGGCACAATCTACTTTGGGATTGGGCCTGAGCTATCCTGGGCAAGGCCTCAGATTTGGGCCTGATTAGTAGTCAGTAGAGCTGTGGCACAGCAGAAAATTTGATTAAGGTGTGTTTAGTATTAATTAGTATAGTTATAGCAATTTCACTGTGATGACCTTAAAGTTAAGATTGTTTACATTCCTTTCTGTTCAAGTGCCAATTAGAAGGCACCTCTTAGTGTAAACTATATATCACTGTATATAACCAACCATTTTGTAGCAATAAACAGAGAATGCATGCATTAACCATATTGGTCGTATCGTGCATTGCTCCGTGTCACGCTGGACACGGAAGGAGCACGCTGGACACGCTCAGTCGCCCAAGGCAAAAAAGGAGAACTTTATTTACAGTTTCTACAATTTATAGACTCTCTAAAGTGAGAGTGGATTGGAGGATAATATACTTCCTCTAAATCACACTGGCCAGTTGAACAGTCTGTCAATTTTCTCCTCCTCCAAGAAGGAATGTGAAAAACACATAGTGTTTTGGTAAAAGTGTGGGAATTCTGACTCCAAGTATGTAAATATCAGAAGGCTTTTGAAAATCAGGGCAACATCTCACCCTTTTTCCGTTAAAAAAAGAAAAAAGGAAAAAGAAAATGAACAATGTTACAAAGAAAAATTGAACACTGTTTTAGGGTTCAGTCATGGAGGAACCATCAGAGTGATCACTTGCATTGTCTGCATCAGAGTCATCACTCAACGGTTCATCCGCTTGATGGCTTTCAGTTTGGTCACGGTTTCCATCTTGCCTGTTGGCCGGGTTCTGTCTCTGAGGTCGCAGGTCAGGACGGACACAGTTCGAGGGTACCCAGCGTGTCCCAGTATCTGTGGACACGCACGCATACCCACGCCCCAAAATGACAAGGTCGTAGGGACCTTCCCACTGTTTGGTGACTAGATTTTTCACTCGCACCTTTGCTCGAGGCTGATGTGTCTCGTCCGAACCCTGCAACGAAAGATGGTGATTCACGATGACAGTGTTATTTGAGTTCTGTGGCACCGTAAGATGATTGATGGTGTACAAGGCCTTTGCCAACCGACTGTGCGGGGTTTCACCCTGCATTCCCCGTTTTTGTTTTTGTAGAACCCGCTTCAGAGTACCATGAGCGCGTTCTACAATAGCTTGACCAGTCGGAGAATGTGGGATACCAAACTTGTGTGAAACACCCCACAATTGCAGGAACTGCCGCACCTTCCCTGATGCGTAAGCAGGACCATTGTCGGTTTTCACAGCAGAAGGTATACCAAGAATGGAAAAGGCCTGCCTCCAATGGGCAATGACATCACGGATCTTTTCTCCAGTGTGAGCAGAAGCCCACATTGCAGAGGAGAATGTGTCCACCATGACATGCACATACTTGAGCCGGCCAAACTCGGCAACCTGGGTGACATCGGTCTGCCAGAGCTCCAAGGCCCTAAGGCCTCTGGGGTTTACCCCTGCCGGCAAAGGTGCACCAAGGGCATGACAGTCGTCACATGACTCAACAATGTTGTGAGCCTCAGTCGCTGTCAACTGAAATTGCTTTTGCAACGTATGTGCGTTCTGGTGGAAGAACTCATGTGATGCCTTGGCCTGCGCGAGTACATCTGGCTGAGGTGCTACCCATGCCGGGTTAGCCAACTTGTCAGCCCTCGCATTACCTTCCGCTAAAAACCCTGGCAAACTAGTGTGGCTCCTTGTATGCAGAACATAATATGGGTGAACCCGGGCCTGGATGGCACACCACAGGGTCTTCAGTAACTGAAACAAGGCAGGATTACTGACCTCCTTCAGAACTGAATAACCCAGTCTCTGTGTGATGTCGGCCACATAGGCGGAATCCGTGACCAAGTTGAAAGGTTCCTGGGAAAATTTCTCGAATGCCATGACCGCAGCCTTTAGCTCAACCAATTGGGCTGAACCATCCTCATGACCTTCCACAACCTGCCACTCTGCTCCATCCTTCCAGGTAACAATGGCCTTTCCTGTCTTTCCCGAACCATCTGTGAAGGCGGTGGGTCCTTGCACCGGTTCCTGGCTACATTTGGGCCGCAAAGAAATCTGTGTATTTTTTGCCACGTGCAGTAGCTTGTGGCTGGGCAGATGATAAACAATCTGCCCTGTGAAATTTTCCAGAGCACACTGCATAGTAACACTGTTTGCAAGGCTCCAGTCAAAATTTTCCCGATCAATTGGGATCACGATCTTTGCGGGGTCTGCTCCCATCAATTGCAAACACCGTTGCCGGCATTTGATCACCAATCGAGCAACCAGCTCAGCTAACGGAGTTACCGTCTTCTGCAGCTGGTGGGGCAGGAAGACCCATTCCAAGATGTGCAAGGAATCTGACCATTTGTCATTCCATTGGCCGATGATACCTGTAGGATGTAAATCTGGAGCAGTGATGAACACAGTGATATCAACGGAGGGGTCAATGCGGTACACTTGGCAAGCGGAAACAGCTTGCTGAACCTCCTCCAGGGCCTTACGTGCCTCAGGGGTCAATTCACGAGGTGACTTCAAATCGGTGTCTCCCTTTAACAAATCATACAAAGGAGACAGTTGTGCATTGGTTAGTCCCAAATACGGACGCAACCACATGATGACGCCTACCAATTTCTGGGCGTCGTTCAGTGTTTTCACCGAACGCACAAATTGCACCTCCTGGTGACGGATTGTCCATTCCAGAATCTTGACCCCCAAATACTTCCAAGGAGGCTCTTGTTGAACCTTTTCTGGAGCCACTTGCAGCCCATGAGCGTGCAAAGCATCAATCAACTGAGGCTGTATCCTCAGCAGTTCATCCTGGGTGGGTGCAGCCACCAGAATGTCGTCCATGTAGTGATATACATGGGCGTTGGGAAACTGCCTGCGAACTCCAGACAAGGCACGGGCCACATACCATTGGCATATGGCGGGAGAATTCCGCATCCCTTGGGGCAAAACCGTCCATTGATATCTCTGTGCGGGCTCAGCATTGTTAATTGCTGGCACCGTGAAGGCAAATTTTTGTCTGTCATCGGGATGTAAAGGGATCGTAAAGAAACAATCCTTCAGATCCACGATGAGGATCGGCCAATCCGCTGGAAGCATGGTAGGCGACGGCATGCCAGCCTGCAACGTTCCCATGCTTTCCATCGCGGCATTCACTTTCCGGAGGTCTTGTAACAACCTCCATTTCCCAGACTTTTTTCTAATGCAGAAGACAGGAGTGTTCCAGGGACTGGTAGAAGGCTCCAGATGACCCTGGTCCAACTGCTCCTGCACTAGATTTTGAAGGGCAACGAGCTTTTCTTTAGGGAGGGGCCACTGATTCTCCCAGACAGGTTTGTCCACCAGCCACCATAAAGGAGGCGTAGGACAGTCTGTGCCCTTCGTCACAGTGGCCCCCATTAAAAATCCGTCCCGATGCGCACTCCCCACGCGGCCAGAACATCCCTCCCCCAGAGGTTAGCCTCAGTCGAAGTAACATGAGGCCGGACTACAGCTGATTGTCCCTCTGAGTTCGTGATGACCACGGGCTGCTGGCTCACGTAGCACTGCTTCATTCCTCCCAGTCCCGCAACAGACGTCTGCACTGGACTCAAGGGCCACTCAGGGGGCCAGGCAGCGAGTGAGAGGATCGTGATGTCAGCGCCGGAATCAATCAGTCCACGGAGGCAAATTTCTGAAGGTGTCGCACCAGGGATGGACAGGGTACACAGCATTATGGGACGGTCGTCGGACAGGACAGCGGTCCAGTGCACTTGAGGAGATCCAGTGGACCCAAAGCCACCGTCTCCTCACGACCGGTCAACTGCCCTGCGAACAGAGGCTCTAAAAGGCACAAGTTGAGCAAGCCGTGTTCCTTTTGGGATAGTGACGGGGGTTTTGATGTGGATACCATGGCACAAATTTGTCCCGTGAAACCCGCATCAATGAGTCCCATGTGCACAATGAGACCCTGAAGGGTGGTACTAGACCTCCCCATAAGGAGAGCACTCATACCATCACCCAAGGGGCCAAAGGCATCCAATGGGACCTTGTGCACGTCGCTGGTCTCTAACACAATCGTGTCTGCTGTGCAGACATCAACACCTGCTGAGCCGCGGGTGCTGGCTGCGAGTTGACCGAGCAGACCTCCATCGGCTCTGGGGCTTGGAGAGAGATTTTTGTCCACGCGCGTCTCCCCTTCGCGCGTCGCTTTCCGTTTCCCGAGCCCAGCAAGGCCTGACCGTTAACGTGTACGGTGGCCTTGCACGCATTTGACAGATGATTCGGTCTGCCACAGCGACCACAGAAACACAAGGGAATCGTGGACTTCTTTTGCTTCTTCCCCTGTTTCCCGCTGGCCTGCACAAACCTTTTCTGCTGCTGCCTGCCCTGGGGCACTGCCCAGACTGGCTGCACAGCAGGGGCCAGAGCAGGCTGCATGACAGTGGCCACAGCAGCCCACTTATGACCTGAGGTGCGCAACCTCGCACAGGCCTGTGCCATCTGGGGGACAGAAGGATCCCCAGGAAGCGCCTCTATGATTGCTTTACAGGCAGCATTGCAGTTGTGCCTCGCAAGGTGTTTGAGTATATGTCTCCTTGTGTCAGGATCCGCCACCTGTTTCTCCACTGCAGCAGTCAGCCTGCCTGCAAACTGCAGGAAAGGCTCGTCAGCCCCCTGGACAGCTGCCACAAAGGACTCCTTCGGGGCCGCCATTTCAATGGTTTGGATGACTGCTGCCATGCCTGTTTCCTGGCACTGCTCAAGCACCAGGGGGTCAAAGCCAGCCTGTCCATTAGGGCCAGCATAATTGCCTGTGCATAGCAGTACATCCGTGCTGACCGCACGTCTGGGGTCATCTGGACCCCGCATGGTGTTCCATTTCACGGCCCTGACTGCTAAATCAGTCCATATGGACTCGAAGATCTCGTATTCCACAGGCTGAAAAAGAACACGAGCTATGCTTCGGATATCATAGGGTGTCAACAAGTCAGCAGCCAGTACACGAAGCATCTGCATGACCTGGTCAGACCCCAGACCATATTTGCCAGCCTGATCACGGAGCTCCATTGTAGCCTTCCAGGATAGGGGTTGATATGTATTGTGGGTGACACCCCTAAGCACAGGGAAAGCCTTGAAGCCCCCCGATGAGGCGGCAGCACCTGTTAAATCCCGTCCCGTGGACCCCACAGGCTCAGGGTCAGGTGCCTGACCGGGGGCCAGCTCGACACCACCTGACATCGCGTCGCCCGCACCCGCAGAGAAGGGGAGCGCCGGGCCCAGGCCGGCTCCAGCCGAACCCACGTCCATGGAGGAACCAGCAGCTCCGGCCACATCACGGGCGCAGGTCCCCGCGGCAGCCGGCGAAGGTCCCGACGCAGACGGGACGGGCGCAGCCATGGGCACCGCCCCCCGCAGCGCGGGGGGAGAACGGGGCACAGAGAGGGGCGCGGCTCGCTGAGCCAGGTCACCGCCCCGCGCCGTGACCGGGGGCAGCAGCGGGGGGAGGGCGGGCAGCTGCGCAGCCCCGCCCGAGCCCAAGGATGTCCCCGCGCCGAAAACTCCACCCCCCGTCGCACCCGGGGGCAGCGCGGGGAAGGGGAGGTCTGGAACCGCCCCTAAGAGGACCCCTTTTGCAGCTCGGAGACCCATCGCAGGCAACGCCCCCCCCACTAGGTGCGGGGCGGTGCCTGACAGGCCGGTCAGCGCCCCATCCCCGTCTGCCTCCACTGCCCAGGCACGCCCCTCGGGCTGCACGGAGGCAGGGGGGGTTGGTGGAGGCCCCGCTCTTCCCGCCCCCAGGGCATTGGTCGTGCAGACACCACAATTTGGGCAGAGCGTTGTTACAGAGTCCTGCCCAATGAGAGGCAAAGACCGATCCTGGGACTCCTCCCCACCCCCGAACGCCGGGAAGGCACGAGGGGAGGGCAGTTCCTCCCCACTCCGCCGCTTTTGCGGAGCGGGGAGGGGCGGGGCCGGCAAAGCCGGCCCCACGGGGCCTTTAGCAGGCTGCGGGGCGCTGCCCACGCCTTGTCTGGGGGCCCGAGGGCCGCGCTCTGAGACAGAAACGTCTCCCTTCACAGCGCCGCGGGGGGGGAGGGAGGGCTCGGCCTCCTGCCGCGGCTCGAAATCCCCCCCCGCTTCTGAAAGGACCTTGGCTTCCCCTTCACCCCCTCGGTCCTCCGGGACGGGAGAACCTGGCCGGGAGCCAAGATCTCGAACAGAACCTTGGGGGCTAGAGCATTCAGACCAGTGGAAAAACTTGTCAAACCTCTTCCAGTGCATCAGAAGCTGTGCGATCTCGACGTCACATTCAATGGAGAGGGTCTCAAGGAGTTGTTCACCAAGCAGGGACCACGCCTCCCTGGAGAAAGCCTCCTCGGGATCTGAAAAAAACCCTCGGCTTCTCGCCCATAGGAAGAGTTTCTCAAAGCCACCCTGGGAGACAGAAACCTGTCTCCTTTCCAGCAAATCTCTCCAGATATCGAGGACCAGTGAGTCCTCCCCAAAAGACGCAAGGGTTGGCATGTTTCCAAAAGCTGCAGGCAAAGTGCCAAGCGGCCACTACACAAGCAGGGAGGAGGGGGGGTTAAGAATCACAGGTCTCACCCAACGTGCCTGACACTCTGATGAGCACCAAACGCTGTTCCCACGAGGGGTCACCAATTGTCACGCTGGACACGGAAGGAGCACGCTGGACACGCTCAGTTGCCCAAGGCAAAAAAGGAGAACTTTATTTACAGTTTCTACAATTTATAGACTCTCTAAAGTGAGAGTGGATTGGAGGATAATATACTTCCTCTAAATCACACTGGCCAGTTGAACAGTCTGTCAATTTTCTCCTCCTCCAAGAAGGAATGTGAAAAACACATAGTGTTTTGGTAAAAGTGTGGGAATTCTGACTCCAAGTATGTAAATATCAGAAGGCTTTTGAAAATCAGGGCAACAGCTCCGTCCAGTCTCCCACGGACCCCTGGCTTTAGGACACAACTAGGCCAGCTGACCCAAACTGACCAAAGGGGTATTCTGTACCATATGACATCAGCTCAGATATAAAAGCTAAGGGAAGGAGGAGGAATGGAGGGCATTCATTATTTACAATGTTTACCTTCCAAAGCAACCGCTATGTGTGCTGAAGCCCTGCTTCCTGGGAAGTGTCTGGACATAACTCACTGATGGGAAGTAGAGAGTAATTTTTTTCTCTTTGCTTGTGTGCATGTAAACTTTTGCACTTGCTTTAGTAAACTGCCTTATCTCAACCTACGAGTTGTCTTCCATCTTATTTTCTCTCCCTTGTCCAGCTAACAAGGGGAAGTGATAGAGTGGCTTGGTGGGCATCTGGTATCTAGCCAAGGTCAACCCACCACAGTTGGTCAGGCACAAGGCATTGCCAGACAAGCATACTCACTGTCCACCTGCTTAGACACAATTGGCCTTTTTTATCTCCTTATCCCTCTCTTTTCCCCAGACTCGTTCCTCCCCAAGTCTCCTAGATCCCTTTCATTCCCCACCTTTGGTTCCTCCCTTAAACATCCCGTAAGTCTTGTACAATCCCAAAAGGCTCTTCCTCTGCATCCCAAGGGGTAATGGAATACATTATCACAGTTACCACCCTCAGTGTGAAAGGTGCTTGGGGCAGCTGCCCATTGATTCACAAGAGGGTTAAGGTTGGAAGGGACCTCAGGAGATCCTGTCCAACCCCCCTGCTCAAACAGGGCCACTGAGAGCAGGATGCCCAGGACCATATCCAGATGGCTTTTGAATATTTTCAAGGAGGCAGACTCCACAGCTTCTCTGGGAAATCTGTTCCAGTGTGTGGTCACCCTCACAGTAAAGAAGCATTTCCTGATGTTCAGAAAGAATCTCCTGTGTTTCAGCTTGTGCTTCTGGTCCTGTCACCAGGCACCGCTGAAAAGAGCCTAGCTCCATCTGCTTTGCACCCTCTGCTCAGGTAGTTATATACATTGATAAGATCCCTCTGAGCCTTCCCTTTTCCAGGTTATAAAGTCCCAGCTATCTCAGCCTTTCCTCATATGAGAGATGTTCCAGTCCCTTAATTATATTTGTGGCCCTTCATTGGACTTTTTTCTAGTATGCCCATGTCTGTGGTGGTTTAACCCTGATAGGCAACTAAGCACTACACAGCCGCTTGCTCACTCCTTCAGTGGGATGGGGGAGGGAATAGAAAGGGTAAAAGTGCAAAAACTTATAGGTTGAGATAAAGACAGTTTACTAAGAAAATAAAAAGGAAAAAAAAAAGAAAAGGAAAATCAAGAAACACAAGTGCTGAAAAAAATCCCAGTTGCTCACCACCAGCTGTTTGATGCACAGCCAGTTCATGAACAATGGCAGCCTCAGCACACTTTCCCCTCACACAGGTTTAATTGCTGAACACATCATATGATATGGAATATCCCTTTGGTCTGTTGGGGTCAGATGTCCCAGCTGTGTCCCCTCCAAACTTCTTGTGCTCCCCCAGTCTACTTGTTGGGGGAGAGGTGTGAGAAGCAGAAAAGGCCGCAAGTCTGTGTAAGCTCTGTTCATCATTAACGGAAACACCAATGTGTTATCAGCAATATTTTCATCACAAATCCAAAACAAAGTCTGGGAAGGCCCCTGCTGACAGAGCTAGCCAACAGTATTCCGATTTACAAGAAGGATGTGAGAGAAGACCCAGGAAACTAGAGAGCGAAGGTCCTAACCTCAGTACCTGGAAAAATTATGGAGAACATCATACTGGATGCTACTGAAAGGCATTTAAAGGACAATACAAATCATCAGGCACAGCCAACATGAGTTCAAAAAGGGTCCTGCCTAGCTGATTTAACATCCTTCTACAATAAGATCACCTGCCTAGTGGATGAAGGGAAGGCAGCAGATGTTATTTTTCTCGATTTTAGTAAAGTTTTTCATGCTGTCCCTCACAGAATCCTTCTGGACAAGCTGGTCAACTGTGAGATGAGTGGGTACGCAGCGCACTGGGTGAAGAACTGGCTGAAGGGCAGGGCTCAAAGGATTGTAGTAATTGGGGCTACATCTGGCTGGTGATCAGTCGTCAGCGGTGTTTCTTGGGGCTCAATTCTGGTCAATATTTTTATCAGTGATCTGCATGCAGGAATTGAATGCACCCTTAGTGAGTTTGCTGATGATACTGAACTGGGAGGTGCTGTTGACTGTCTTGAGGGACAAGAGGTCTTGCAGAGGAATCTGGATAGATTGGAGCATTGGGCAATCATCAGCAACATGAAATTTAACAAGAAAAAATGCTGGATTCTGTTGCAGTAATAAAGTAGATGGGACTCAGTTTCTTCATGCAGGAAAAACCAGTCCTTTATTCACACAACTCATTTTTATACAGCTTTTACAGACCTCGTGTTCAACTCCAATTGGCTAGTTTTCTTGCCACTCAATTAATTGGTTAGTAACTGGCATTTTACCTTTCCATCAAATCTCTCTATTCTTGGATTGTTTACATATTTTCTTCACTGATTCTCATGGGACAGATCTATTGTTTATGCAGGTGCAAACTTATTTTTCTTTCTAGAATAGGTTGTTGTGTTAACTGCCTTCATTCTTATGATTTTCCTTATGGGAACTTACAAACTACTGCTAGCTTAGCTAGAGTATCAGGACCTAAACCATATTTTATAAGACCTTTCTTTTATAATATCTCTACCTGTCTGCAACAGGATTCTGCACCTGGGATGGAGCAATGCCAGACAGAAGTATAGACTGGGAGAGAAATGGCTGGAGAGCAGCCCTGCAGAAAGGGATCTGGGAGTGCTGGTTGATGGTAGGCTCAAAGCCCCATCCAACCTGACCTTGAACACTGGTCTTCACCATGGGCTGCAGACAATCTCTGGTCTGCATCCAGAGGAGGGCAACAAAGCTGGTGAAAGTGCTAGAAGGTATGTCCAATGAGGAGTGACTGAGGACTTGAGCTTTGTCTAGTTTGGAGAGAAGGAGCCTGAGGAGGGACCTCATTTCTCTCTACAGCTTCCTGAGGACAGAAGTAGAGAGGGAGGTACTGATCTATTGTCTCTGGTATCCAGTGACAGGACACGTGGGAATGGTTCAAAGCTGTTTTAGGGGAGGTTCAGACTTGATATTTTGAAGCATTTCTTTCCTGATAGGGTGGTCAGACACTGGAACAGGCTTCCTGGAGAGGTGGTTGATGCCCCCATCCTGTCAGCATTTAAGAGGCATTTGGACAATGCCCTTAATAAGATGCTTTCCAGCAAAAACAAGTACATTCTCCAGCCCTTATTCCATGTAATTTTCATCATGCTCAGGTCCCACAGTATCCAATACATCATCATTAACCTCTACCCCCCTTTCCATCCTTTGAGATATACACTGATATCATTCCCTTAGTCTATGGACAGCCCTCTAAAGTGTTCATTAAATGCCCATAAGATATCCATTGAATTAATTTAGTTCATGACTTAAGGCTCCATCTATTATGGGGGTCACTCAGGAGAGATAGTGTGTTGTGTTGGATTGCTGCACACTGAAGCCATTTCATGTTGTGTCATCCCTGCACTTGACTCATTCCTCACGAGATTCAGTCTTCATTGGTTCAGTTAAGTGCTGTTATAATACCTTTGACATGTGGCAACCACAGCAGTGGCAACATACAGCATCATATAACACTGGCATCATACAACTCAAATCATGGGTTACTATCACCCAAGATTACAGCTCCTAGAGGTACACGTTGGAATACCCCATCCTTCTGCATTACCACCAAGTGCACCCAGGTCCTGAGCAAAAGTAATCCCATCAATAAGTTTGCCTTTTCCCAGGGAAGGAGTAACCTAATCAGAGGGGTGCTTTAGGGTCCTTGGTGGTCTTGATCCCCCTCTATTGGTCTTGCCTGCTCCTTGACTCCACTTCTATGCTTGTGCTGTATATTGTGTGGTCACCATGGACCTGAATGGGAAAATTGGCTCCAGAAAGGTGCTGCCCTACCTTCCTATACCCCCCACCTTTCCAGGCACATCCTGTTTAAACTTGCCCACTTCAATGGTCATCAGTGTTTGAGGCGTAGCAATGCATTAACTCTTTACTGCCCAGGCTTCTACACACACATTTGACATTCCTGTGCAATGGCATCATTAGTCAAATCCACCCTTCAATCATGAGCCCATTTGTATGTCACATCCCCTCCTAAATATGCTGATATGTCATGGACCCATCAAGCTTTGAATCGCTCACCCTTATGTTACCAGTCCAGATCTACCTGAGCCACTTCAATTCTAGCAGCCTGATCCATCTGCTCATTGTTTTGATGTTCCTCAGTGACCTGATCCTTGGGTATGTGAGCATCTGTGTGATGTACTTTTACAATCAGGTTCTCTACTCAAGCAATACTATCTTGCCACAGTGTGGCAGCCTAGATGGTTTTGCATCTGCAGTGACAGTTATTCTGTTTCCATTGCTGCAACCACCCCCACAGGACATTTGCCACCATCCATGACTCAGTATAGAGACAAAGTACTGGCCATTTTTCTCATTCAGCAGTATCTAAAGCCAGCCATCAGTAAACAGGGCATATTGCTTGTCATTTTCTTGTAATTTCTTATACAGTGGGGCTTCTTCAGCATGAGTCACCTCTGGCAACAGTGGAGTTTCTGTCTTTTGGCCAGTCCATGACCACTCCCAAGACTCCTGAGTGGTCGGGGTTTCCCATTTGAGCCTGTTGCATGATCAGTGCAACCCACTTACTCCAAGTAGCATCAGTTGCATGACTGTCTCTTTGAACATCCAGCCAAGCGGAGGAAATTGTGGTGCCAAGAAGAGCTGTACTTCAGTACCAACTACTTCTAAAGCACTTTAACCCTCTTCAAATGCTGCTAATATTTCTTTTTCAGTTGGAATGTAGTGGGCCTCAGATCCTCTATATCCCTAGCTCTAAAACCCTAGAGGTTGACTTCAAATCTCTCCAGGTGCTTTCTGTCACAGGATCCAGGTGGGGCCAAGGTCCCTGGCTACAGTGTAAAGCATGTTTTTCATATCTTGTCCTGTCTGGACTAGCCCAAGGGCCATCGCATGAACTCTCCTCCATTTAATTTTTTCAAAGATCTGTGACTGCTCGGGGCTCTATTCAAAACCATTCTTCTTCTGTGTCATTCAAGGGAGAGGGCTTAAGATCAAACTAAAACCTGGAATATGCATTCTCCAAAAACTTGCAACACCTAAGAAAGCTTGTGTTTCTTTTTTGTTAGTTGGTGGAGATAAAGTAGTTATTTTATTGACCATATCCATAGGAACATGACAACACCCATCTTGCCATTTTATTCTTAAAAATTGGATGCTCTGTGCAGGTCCTTTGACCTTACTTTGTTTTATGGCCAAACTAGCTTTCCAAAGAATCTGAATTACTCTTTTCCCTTTCTCAAACATTTCTGCCTCTCTGTTGCTGCATGCAATGAGGTCATTGATGCATTGCAGATGTTCAGGGGCTTCACCCTGTTCCAGTGCAGTCTGGATCAGTCCATGGCACATGGTAGCACTGTTTCCACCACTGGGGCAGTTGATTCCAGGTATATTGGATATTCCTCTGCATGAAAGAAAACTGTGGCCTGCACTCTGCTGCCAGATCTAGATCAAGAAAAGTGTGTTAGTGATATAAATTGTGGCATATCACTTGGCTCTCTTCAACTCCAATTCACATTGGAGCTCTAACATGTCCAGTATAGCAGCACTCAGTGGTGGCATGACTTTGCTCAGGCCACAGTAGTCCACTGTTAGCCTCCACTCTCCATTAGATTTTTTCACTGGCCATATGGGACTATTAAAGGTTGAGTCTTGCTGATCATTCCTTGGCTCTCAAGTCTTTAAAACAGCATATGGATGGGAACCAGAGAGTCTCGGGTGGTGCAATATTGTTGCTGGTGCACTGCCATTGTAGTAATTGGCATCTGTTTTTCTTTGACCTTCAGCAACTCCACAACAGAAAGATCATCTGCGAGACCAAGTAAGCTAGACATCTCTTTAATCTTCTCTGTACTCAAGGCAGCTTTATCACAACATCTCTTTAATCTTCTCTGTACTCAAGGCAGCTTTATCACAAGCCCACTTGGTACCTCTTTGGTTCCTTGAAGTACTTCCTCCTGAGGTAGTCTATGCTAAAGATACATTGGGCCACTAAGCAAGTCACAATAGGATGCCGCACATTCCCTGTGTCTTGGTTTCAAAGACAGGTGTCTGCCAAGGAAGGTGGGAACCTCCTTTTGAATGGAGAATATGACCCACTCCCCCCTCTGAATTATTATAACTTTGAAATTAAGGGGGCTTTCAGGCAAACATATGGGAAAAAGAATAACAGTTCTTTACCCGTGTGTGTGTATGTATAACAAGGCAAACAAACAACAACAATGGTAACAACAACAAACAAGAACAGAAAACCCAATAAAGTCTCTTCCCACTCTAAGCAATTTCCCCTTTGGTGTAGTTACGGTCACAGCCGGCAGGGGCGCTGGTAGGGCAGGTGCGATGACTCCCCCGTGGCTGCAGGGGGCTCTGTGGCACAAGTTTTGGCCGTCTCTCTCCACGTGGACAATGATGGACGGGCTCGGAGGAAGGGATGGAAACAGGGCTTCCTTTACAAACCAGCAGGGGCAGCCAATCCCGGTGCCCCCTCTGGATAGCAAAAGGAGCTGTAGCAAGAACCTCGGAGTAGCAAGCTGGGAAGGCAGGCATGAGCTAAGTCCTGGAGTGGTAGATGAGATGTATTAGAAACTCAACAGCTGTAGCTGAACCGTGGGGCGTCCGGGCAGGCAGGGGGTGCGAATTACAGTGTAGCAAAGAAACTTTGGAGCAGTGGCAAAAAATGGCGGGGGTGGTGCAGAGGCAGCCCGGCTCCCCAGCAGGGCAAGGGAAAGTTTCCCTGGGAGGGGAAAGGGGTCGGGATCCCGAGGTTTTCCCCTGAGGCATCTGAGCAGATGGTGAAAGTTCTTCTTTAGTGAGGTAGGGTATTAACAAGGTCCCAGTGCAACGGCTGCTCTTACGATCAGAGCTCCACTCATAGTAGAAGGCAGCAGAAGACAGAACCCCGTAGTGGTGGTGAATTCTTCCCACGGCGACTGCAGCCTCCTTCCTCTCTGAATGCTGAGAGCGCAAGTGAGCCTCAGAGCTGTGCCTAGTCCTTTTTTCCCCAGCCAAAATCTCGTGGTATCTCTGCCCCTCCGAGAGAAAAACCTCTGATAAGAGAGCAGCCAGCTGCACCCTTCCCCAGGGAAACATTTTTTGTCTCTCCTAAGTATTGATAGGTATTGTTTCTTAGTAACCTATGGGACAAAATTCCATGAGAGAAAGAACAAAAGGACAAATCCTAAACCCCAACACCCTGTTAGAATCACCTGGGCCTCCAACACAGACAACTGTTGAGATCTTCCTATCACTACAGAAATACAGATTGGTTCTGCCCCTTTGTAATCTGATGGCATTAGGGTACACTGTACACCAATGCCCACCAGAGCCTTATACTCCTGTGGGTCTGATGTGTCAGGCCATCAAATCCACACAGTCCAGTAGACCCAGTCTTCCCTTTTCTCCGCCTGGCTAGAGACAGGGCCCTTTTATTCCTGGACAGAGTGTTCATTACTTGGTTTTTGTAACTGCAAACCAGAAGTCCCTTTATTAGGTTTTGATGTAAGATCTTCCCTTCTACTCTGCATCATACAAATTGGAACAGTAAATTTCCTGGACAAATGCCTTTTGACTCTTGTTTTTTTACTGCAATTCCTATAACCAATCTTCTAGTGTCCAAGTAGATTCACCATCCCACTTCCTCATGTCCTCTGGTTGCACAGATAGAACCACAGCGTGGCACATGGTGTGTGCCACTGGTACTGTTTCTCATGAGCAGAAAAAGGCTGACAGTTCCTTGGCTCCCCTCCTCTCCGCTTCACATGCTAATTGCCTTATCAGTCCTTTGGGCCTCTGTTGTCTCTGGTGGTCATCTTGGGGGTCTCAGAGTGAAGAAAAATAGTCTTCCTTGGAGATGAACTTCTGACCCCGCTGCCTTGCGCATGCTCACTGATCCTCTGGTCATAGTCCAAGCTATAAGGCCACTTTTATCTGGTCCTGGGGCCTGAGGAGCCTTGTTATCTCAGTGTCTCTGAGAATCTTGTATTCTTGCCTCCTGTTTCAGTAAACATCCTTTCCCTTGTTAGACATTCTTGCATTTCTCCTTATCATTCTCCCAGTAGTCCTGTCTCTTCCCTTCTCAGGCAACTAATACAGTACTGAGAGCAGCAAATATTAAGCAATACACATCATCTGAATGCCTATTCTCAATCAATATCTTTTTAATATCTATGATTAATATCCTCTAGTTCCCAATCCCATGTTTCAATGCCTCCATGTCTGTCTAGCTCATTATTGTTAAGGTGCTGGTGTACGATGGTGCACTTTATACAAACTTTCACCACATGGACTGCCTGTACTGGATTTTATCTGGGTCATTGTATGCCTGGTTATTGACCTGGTTGCTATAGATCACCTCTACCATGCCTAATATCCTTGGTGGTGGTCTGCTTGCCTCTGTAATTTACAAGTTCTTCCTTGAAGGGATACATGTCCTTCACACTCGACAAGAGGCTCCCCCAGAGGCTGCAGAATCCTGCCTTTTTTCCAATTCCTTTGCCAATGGCCTTATCCTTAACAAGGAATCCCAACTGCTGGGCTTCCTTACCTTCTGATTCCTGACTATTGGCCTCAATATCTCAGCATCAGAGCAACTAGCTGATAATTTGCTTGCCTGGTTGATGGCTAAAATCTTTTTACAGATCTCACAGTTCACTCAAGGATAGGGATCAAGTGGTTATTGACTCATTTATGATTTCAGTCTCTCCCTCCTCCTTTTCTTGTGACTGCTCTGCAGCTGAACAGGCTGCCTCTTCTGATTCTTTCTCCCCTTCCCTCTTAGTAAAAGCTTCTTCTTCCCTTACTAAATGAGTTGACCTCCATTTCCATTATTTCTTCTTGACTATCTGAGCAACAGATATAGTTGATGGCTGAGTATCTGGTTTAGCCACAAAGTCTATCTGTATGTCTTCATCCAGAGACCCTCTCTTGTCCTTGAGAATTCTGAATAGGGCTGAATAGTGCTCAGTAGGCATAGGCTAGACCCCAGCACAGTGAGAGAAGTTGTGTCTCTTTGGCATAGCCAGGGCCAGGGCATCCTCTTTTCAAACATTCTGTCACTTTATCAGGATCTCACACTTGTTCAGGAGTGAAGTTCCAGACCATCAGTGACAACTGTTCTAGGTATATTTCCATATTCTCCCACACTCCTTGCCACCCATAACCGCACTGCCTTGGGGCATATGCCTGGGTACTGGTCCTAAATAGTCAGTTAGCTTTAGAAAAAGCAAAAAAAAAATTCTTGAGAAGTATTGATAGGAGTATTTTGGTTATGGATGTTCAAGATAGCAGAGAGTTATTGTAAAAAGGGAGAAAACATCTACCCCATAGGAGAAGGGGAAGGTGCCATTCTGTGTTTCCTACACTGAATGCCTCTCAGAGGAGAACAGGGAAAAAATGTAATTTTTAATTGTCTCCATGAGATGGTTCCTGAAGTACAGGTAAGGCATCAATGCAGGGCCCGAATACCAGATTAGGCTCAAGGCCAGTGCTTTTATCTTAATTCTTCCAGGCAAAACACCACCAAGCACCACAAACTGCAAAAGCTAAAACCAGCCTTTAACAAGCTCTCAAATTTGATGTACAGCAAAAAGGGGAACATTGCATGGATTAGATAAACCACTGTCGAGAACAGATAAGTCAGCATCATGACCAGCACCTGTTAAACAGATATAATAATTATAAGTTCCCTTCAATGCACTTTGATCAAATCTGCTGTTATCTCAAACCCTTCAAGCCCCATGTTGGGCACCAAAATGAACTGTCAGTGGGATGGGGAAGTGAATCAGAAGGGTAGAAGTGTGGAAACATGTGGATTCATATGACAGTTTTATAAGAAAAAAAGAAAAACAAAGAAAAGCAAAAACAAGTCATAAAAATCCCAACAATTGCTCACTACCAGGCAACCGATGTCTAGCTGGTTTCTGAGAAATGGCCACTCCAGCAAACCTCCCCTAGGTTTTATTGATGAGTATGATGGCATGTCATTTGGAATGTCCCTTTGGTCACTTGGGGTCAGCTGTCCCATCTGTGTTCCCTTCCAATTTCTTGTGCACCCCTAGCCTACTCACTGGTGGGGCAGTGTGAGAAGCAGAAAAGGCCTTGACCCTGTATAAGCATTGCTCAGCAATATGTAAAACAACCCTGCATTATCAACATTGTTTTCATCACAAATCCAAAATATAGAACCATACAAGCTACTATGAAAAAAATTAACTATCCCAGCCAAAACCAGTACAATCTTGTGTCACGCTGGACACGGAAGGAGCATGCTGGACACGCTCAGTCGCCCAAGGCAAAAAGGGAGAGCTTTATTTACAGTTTTTACAATTTATAGACTCTCTAAAATGAGAGTGGATTGGAGGGTAACATATCTCCTCTGAATCACACTGGCTAGTTGAACAGTCTGTCAATTTTCTCTTCTTCTAAGAAGGAATGTGAAAAACACATAGTGTTTTGGTAGAAAGTGTGAGAATTCTGACTCTAAGTATGTAAATATCAGAAGGCTTTTGAAAATCAAAGCAACAATCTTGTACTAAGGAAGCCCAGAACTGGATGGAGTACTCCAGGTATGGCCTCAATGGTCTGAATAAAGGGGAGGGTTCACATCCCTTGACCTGCTGGCAATAATCCTCTTCATGCAGCCCAGAAGACAAGTAGCCTTCTTTGCTGCAAGGGCACATTGCTGGCTCATATCCAACTTGATGTCTACTAGGACCCCCAGGGTCTTCTCTGCAGAACTGCATTCCAGCTGCTCAGTCCTCAGCCTGTACTGGTGCCTGGGGTTGTTCCTTCCCAGGTGTTGGGTGTGACACTTCTTGCTGAACTGCATGAGGTTCCTGTCAGCCTGTTTTTCCAGCCTGTTGAGGTCCCTCTGGATGGCAGCACAATGGTGTGTCATCCACTTCTCCCACTTTTGGGTTATGTGTAAACTGTCTGAGGGTATGCTTTGTCCAGTCATCCAGGTCATTAATGAAGATGTTGAACAAGATCAGGCCCAGTATTGACCCCTGGGGTACACCACTAATTATTGGTCTCCAACTAATCTTTGTGCGACTGATCACCACCCTCTAGGCATGGCTGTTCAGATAGATTTCCTTTCACTACATTGTCTGCTCATTCAGTCCATACTTCAACAATTTCCCTATGAGAATCTTGTGGGAGATGGTGTCAAAAGCCCTACTGAAGTCTATGTAGACAATACCCACTGCTGTCCCTTTGTCTGCCAAGCTAGTAGTTTCATTGTAGAAATGTATCGAGTTAGTCAAGCATGACTTCCCCTTGGCGAATCCATGCTCACTACTCCTGATGATTTTCTTGTTCTTCAGGTGCTGGGAAGTCATTTCCAAGATTAGCTGCTCCATCATCTTCTGTTAGGAATGGAGAGGGGAGAGCTTAGACAAATCCCTGCCTTTCCAGGTTTCTGGCAGTGGATAGCAGCTTTACTGAGGTGGCCAGCACTCCAAGACCCACTGTTTCTCACAAGTTCTTAATAATGACCGATCAGGCCTACTACAACATGAATTATTTATTGAAGAGACCAAGGAAAATAGACATAAGACTTAAAAAGATTTACTTACTACACAGGAATAAAACAAAAGAACTACTAATAGATAAAAATACAGTGCACGATAATAATAAAGTTACCTTATGTTACAGTTAGCAAAGAAATAGTATAGATTAGGAGTCAATGTCACTTACTAATGAATGATAGTGTGCAGAGAATCTCCTTAATTTCTCTCAATCCCCTGGGGAAGTAACTCGATGTGAATGTCTGTCATTGAGGAGCTCTCTGCACACTCAGAGTGTATAAGAGATTTCTGATTTCATGAAAATCATACTGGTCTTTTATAGTTGTAAAAATGCTTGTGTTCTGCAGTCACTAATTTTAGGTTTTCCTATCTCACCATTCAAGTCAAGATGTGTATTGCTGGCTAAGGAGGTTCTCAGCTGAGATAATTCATCACATGACAAACCATTCCAGTCTGATTTTAGCCATTTGTGATGAGGTGATAAGGTTTTGCTGTATCGGGGTAAAAGGTCCTGCCACATCTTCCCAGGTATCAAGGTGAGGCTGACCAGCCTGTAGTTCCCTGGGTCCTTCTTCTTGCCTTTTTTGAAGATAGGAGTGATATTTACTGTCCTCCAGTCCTCAGGCACCTCTCCCAATTGCCATGATTAATCAAAGATTATTGAGACTGGCCTGGCAATATCAGCCAGCTCACAGCACTCGTGGGTGTATTCCAACTAATGCATTGGGAAGGCTGAACTGGAACAGAGACTAGACAGAGTAAAGAAAATAAAGTAGATATTTATTAAAAGGCCTTAAAGGATACAACTTGGGCAGTGCAAGAGTCTGGCCAGGGTTACAACCAAGGTGGACTTAAAATGGTCACAAAATGGATGATCGGTCATGAGTTCTTACACTTTTATAAGTTTTGGTCCATTTGCATATTGGGGTTTAATTGTCCAATTACAGCTTCGGGTTGTGAAGTCCTATCCTTCTTATTTTCTTTCTTCAGTCGACCGTTGTTTATGCTTTTGGGTCTGGAACTTGTACTCGTATCCTTGGTGTTCACCAGGAAAAGGATTTGTTTTGTCTACCTACTCTGTGAAGAGAACTTAGTAGCACTTAATATGAGGCTCTGAACTACATCCTTAGGCAGCACAGAATCTGAAAAACATGAAAGCTAAAACTTACGGCATCATTTCCCCCCTTTAGAGACTTGACAAGGCTTTTTCCTTGTCAAGTCTATTCTAAATATCTACTAATAGTAGATATTCAATAACAGATAAGTATCTACAATAGTAAAATCTAACAATAATGAACATCTAACAGTAGATAAATAATAACAGTAACCATCTAACTACAGTAAATATCTAATAATAGAGAAATATCTAGGAATAATAATAACAATAATAAACAGTAATAAACATCTAACAGTAGTAATGTCTTGTACAGTTAGGTATCATGCAAAGAAGAATAATAATTATTGTGAACAGTTCTTTAGGCACAGAAGAGGAATAATTTAAAGCATGTTTTCATCTGCATCAGTCTCTGTTTATACAGTTGTTTCAGGAGCAGAAGCCTACTTCACTCTGGAGTAGTGAATCCAGGCTCCTTTGCCAGCAACTTTGACTGCAGTGAGGGTCTTCAGCAGGACTTGGAATGGTCCTCTCCACCTGTCTTGTAGAGGATCACTGTCCCACCACTTAACATAGACCCAGTCTGCAGGTTGGAAGGGATGTACAGGTGTGTCCAGTCCTATGGGTCTGGATAGCACGATGTAAGTCTGGAGCTTCTGTAAAGTGGAACCTAAAGCCATTAGATATCTCTGTAAATCAAGTTTCCCCTTCATGTGAATTTCACCTGGAATATGTGGAATCTGATACGGTTTGTCATACAGTATTTCATAGGGACTGATGTTATCCCTCCACCTTGGTTGTATGCAGATTCTCAGTAAAGCTATAGGCAAGGCTTGAACCCATGTCATGGATGTTTCCTGACAAATTTTGCTAATTTGTGTTTTGAGAGTCCCATTCATATGTTCAACTTTACCGCTCGCTTGGGGTCTATAAGGTGTATGCAGATCCCAAATAATTCCCAAAATCCGGCTAACTTCTTTAACCACTGTTGCAACAAAGTGTGGTCCCCTATCTGATGACATCCCCAAGGGAACCCTGAACCTTGGAATTATATGATTGAGCAAAACTTTCACCACTTCCTTGGCTGTGTTAGTGCGACAGGGGTAAGCCTCTGGCCATCCACTGAAGGTGTCAACTAATATCAGTATATACTGGTATCCGTCTTTGTGTGGTAACTCGGCAAAATCTATTTGCTGGTAATCTCCAGGAAGATCCCCTGCTTTTGTTACTCTTAATACAACTCTTTTCCTTGTGTCAAGGTTGTTTTTACAGCAGATTTCACATTTTCTCACTACTGATTGTATAATGTCAGTCATTCCCTTTCCAATTATTACCTTTTTTAGATGTTTCAGAAGATTTTCAACCCCAAAATGTGTGTTTTCATGTTCTCTTGAAGGAATCAGGGATGGGACTACAACCTGATTTGCTGGTGTAACAGCCCACCCACTCTCTGTGATCTCACCTTTAAGAAACTTGATTAGTTTGTGGTTTGCTTGGTCATATTTTGGGGTCAACCCCGACAAATAAATCTCTTTTTGTGGAATTACTGCGAGAATACCTTTTTCTGCAATCCCTCTTGCTGCTTTATCAGCAAAGTGATTTCCCAATTCTGGAGTAGTTTTCCCTTTTTGATGACCTCTACAATGCATGATAGCTTCTTCTGCAGGTTTTTTAAGGCGCTCTAAGAGCGTGAATATTTGTTCATCATGTTTGATTTGATTACCTTGAGCATTTAGAAGTCCTCTCTCTTTCCAGATGGCTCCATGGGCGTGGACAACGCGCAATGCATATTTAGAGTCAGTCTATATATTTACCTTCTTTCCTTTGCTCAGGTCTAGGGCTCTTGTCAGTGCAATCAGTTTGGCTTTCGCAGATGACACATCTGCTGGCAGGGCCTTTGTATGCATGAGTCCATGGCCCATATGTAGCCACGTGGGAAAGGCTGCATGATATGGGAGGTCCACAACTGCAGAAGTTCTTGGGCGGCTGCTTTTGTGAGAGTTAAAAGCCACAAGCAGACTGTTTTTCTTCTGAAAGTTACCAGAACAAATCAGGACAGACTTCTTTCTCTAAAAGGACTGAATGAAAGACTTTTTTATAAGTGGTACTGACTTAGAGTTCTGAGTTTTGTCTTTATACATTGTCTGTGAGAGGGGAAAGAAGTTGGGGGGGAGGAGGAGAGTGTAATAAACAGGGCAGGAGATTTTTCTCCTTTTAAAAGCCTTTATTAGGATCAGCTCAAGGGTGGGGGCCAGACGGGTCGTGTGCACGCCGCCGCTGCGCCCAGAAGCGACTTGGAGGAGGAGGTGTGCAGCAGCTTCATCCGCTGGAGTGCAGGCAGAGCTGGGTTTTCCATCTTCATGGGAACTCCCGAAGGCACTCCCTGGCTCTGAAAGTCTAGGGGTCCCTCTCTGGGCAATGTCTTTGAGAGTTAGGGTGAGGGGGTGAAAACCGCTCAACCTTGGGAGGAGGTAGTCTTACTCTTTGCATAGTCCATCCATGTGTTTTGGTGGCTCGGTTTAATAAAGTCTTTCTGCTCTGGAGCAATCTTTTCTTAATTTTTTTCTCCCAGCTGGCACTGCGTCCCCTCTATTTGCTTGTCTGCGGTTTTCTCCCCTTCTTATTCTTTGGTCGCCATGGTGGGGGGCAGTGGCAGGGCTTGGCAATTCGACAACAACTCGCAATTCGGCAAGAATAGCAGAGTGATTAACAAGGGGGGAACATTTAACAAGGAACATCGAACTAACAAAGGCTTCATTTGCAACAAAATTGTCTTGTCTATCTCAGTGCCCCCTCTAATTCTTTGATCGGGTTTAGACCCGCTTCAATTTGCTATCTTGGGGTCTTGAGCATAGATTTAACTTTTGGAACTTGATATAAATTTACCATTTTCATATCTGGGGTGTTCTAAATCCTCTTTTTTTTTTTTTCCTCAAAATACATTCTTTACTTATTACCTTAGTCTTCAAGTTCTATTGCTCTTGCTTTCTCATCCCTATGGAAGTTTTGGCTTACTTTGTTTCCACTTGAGTAGCTCTCATGGTCCTAAGCTGATACCTTCTCATGGCCAGATGTATGTCATTTGGGTGTTCCCACATAGCCAACAATTGGTTATGTTTAATTGTTTACTAAGCCTACAAATAAATTCTTTCCTTTTGGTATTTCTAATTCATCTTTTACACTTTTGGAGGCTGTTGTCTCTTTTTCTTTTATTGAGTCTATGGGGTTATTGTTATATACTAAAACACAGCCACTCTTGTCCCACAGGGCACTCTCCTAGCAATCTTTGTTGATATGTGGCAGTATTTCTAATCATCTAATACTGCTGTCCATTTTCCCGTCATGGTATCGCTAGGGAAAGATTCACACACACTGGGTTTAGCTTAGTATGAATCTGCAGTAAGGAATTTATCTTCTTCTCGTGGTAGAGCGGCTGATAGCACTTGATATATGGTCTGGGTGGATCCTCTAAGGAAGTCCCAATGGACAGGATCAGCACTACTCTTCTCAGGAGTCCGGTATAGGCTATCTTTCAAGATCAGCTTACCCGGTCTTGCCTCCTGGAATTTCCCTTCTCTGGGGAGCACTCTGGAGAAGTTCCTTCTGCCTTGGGTTCCCTTTCTTATTTTCTTTAAGAAAAAGAGAGTACTCTGTGGGAGATTGGCTTAAATCTTGTCTTGGTTTTGAAAGAAGACAGGTATCTGCTAAAGGGGCAGGGCCTCTCTTGGAATGGATAATTCAAATCTTCTCTCCTCAAATTATTATAATTTAGAAAGTTAAAACGGCTTTCAGGCAGGGATATGGGGATAGGAATAACAGTTCTTTACTAATATGTATAACAAGGCAAAACAAACAACAACAACTACAGCAATTAATAGCGAACAGAACCAGGGACTTTGACAGGGCTTGGTTTCACAAAACCCGGGGCAGTCTGATCTCTTGGGACTCTGAAAAGCACTAAGCTGGAACGGTGAGGGATCCCGGGCTGGTGGATCGGATGAAGTTCGGAGCTCTGTCGGTGGTCACTGGAAGGGCAGGGATGTCTGGCAGGGAGGGCAGTGCGGGAACACGGCGTAGCAGAAAAGCCTCAAAGCAGCGCTGAGAAAGCAGTGGTGGTGGGACAGGACTGGGCTAGCTCCAGCAGGGCAGCAAGAGGAGAGCTCAGGAGTTTTTCTTGGGCACACGAGCAGAATGATGATAGATTTTCTTCAGGATCTGACCCGATGGTGCCAGTGAAAAAACTCTTCCCGCAGCAAGCAGCAGCCTGACTGTTCTCCCTGTGATGCTGAGAGCAATCGAGCCAAGCTGCCCCCCCAGCCCCATCTTTTTCCTGCCCCCAAAACCTCGCATCACCTTCTCCCTCTGAGAGAAACTCCCGGAGACAAAAGAAAAGAAAAGTGCAGCCAGGTGCTATGCTCTATCTTTTTGTCTTACCTGAGCACTCCTAAGTAGCCAGTAGTTAGTTGCCCGGCAACCCCCGGGAAAAAATTCCATAAGTAAAAAAACCAACAAAACAAGAAACAAACCTAACCCCCAACAAATCTCTAAGGGTATCTGGTGGTTTCTTAGTTTTGTTTTTTTTTTAAATCAGCTTACTAAAAGTACTCTTTAGGTTAATGGAAACAAAGTCAGCTTTCAGTACTTCCTAAGGAAATTCAACAGTCATTACAACTTATAACAAGCAACAACACTTCACAAACTTATGGAACATTGCTACAACAACTCTGCAACTGGGGAAAACTTTTAACAGAGGACAACTACATTCTGGAAGAAAACACATACAGCAGTGCTGCTGCCTCTTCTTGTCTCTTACTGGGCAGAAGTTTTGTTTTTAAAGGTTAATTTCAAAGTCTCTGGATTTCTAGTTACTGTCCACTGAGGAGATTTTGCTGCTGACTTGGGATAGTCTTGTCTTGGATCAGGGGGTGTTACTGGCCCCTTTACTCTTGTGATGTGTGTCCGTCCTTTTTCTCATATCCTCACTGCAGTGTTTGTGGTAAGGAGGGCCTGAAAAGGGCCTTCATACTTAGGGGTCAGTGGAGCAACATCCCATGATTTAATCAACACCCAGTCCCCTGGATTGATCTCATGTACTTTCACATCTAATGGGGAAGTTTGAGGGAGGTATCCTCTTTTTTTGTAAGTTCTCTAGAGTCTTACCTATAACTTCTAAGTATTTCTGGGTGGCAGCTTCTCTATCTAAATAAGTCTCAACACTAGAAGAGCTTGTAAGAAAGGGGAGCCCAAACGTCATCTCATATGGGGAAGTGTGCTGGTTTGGAAGCAAAACCAGTGAAAGACTCCAAGTCAGAAACACAATTTAATAAGAGGAAAAGAAAAGAAATAAAAGAAAGTAAAATAAAAGTAATAGTATAAAAAACCACTGACAGAGTCAGAATACAACCTGACACCCTGTTAGGGTGGTAGCGGCAGTCCAGATGAGATGATCTTGTCGAAGCAGTGATCCTGTAGAAACATCTGGTAGCTCTTGTCTCCTCTGGGAGTCCAGTGGATAAAAAGCTGCCTGTGCTGTCCCAAACCCTGGATTTATCCAGGTGGGAATGCTTGGCTCCTCCCCCTGGGCAGAACATCTCCCAATGGGCTGATCTCATTCTATGAGTCATGCAGTGGGTCCTTGATGGCCCATTAAACAGAGATAACTCCCGGAGGAAGTTATCTATGAGTCATGGGCAAGGCATTGCTGGGCTCGTTAACAGAAGATAAGGAAAACACTGCCCCACCTTGGCTCCAACGGCTCATGGGGATAGAATACAAACCTTGGGCACAATTTTACATTGTAACCTAGGACAGGAAGCACCTATGTCAGCTCGGGGCCTTGTCCGGATTTGCAGGAGGGCTGGGGGCAAACACTTTAGCCAATTCATTTTTGTTTCTTCAAGTAATTTAGTGAGTGATACATAGATGTGAGAATTTTAGATAATCCTTTAGGCCTCTAGGTATTAGGATATATTTCAAATATTGCTTGGAATATACTAAATCCATTTTAGAATCATTTGGTGGGTACTGAACGCTGTGTCTGTTAACCTTTTGCATGATTACAAGCATCTAGGACTTCTTGGTGATAGTAAAGGGAAATTGCAAGCATCCCAAGAGAACAAGGCCAAGAATGCAGATAAAGATGGAGGACACAGACCCTTAGCTAGCATAAACTGAATATTTCCTTGAAACAATGCCAAAGAGAGCCAGAAGCCGCGCAGGAGAGATAAAGGTGAAGAGTTCACTGAGGATGACTCCGTTTCTTCATCCCCCAAAGACCCCAGAAGACCACCACAACAAACTGAGCATGCCCAGATGGGCGTGGAGTTAATTACCATACTAGGCGAGGACAGGCGGGGCCAGGGAATGAATATGTATGAGGTGGATTATGCATATGTAAGACCCTGGGGAATAATAGAGGGAAACACCATCGAGTGGGTATGCGTGTCTGGTGAATGATTCCCCACGCATCTCGGTACCGATTAAATACATACCGCTCTAACAACTATCACTAGTTGTGGAGTTTTACTTTGCCACCACGTTTCAGTGAGCACATTTTTTAAAGTTTTAGTCATGCACTCCACTCTACTGGAGCTTTAGGGGTGCCACGGAGTGTGTAGTTTCCACTTTATCCCCAATGCTTCGGTGAGTTGTTGCAACACTTTTGCGGTAAAGTGTGGGCCTTGGTCTGAGTCTATATAATTCACTAACCCATACTGTGGAATAATGTTTTCTAAAATGAATTTAGCTACTACTTGGGCAGTTTCTTTTTTAGTAGGAAAAGCCTCCACCCAGTGGGTGAAGTGGTCAACTATGACTAAGAGGTGTTTGTAGCCCTGCAGTGAGGGCATTTCTGTAAAGTCTATTTGTATACTTTGGAATGGTCTTTGGGCTAATTCTCTCCCTCCCGGTTCAGCTTTCCTCATCACTTTTTGATTGACTTTTTGACAAATTACACAGCCCTTAGTGATAGCTTTAGCAAAACTATACACTCCTAAGCATAAGTTCTCTCTTAAGAAATGATCACATAGTCTTTGCACACCCCAGTGTGTTGACTCGTGTAGCTCGGTGAGTATTTTCCTGGCTAATGGTTCATTTAGAAACTGATGCCCATCAGGGGTCAACCACTTTCCCACTTCCCCTGGGTGTAATTTCAATTCTTCAATTGCTCTCATCTCCTTGATACTAAAAATGGGCTCTCCCCTCTGTTCTCCACATGTCTCTTCTAGCTTGTGGATTTTCACTGGATCACCTGGTCTTAGCACTGCCTCTTTCACTGCTTGGTCACCTAGCTGATTTCCTCTTACTTCTAGAGTATTGCCCTTCTGATGTCCTTTCACGTGGACCACTGCTACTTCTGCAGGCTTTTGCAGGGCTTCTAGAACCAGTCTTACTAGATTCTCATGAATTATACTCTTTCCTTTAGAATTTATATAGCCTCTCTCTTCCCAGATCTTCCCAAACGTATGAACTACTCCAATGCATACTGCGAGTCAGTGTAAATTGTTCCTGAATTTTTCTCAGGCAGTTCCAGTCCTCTTTTTAGGGCATATAACTCACAACTTTGGGCTGACCAGTTTTGTGGCAGTTTTCCTGTTTCTATCACTTCCATGGCTCTCCCATCTACAATTGCTTAACCTGAAGCTCTCTTCCCATCTATCATCCTAGAGGACCCATCTGCGAATATCACTTCCCCATAGGGCAAAGGTGTGTCCTCTAAATCTTCTATTACTTTTGTCTGGAATACTATGAGCTCAATACAGTCATGTTCTAATTCTTCCAGAGGTTCTCCGGAAAGAAACTGGGCTGGGTTCAGGCACTTAGAAGTTACTATTTCTAGGTTTGCGGTGTTCATTAAAATTACTTCATATCTCAGGATCTGGGCATCTGTCAGCCACTGCTGTGCTTGTTGGCTGAGCACAGTTCTCAAGTCATGTGGGGTATGCACTATTACTCTCCCATATAGTGTTAGTTTTTGGGCTTCTTCTAATAGGACAGCAGTGGCAGCTATGGCTTGCATGCATACTGGCCACCCTCTGGCTACTGGGTCTAATAACTTTGAGAGGTATGCTATAGGTTTTTTACAATTCCCCTACTCCTGGGTCAATACTCCATATGCTGCTCCTTCTTCTGTATTTACAAATAAGTCCAAGTCCTTTTTCAGATTGGGCAGGCTCAGAACTGGGGCTGTGGATAATTTGTTTTTCAGAGACTGTAGTTGCTCCTTATCTTTTATTGTCCAGTGTATGGGATCTGGGCTAATTTACTTTTTGTACAGGAACTTCACACACTCAGAATATTTCTCTATCCATAACTTGCAATACCCCACCAATCCTAGCAGCTTCCTTACGTCTCTCTTAGTTTTCAGTGCTCCAAAAAACAGAATCCCCAAAATCCTCTCCGGGCTTAGTTTCTTGTACCCCCCTCCAATCAGGTGCCCTTAAGAATTTTACCTCTGGTTCGACGAATTGCAATTTATTTTGGGATACTTTTAGTCCTTGTCCCCCTAAGAAATTTAGAAGCCTGATACTGGTACATTTTACTTGGTCTCCATTTTCCCCTGACACCAATAAATCATCTACATATTGGAGAATTTGCACTTCTTCTTCTGAGACAAATTGTTCTAACAATTTTTCTAAAGATTGCCCGAAGAGGTTTGGAGATTCTGTAAATCCCTGAGGGAGGCGTGTCCACCTAAGTTGTTGCTTCCTCCTCGTACAGGGTCCTCCCACTCAAACGCGAACCAATCTCTGCTCTCCTCTGCTAGGGGGCATGCCCAAAAGGCATCCTTAAGGTCAATTGTTGTGAACCACTGGTGTTCTCTTGGTACCTTACTAAGGAGTGTGTAGGGATCTGGAACCACTGGGTGTCTTGAGACTGTTCTCTTGTTTACTTCTCGCAGGTCCTGCACCAGCCGCTAAGTCCTGTCAGCCTTCTTCACAGCTAGAATAGGAGTATTATGTGGGGACATACAAGGTTCTAAAATTCCTTCCATTAGCAACTGCTTGATTATTTGGGCTAGCCCTTCTCTCCCTTCAGGCAAAATGGGGTATTGTTTAACTCTCACAGGTGGAGTGTGCTCCTCCATTTCTACTGTTATCGGGGGTATCTTTAAGAGTCCTCTTTTTCCTTGCCCAGCCCACACTTCAGGATAAATTTCTGCTAAATCATACTGTGTGAGTGCCATAATCTTTACTACCATTTTGCCATCTTCTGGAATCACTCCGACTCCCAAGCGGACTTGCAGGTCTCTTCCTAGTAAACTGCTCTCCAGCTTAGGTAGATAAATAAGATCTACCCAACACTGCTTTGAATTTCCTCTGATTTCTACATTCTCAATCACAGGGGCTCTGAAAGGCTTCCCTTCTGCCCTCAATACCTCACGTTTTCCTTCCCAAAGTGACCCCTATTGGTAATTTGTTTATACTAGACCTCTCAGCCCCAGTATCTATTAAAAATTCAAACTCTTCTTTTAATGGACCCACTTCAAAATTTGCCAAGGGCTCTGTCAGGTGTTTCATGGGGTCCTCAATCATATAGAGCCCCCGACACCCCTAATAATCTCCTTTTGGAATTTTCTCCTAGGGGATCTTGTTCTCTGGCTACAGCTTCATCAAATGAGAGTTTCCTACAGTTCCTTTTGATGTGCCCTGTCTCTCCACAATAGTAACACTTCCTGTTGTCACCGGGGGCTCTTGGCTTATTTTCCCAAGGTAGCAAAGGTTCATCTTTCTCGGGTTTTCTGGGTGGGGGCCCTGGCTTCTCTCCTGGTTTAGGCAGGGGTGCTGACCTTTTCTTACCTCCCCCAGCACTTTCTCTAGCTATGGCTACCATTACCTTAGCCTTAGCTCTTGCTTTTTCCTCTTCTCTTCATAGGTAAACTCTAAGGGCTTCTCTTAACAGCTCATTGATCCCCCTCTCTTGCCAGTCTTCCATCTTTTCTAGTTTTTTGCAGATATCTGGCCATGACTTAGTAACAAACTGGACCTTTAGCAACACCTGCCCCTCAGGGCTGTCAGGGTCAATATTAGAGTACAATTGAAAATTTCTCTTAAGATGATTTAGCCAAGTGGCAGGGGTCTCATCTTTCTCTTGGGACCCGTCAAACGCTAACCTTGTATTGTTTCCACGGGGTACTGATTCTTTAATTCCCTTGACTATGAGGGACCAATAGTCCCTCATGTTTTGTCTATCTTCTTCCTTGTTAGGGTTCCAATTGGGTTCTGCAAGAGACATTTTGTGGTCTCCCAGGGATCCTAACCTATGTTCTCTTTCCCAGATTCTCATGCCTGTTGCTCTTATCATTCTTACTTCCTCTGCAGAAAACAGTATATTTAGAATCGAATTCAATTCACTCCAAGTATAAATATTTGGCCCTAAAAATTGGTCCACCTGGTTTGATATGCCCACAGGGTCTTCTACTAGATTTCCCAGATCCTTTTTGAACCCCTCACCTCTGTTGAGGTCAGTGGAGCATTCACAAATCCCACCCCTCCGGCTATCCCTCCCATTGGGACTTCCCGAAGAGGATATAACTTCTCTGCTCCTGTTATCTTTGACTTTGTGTTGTGGTACAGGCTATCAGATAAATCAGGAGTGGAGGTTGCAGGGGTTTGATGGTTGCTTGGGGAGGGGCTTGAGGTGGATGGGGATGGACTCAACTCCCAGTTGGGAGGAGGTAGAGGGACAGTGGTGGGTGAAGGAGAAGGGACTAAATTGGTTGCAGAGGTCATGGAAGACAGAACTGGGGAGACCAGTGATGGGGTTAAAGGAGCGGTTGGAAGCATAGAAGGTAGAGGATTTGGGTAGCTTGGGAGAGGGGTGTTAGGTTGAGGTGGTAGAGGAATGATAGCTGAAATTACAGTAGGTGCTGCAGAAGTTTGATTAACTAGGGGAAAGCAGGTTGCTGGGGCAATTGGGGAAGGTAAAGGGTTTACTGGGGAAGATGCTGAATAGAGAGGGGGAGGGGCAAGTGGTATGTGGGAAGTAGGTGGGGGTGAATTCTCAAGGGGATCCCACTTCTCATAATTGTCCTTTTCTCCTTTAACTTTGTGGTTTTTCTCTTGTAGTTTACAGATCTTCATCTCCTTGTCTCTTCCAGCATTTTCTAGCCAGCAAGCAGCATACTCTAATTCTTCTAAATCAGGATCTTCCCTTGCTTCTAAATATTCATTCAACTGTCTACACATCCATCTGTCCTGTGTTCCTACCCAAGGCCATTCTCCCTGCAAATCTAATTCTGGTCAGACTTCTACACAAAAGTGTATCATCTTTTCTTTGTCTAATTCTCTAGTCACTTCCCAAATGTCCCATTTGTCTAGTAACATTCCCAGGGGACTATTGGGAGGAATATTCTTAACCCTCTTCCCCTCGTTTTGAAGTGTACTTGCGCTTTTGCTTATGTACTTTCCATTGCTTAGGCTGTAAATTAAACTACGAAGGTGCCCCTACCCAAATTAAGACTTAACTATGGGCAACACAAATCTTAAGGCAACTGAAACTCCCCTGGCCTCCTGTAACATATTGTTTTTAAATATCTTATCTGAACTTAAAATAACTGAACACAAGCTTTCCTTATATGTTAATTTACGCTTCAATCTTGGACCTGACTTGACCCTTCAAATCTGGGACTCACCTGACTCCTTTGTGCCCCCTGCGCCTCACCCAATGCTCGGACTCTTCAATGCTAAAGGATTAAAAAAAACTTGGGTCTCACCTGACCCTGCTGCCCCCTGCGCCTTGCCTGATGCTCGGACTCTCTGATGCAAGAGGGTTCAAAAACATGGGTCTCACCTGACCCTTCAAATCTGGAGTCCACCTGACTCCCTGCTGCCCCTTGCACCTCGCCCGACACTCGGACTCTCCGGCGTCAAGGGGACTCAATCCTAGGCCTAACTTGACTCAGTCGTCCTAACCTCCCACAAACACCTGGAGAGGTTGCATGCAAAATTACCCTGCATGCTTAGGGTAGGGTCCCTAGAGGCGCCTCAGTCTCTCATCTGCCACACGTTTTTCCCCCGTTCCCGGCTGGCCCCTTCGCGGGAGTCCAGAACCGCGGTACAATAGAGGGGTCAACACTTGCCCCGGGGATCCGAGCTGCTGGCCCCCGTCTCACTCACACCTCACTCGCTCGCCTCCAGTCCCGCCACCGGATTTTCTCATCAATCTGTCGGTCCTCCGTGTCACTGGTCTTTTGCTGATCCAGGTCCGTGGGTCACCAGCGATTCCTGAGGGTCCCTCAAAGCAGGCGGCCGTCCTCTCCGGGAGTCCTCTTCAGGTGTGGTGATCCCAGACGAGTCCCCAGCTGTAATAAAAAGGGCAGGAGATTTTTCTCCTTTTAAAAACTTTTATTAGGATCAGCTCAAGGGTGGGGGCCCAACGGGTCATGTGCATGCCACCGCTGTGCCCAGAAGCGACTTGGAGGAGGAGGTGTGCAGCAGCTTCATCTGCTGGAGTGCAGGCAGAGCTGGGTTTTCCATCTTCATGGGAACTCCCGAAGGCACTCCCTGGCTCTGAAAGTCTAGGGGTCCCTTTCTGGGCAATGTCTTTGAGAGTTAGGGTGAGGGGGTGAAAACCGCTCAACCTTGGGAGGAGGTAGTCTTACTCTTTGCATAGTCCATCCATGTGTTTTGGTGGCTCGGTTTAATAAAGTCTTTCTGCTCTGGAGCAATCTTTTCTTAATTTTTTCTCCCAGCTGGCACTGCGTCCCCTCTATTTGCTTGTCTGCGGTTTTCTCCCCTTCTTATTCTTTGGTCGCCATGGTGGGGGGCAGTGGCAGGGCTTGGCAATTCGACAACAACTCGCAATTCGGCAAGAATAGCAGAGTGATTAACAAGGGGGGAACATTTAACAAGGAACATCGAACTAACAAAGGCTTCATTTGCAACAAAATTGCCTTGTCTATCTCAGAGAGTTTTGAAAGTTTCATTTTGATTTTCATTTTCTTCTTTTAGTGTGTGTTAATAAATCTATCTTTGTACCCTTTAAGATTAGAGCCTGCTTTGCTTCTCTCCTGATCCTATCTCACAGCAGAGTTCTGGTAGACACTCAAACCACTACACTAAATTTAGCCAACACAGAATTTGGCAAACGTGAAACCATTACATGAATTGGTGTTTCCACCCGATTGGAACAAAACCATTACAGCTCCCAACCTGGATTTTCCAGGGGCACGTCTTTCAGGTCAGGTTGGCTGGAATACTCTTCTTCAATTGTCTGTAAACAGTTACGTTCAGGCTTATTGTCAATTAAGGTAGAGGACAAAAACATGCAGGGTTAACAACAGAAGTTGTTTTCAGGGTAACATCATCTGACTCTAATAACAGTGCTTGATATTTAAGCATTCAGCTACCAGATAGCCAATGTCCCCCCTTTTGTTCCTGTACAGCTGCTACAGCATGGGGTACATACACTACTATGTGTCGCCCAAGGGTGAGTTTTCAGGCTTCATGGATCAGGAGGACAGTGGCTGCTACAGCCTTCAGGCACCCTGGCCAGCCGTGGGCAACATTGTCTAGCTGTTTGGAAAAGTAGGCCACAGCCCTCCGATGCTTCACGAGGCACTGTGCTAGTACCCCCAAAGCCATATTCAGTCTCTCATATGTAAAAATTTCAAAAGGTTTAGTTAAGTCTGGCAGTCCCATTGCTGGACCTGACATAAGAGAGTGTTTCAGCTGTTTAAATGCTGCTCTAGTGTTTTCAGTCCATATGATAATTCCTTTTTCAGCTGCTTTTAATGCTCCGTATAGGGATTTTACCAGCAGTCCTTAATTTGCTATCCACAAATGACATCAACCTACCATTCCTATGAAAGCTTGCATCTCTCTCACAGTATGGGGCGTTGGGAGTCAATTGATGGCTTCTTTTTGTTCTTTGCTGAGCTGTCGGTGTCCACGGAAGATCTCAAGCCCCAAGTAAACTACTGCTTCTTTGGCAATCTGTGCTTTGTCTTTAGAAACTCTGTACCCACTCAGTCCCAAGAAGTTGAATAAAATTATAGTAAGTCGTATGCCGTCATCTCTGCTTCTGGCTGCAATCAGAATATCATCCACATATCGAAGAATAACTCCTTCTGGCTCCTGTCTTCTCCAGTCCTCTAATTCCTTTGCTAGCTGGTTTCCAAATATTGTTGGGCTGTTCTTGTAACCTTGGGGTAAAACTGTCTGTTGGGGGGTTAGGTTTGTTTCTTGCTTGGTTTTTTTTTACTTATGGAAATTTTTCCCGGGAGTTTCTGGGCAACTAACTACTGGATACTTATGGGTACTCAGGTGGGACAAAAGGATGGAGAAATAGGACCTGGCTACACTTTTTTCTCTTGTCTCCGGGAATTTCTCTCAGAGGGGGAAGGTGACGCGAGGTTTGGGGGGCAGGAAAAAAAGACAGGGCTGGGGGGCAGCTTGGGCTCTTGCTCTCGGCATTGGAGAGAGGACGGTCAAGCTGCTGCTTGCTGCGGGAGGAGTTTTTTCACTGGCACCATCGGGTCGGATCCTGAGGAATCATCTGCTCGTGTGCCCAGCAAAAATCCTGAGCTCTCCTCTTGCTGCCCTGCTGGAGCTGGCCCGGCCCTGTCCCACTGCTGCTGCTTTCTCGGTGCTGCTTTGAGGCTTTTCTGCTACACCACGGCCCCGCACTGCCCCGTCCTGCCGGGACATCCCTGCCCTTCCAGTGACCACCGACAGAGCTCCGAACTTCATCCGATCCACCAGCCCGGGATCCCTCACCGTTCCAGCTTAGTGCTTTTCAGAGTCCCAAGAGATCAGACTGCCCCGGGTTTTGTGAAACCAAGCCCCGTCAAAGTCCCTGGTTCTGTTCGCTATTAATTGCTGTAGTTGTTGTTGTTTGTTTTGCCTTGTTATACATATTAGTAAAGAACTGTTATTCCTATCCCCATATCTCTGCCTGAAAGCCGTTTTAACTTTCTAAATTATAATAATTTGAGGGGAGGGGACTTAAATTATCCATTCCAAGAGAGGCCCTGCCCCTCTTTAGCAGATACCTGTCTTTTCAAAACCAAGACATTGTCCAAGTGGGCTGAGTTTTCCTCCATCTCAGGATTTTCCCACTCAAAAGTAAAAAGCTCTTGGCTGTTTTTATGCACAGGAATGCAGAAAAAGGCATCCTTCAGGTCTACAACAGCAAACCACCCTAATTCGTCTGTCAGTGTGGTCAAAAGGGTGTAGGGATTGGCTACCACTGGGTCTATGTCCTCTGTAATTTTGTTAATCTCTCTTACATCTTGTACTAATCGATAACTCTTGCCATCTGCTTTCTTTACAGCTAAAATTGGGGTGTTGAATTTGGACTCACATTGTACTAATAAACCATGTTTTAGGAATTTTTCAATTACAGACAACAATCCCTTATGGTTCTCTGATTTCAAAGGGTATTGTTTTTGCCTTGCCGGTGTGGCTCCTGGTTTAAGTGCAATACTCACTGGTTCTGCTCGTTTGGATCTTCCTGGGATATCACTGGCCCACACTATTTGATTTACAACATTTTCAACTTCAGTGGGGATTTCACCACATTTTTCTTGTATAAAAAGTGCAATATTTTGGACAAATTTAGATTCAGGAATTGCAACTTGTACACCCTTCCCCTTTTTAGATTTAATTTCTGCTTCCAATTTCTCTAGCAAGTCCCTTTGCAGCAATGGTTTAGGGGAGTTAGGCATATAGAGGAATTGATGGGTTACCCAGTGCTTTCTTAGCTTAAATTTTAAAGGTTGGAAGAAAGGCCTTCTTTTGGTTACCCCGGTCGCCCCAACAACATGTACAGTATTGTGACTCAGTTTCCCTTCCAAGGCATTTAACATAGACTAAGGAGCTCCCTGGCATTTGGGGTTGCCATGCAAACTCACAGGCCTAAAAGCAGAGGAGGAATCACTCCCCCATGGAAGGTTCTCTCTCCACCCTCTTTATAGAAGGCTCTTACCCCCGGCTCCTCCCCTAGTGGCTGCACACGCTGGCTGTCCCCTTCCCCCTCCTTTTTCACCAGCTGGGAGCCCGCCAGGGGCATGCCCCACCCCGCGCCCCCTTGCTTAGATGGCGGTGGCACTGGCCTGGCCAGGGGCGGCGGCAGGAGCGGGGGGACGGCAGCAGTGGTGGGGGTACGGGCCCAACAGGGGGCTGCAGCGGCCCCACCACTCCGACTGGAGGCTGTGGTGGGAGCAGGGGGGCCAGCCCGATCAGGGGCAGTGGCTGCCAAAGCCCTTCCCCCCACTTACTCTGACATCAGCAGTGACAGTGCTGGCAGGGGCGGCACCAGGGGTGGAGGGGCCCCGCTTGGACCCGGGCTTGGGCCCACCCTCAAATCAGGGGCTATGAGGTCTAACTCTGCTTCCTCCTTGTTTTTACATTCACTATCCCATATCGACTCATCTTATTTACTTTTCCCCTGTTTTTTCTGTAAGACCAATATATGCTACTTTTTCTCTGGCTCTTGCCAACAAGCCAACACCATAAAGAGCCTAGCATATTTTAGCTCGTCGAAATATCGGTCTTTGCGTATGCGAGAATTTAAACTTGATATTTACTTCTTATCAAGACACCCGAATTCAGGCCACATCTCATTGTTATCTAGTTCATATGTCAGCCAGATCTTTTCTGAGAGTCTAATTAGTTTGGATTTAAAAAACAACAAATTCCCCCCAGTTAAGTCAGCCCAATTTTTCAATAATAATCCCAGGGGACTATCTCTTGGGATATTATTATTACTACAGTATTCACAAGAAAATATACACCCCATATCTCATCAGTTATGAGTAAAAAAGTGACCAGGGAGAGAGAGAGCAAGCAAGGGACAGGATTCGAGGGATTTGAACCCCCGCCCTTTGGAGCCGCAGTGCAGGAACTAACTACCTGCATCACTGCTGGCTGCAAGCCAACAGCACTGCAATCTAACCCCACTCTTCAGAGAGCATTCTCCCTTACTACTAGCGGGGGAGACAGAGAGCACTCCGCCTGACCCTAGGGCCATCTCACATGAACACCTAACTCAGGTGCTAAACAAGATACCCCTTTATTCAATTACTCATGTGTCTGTCAGGTCCACGGATTTTTGGATTCTTGGGCTCTGATACCTTCTGGGCCACAGCTGGGGCCACCTCCCCTTCAGAGTGCTGGCAGGAGTGGGGGGACAGGAGCTGAATGTTTCTCTCATCTAGGGCGGATTTTCAGATGCCTCACTGTCCCAGCAGAGTTGCCAGAAACTGATTTCTTGGGAAGGCTGACCTGGAACAGAGACTGAACAGAGCTAGAGAATAAAGTAGATATTTATTAAAAGGCCTTTAAGGATACACCTTTGTGGCAATGCGTATTTAAGAGTGGAGGTGATGCCTTATTCCCAAGAAGCCACTCCAGAGAAGAAGCTGCTTGGAGAATCTCAGGCAATGCAATCAAGCTCCCACATCCACATGCACACCATGTAGCTAGCAGCAGAGAGGCAGAAGGCCCTTGGTCTGGAACGGTTCCAGCAGTTTATTTCCAGGTGTTGCTGAAGGGCTGTCCCAGTGCCAAGAGAGAGATTATGTGCTGGTCCTTGGCTTAAGTAAGGGTTACAACAGCCAATGACCTTGAGGCACGGGGGTGGTGCAAAGGGCAGGTAAGGTCAAGGTCTTATAGGAAGAGAGGGCCGGTCACCAGGGACAGACACCAAGGGATGGGAGAATCTACAGGGCAAGGAGGGACCCAGGGCAAACCATTGTACACAGAGCACCAGTAGGAGGTCCTGTCTCTCAGGTAAGGCAGGTGACTATAATTTATCCTGCCAGGGCCAGGTCCTAGGTATTATATCAAAAGGTTGCAGGGATTCCACACACCTTGGGGAGGACAAGAGCCTTACCAGGGCTATACCCATGGTGAACTTAAAATGGTCACAAAATGGATGACCGGTCATGAGTTCTTACACTTTTATAAGTTTTGGTCCATTTGCATATTGGGGTTTAATTGTCCAATTACAGCTTCGGGTTGTGAAGTCCTATCCTTCTTATTTTCTTTCTTCAGTCGACCGTTGTTTATGCTTTTGGGTCTGGAACTTGTACTCGTGTCCTTGGTGTTCACCAGGAAAAGGATTTGTTTTGTCTACCTACTCTGTGAAGAGAACTTAGTAGCATTTAATATGAGGCTCTGAACTACATCCTTAGGCAGCACAGAATCTGAAAAACATGAAAGCTAAAACTTATGGCATCAGTCCTTCTGTCACCTATGTACTTATAGAAGCCCTTCTTGTTGTCTTTGACATCTCTGGCCAGATTCAATTCCATTTGGGCTTTAGCTTTCCTTATGTGTCTCTGCATGCTTGGATGGTGTGTCTGTATTCTTCCCAGGTTATGTGTCCTTGCTTCCACCCTCTGTAGGCTTCCTTTTTGTGTTTGAGTATGTACAGGAGCTCCTTGTTCGCCCACACAGACCTCCTAGCATTTTCACCTGACTTCCTGTTTGTTGAGATAGACTGGTCTAGATCTTGGAAGTAGTGTAGTGGTTTCAAGGTCACCTATTTCTGTTTCTCGAATTATGTCTAGTGGTTTGAGTCCCCACTAGAATTATTTACTCTTTTTCTGCTGTGAGATAGGATTAGGAGAGAAGCAAAGTAGGCTCAGAACTTAAAAGGGTATAAAGACAGGTTTATTATCAAAACTACAAGAGAGAAAAAATTAATGAGAATCAGAATAAAACCTTCAAAACACTTCCCCTCCCCCACAACTTTCCCTTCTCACAGACAACGTAAAAAGACAAAACTTGGACCTCTAGGTCAGTTTACCACCTATAAAATAGTCTTTCATCAGTTCATTTAGAGAGAGAAGTCTCTTTTGGTCTGCCATGGAACTTCCCACAAGACAAGAACAGTCTTCTTGTGGCTTTTTTAATTCTCACAAAAGCAGCCGCCTAGGAATCTGCATTTGTGAAGTCCCTCCCATATCACGCAGCCTTCCCACAGCTGCATTATTGGCCATGTAGTCATGGGGTATCATTTTAAAGATGAACAGTTCCAAAAGCAAAGGTTTTTTTCATCTCTAGGAAAAGAGATCTTTTATCTTTCTGGGGGAAGACCTTCATCTCCATCTCATCTCTCTCTCTCATTGTTCAAGTTTCTCAATAAAATCACAACTACTTCAATATTTACTTAGTTCACCACAAATACCCTTGCTCAGATCTACAATTTGAATACTCTCATCTCCCCAATGCATATTTCCCACGATTTAAAGGGATATTCTAGTATATGACAGTCCATTATCACGACTTATAAAAGAATTTCAGCCTAAAACAAAGGCATCTTCTTGTTCTCTTCCATCTAGGCCTCAACTCTTCCTTCACTGACTTTGATATCTTCATATTGTTTCTCTATGTGTCTTCCCTCTATCCTTTTCTCCTACTCAGAGGGAGGATTAGTGTTTAGCAGATTTCATCTGTGCAAGGAAAGAGTTAACATTCCTGCCCAAGCCTGCAGAGGGTCATGATGTTTTCCTGGGGAGCGGCAGAATGTGGTAAATTTAGGCCATGTCGGGGCTGGGCCCCTCCCTCTGCAAGGGGTCTTGGTAGCTGTGGCTGGAGCATGCTGGGGGGAGGGACAGCTAGGATCTCACAGTAGCATGCCCACGGCTAGGGCTTCCTCCCCTTCCTCTGCTCAGCAGCCACTGGGGGGGGCTGGCCCAGCCCTGTCAGGCCTCTCGGGACCGCAATGGGGGTGTGACGTTAGCGGCAAGATGTTAACAGCCGCTTTGGCCTGATCTGGCCGGGGACGGGGCACTCTCTCCTCCCCTCCCCCTGCCTGGCAATCATCGGGCCTAGCCCCAACCCAGGGCCCCACAAGCTTCCCAGGAAAGGGCCTGGCTCCGGGTAGGCCCCACCCGGCCCGGACCCCCGCAGCAAGGAGGGAGTCGGGCCTGCTTGTTACCTCTTCCAAGGCCAGAAGAAAAGAGAAGTTTTCCTGGGGTTCCTTTGAATTTTAGCTTGTGTAGTCCAGAGGTGTATCTAATTCTCTAATTGGTTCCACAGGTTGTCAATATTCAAACCTAATCACTGATTGGTTTAATCACAGCTCTTCTTAGAAAAAATTATCACTTCCGTGCAAAACCAGCACAAGTGATGATTCTTGAATATCATCAACCAACTTTCTTGGGCCCCTCTCCCCTCCAGGGCCTTATCCCATGGGACTCTTCTAAGCAGATCCCTGAAGAGACTAAAATCTGCTCTCCTAAAGTCCAGGGTTGTGATCTTGGTTTTTTGCCCTGCTCCCTTGCCTTTAAGATCCTGAACTCCACTATTTCATGGTCACTGCAGCCAAGGTTGCTTTTGACCTTCATATTCCCAAAAAGACCCTCTTTTTTTGTGAATGAGGTCCATCAGGGTACCTATCCTCATTGACTCCTCTATCACTTGGATTAGGAAGCTGTTATTGATGTTCTCCAGGAACATCCTGGATTGCCTGTGCCCTGCTCTGATGTCTCTCCAGCAGATATCAGGGTGGCTCAAGTTCCCCATGCGGACCAGAACCTGCAAAACTGAGGCTACTTCTAGCTGTCTGTAGAATGCCTCATTGATGCCTTAGCTTTTATATTTTCAGATTCTGTGCGTGCTGCCTAGGGATGAAGTCTTGTATTAGGAACTGTACTGAGCTCCCTCTACGGAGCAGTTAGACAAAACAAATCCATTTCTGCGGGAAGATCAAGGACAACTTTCAGCCCAAGAACACAAACAACGATGGACTGAGGGGTGGAACAAGAAGGATGAGACCTCATGGCCTGGGGCTGTAATTGGACAACTGGACCCCAATATGCAAATAGACCTAAACTTATAAAATGGCAAAATCTTGTGACTGCGCAGCCATTTTTGCTACCACTTGCAGACCACCCTGGGTGCAGCCTTGCGTAGGCTTCTGTAATGCCCAGGGTGGATTCTGGGGACCTTTTAATAAATCCTAATTTTACTCTCTAGTTTTGCCTAGCCTCTGTTTCAGGTCAGCCTTCCCAAGGCAACATCATCTGCTTGTTCTTCCTGGTGTCTTGGTTTTGAAAGAAGACAGGTATCTGCTAAAGAGAGACAGGGCCTCTCTTGGAATGGATAATTCAAATCCCCTTCCCTCAAATTATTATAATTTAGAAAATTAAAACGGCTCTCAGGCAGAGATATGGGGATAGGAATAACAGTTCTTTACTAATATGTATAACAAGGCAAACAAACAACAACAACTACAGCAATTAATAGCGAAAACAGAACTAGGGACTTTGATGGAACTTGGTCTCACAAAACTCGGGGCAGTCTGGTCTCTGGGGACTCTAAAAAAAAAAGGGTACTAAGCTGGAACGGTGGGATATCTCGGGCTGGTGGATCGGATGAAGTTTGGAGCTCTGTCGGTGGTCACTGGAGGGCAGGGATGTTTGGCAGGGAGGGCAGTGCGGGCCCGCGGTGCAGAGCAGCTCTAAAACAGCGCTGAGGCAGTGGGACAGGGCTGAGACAGCTCTAGCAGGGCAGGAAAAGGAGAAATCAGGATCTTCTTGGGCACACAAGCAGATGATGGTAGCTCTCTTCAGGATCAGATCTCGGTGGTGCCAGTGAGAAGCTTACGCAGCAACGGCAGCCTAGTCTGCTCCTGACGCAGACTACACTAAAAGTGCAGCTGCCCCTCAGCCCTCGTCTTCCCCCCCCTCCCCTGCCCCCTTCGGGGGGAAACTCTTGGAGACAAAGGGTGTAGCTAAGTGCTAGTCTCTACTCAGCTTCTATGCTTTGTTCCACTGAGCACCGACAAACACTCAGCAATCAGTTGCCCCCGAAACTCCTGGGAAAAAATTCTATCGGTGAAAAAAAAACAAAAAAAAAACAAAAAAAAAAAACCTAAACAAACTAAACAAGTCTAACTCCCAACATCAATCTACCCCGAATTTTTTCCCATACTAACATATTACATTTGAATTTAAACTTCTAAACTATATACATACATGCACTACCTTAATTATATACATATATACATGCAGATATGGGTACGGATACAGTGGCATGGGTAGTTCACTTTAAAACAAGGTCTCTTTGAGGTATGCATTGGGTCTGTCTATCTTTTTGCATTACTCACTAAGTGCAACTTGGTCTCTGAGCGAAGACAACCCCACGGATGGGATTGTTTTTGCTGGAGGCAGGATTAACTTAAACAGTTTTTCTCAGCATACTTCTCATGTGTACTACTGGAACTTTATCTCTATTCATTGTTCTCAGGGGCTCAGACTGGGCAGGGCCTGCTCGGTTGGTGGAACTTCTGGTGTTCACTAACTATGTGGCCTTTGCTAAATTCATCTCTCAGTTCTTGAAAGACCTTCCACTCAGTGCTTTCAAGGTGGTTTTAAGCAAGCCGTTGCATCGTTCAACTTTTTCGGCAGCTGGTGCATGATAAGGGATGTGATATATCTATTCGATGCTATGTTCTCTAGCCCAGGTGTTCACAAGGCTGTTCTTGAAATGGGTCTTATTGTCTGACTCAATTCTCTCAGGGGTGCTATGTCTCTAGAGGACTTGTTTTTCAAGGCCCAGGATGGTGTTCTGGGCAGTAGCATGGGGCACAGGGTAGGTCTCTAGCTATCTAGTGGTGGCTTCTACCATGGTCAGCACATAGCGCTTGCCTTGGCGGGTCTGGGGAAGGGTGATGTAGTCAATCTGCCAGGCTTCTTTATACTTATATTTAGACTACTGTCTCTTATACTATAGGGGCTTCACTCGCTTGGCTTGTTTGATGGCAGCACATCTCACAGTCATGGATAACTTGGGAAATACTGTCTATGGTTAGATCTACTTCTCGGTCTCGTGCCCACTTATAGGTGGCATCTCTGCCTTGATGTCTTGAAGCATCATGGGCTTATCGAGCTAGGAACAGCTCTCTCTTGTGCTGCCAGTCTAAGTCTATCTTTGATACTTCTATCTTGGCAGCCTGATCTACTTGCTCGTTGTTTCGGTGCTCTTCATTAGCTCTGCTCTTGGGGACGTGGGCATCTACATGGCGGACTTTTACAGGTAGCTTCTCTACCTGAGTGGCAATGTCTTTCTACTCATCAGCAGCCTAGATTGGTTTTCTTTGACGCTGCTAGTTGGCTTTTTTCTACTTTTCTAGCTAACTCTACAGAGCATTGGCTACTATCTACGAATCAGTGTAGAGGTAGAGCTTTGGCTACTTCTCTCTTTCAGCAATGTCTAGGGCTAACTGAATGGCTTTGAGTTCAGCAAGTTGACTCGACTTACTTTCTCTTTCAGTGGCTTGTGCAACTTGTCGTGTGGGGCTCTACACGGCTGCCTTCCACTTCTGGTTCATGCTTACAATGCGACAGGAACTATCAGTGAAAAGAGCATACTGTGTCTCTTCTACTGGCAGTTGGTTGTACGGTGGTGCTTCTTCAGCTCATGTTACTTGTGCCTGCTCTTCTTCGTCTATGAGACTAAAGCTTTCACTTTCTGGCTAGTTGGTAATAACTTCTAAAATCTCAGGGCGGTTTGGGTTTCTAATACGGGCACGCTGTGTGATGAGGGCAATCCATTTGCTCTATGTGGCGTAGGTGGCATGGTGGGTAGAGGGAACTTTTCTTTTGAACATCTACCCCAGCACAGGCAGTCGGGGTGCCAGGAGGAGTTGTGCTTCTGTGCTAATCACTTCTGAGGCAGCTTGAACTCTTTCATAGGTGGCTAAGATTTCTTTCTCTGTGGGAGTGTAGTTGGCTTCAGACTTTCTGTAGCTTCGGCTCTAGAATCTCAGTGGTCGGCTTCGAGTCTTACTCGGCACTTTCTGCTAAAGGCTCTAGAACAGGCTATTGTTCCCGGCTGCTGAGTAGAGCACGTTCTTTACCTCTGGTCTTGTCTTGACTGGGCTAAGGGCTACCGCATGAGTGATCTCCTGCTTGATCTGGGCAAAGGCTTGCTGCTGTTCAGGACTTCAGTGGAAATCATTCTTCTTGCGGGTAACTAGGTAGAGAGGACTCACAATCTGGCTGTACTCGGGAATGTGCATTCTCTAAAAGCTTATGGCACTTAGGAAAGCTTGTGTTTCTTGCTGGTCGGTGGAGACATCGCAGTGATCTTGTTGATTACTTCTGTGGGTATCTGGCGACGTCTATCTAGCTACTTTACTTTTAAGAACTGGATCTCTCGGGCAGGTCTCTTGACTTTGCTCTTCTTGATGGCAAAGCTGACTTCTAGGAGAATCTGGATGATCTTCTCTGTTTTCCCAAACACTTCTATTGCTGTGTTCTTCTACACAATGATGTCATCGATGTACTGCAGATGTTCTGGAGCCTCTCTCTTTTCTAGTGCAGCCTGGATCAGTCCATGGCAGATGGTGGGACTGTGCTTCTACCCCTGGGGCAGTCGGTTCTAGGTGTACTGCACGCTCTTCTATGTGAACGCAAACTGAGGCTTGCACTCTGCTGCCAGAGGAATGGAGAAAAATGCATTGGCAATGTCAATAGTGGCATACTACTTCGCTGCCTTGGACTCCAGCTCGTACTGGAGTTCTAGCATGTCCCGCACAGCAGCGCTCAGCGGTGGTGTCACTTCATTCAATGCACGATAGTCTACAGTCAGTCTCCATTCTCAATCAGATTTACGCACAGACTAGATGGGGCTGTTGAAGGGTGAGTGGGTTTTGCTGACTACTCTTTGGCTCTCTAGCTCTTGGATCATCTTGTGGATGGGGATCACAGCATCTCGATTGGTCTGATACTGCTGGCAGTGCACCGTCGAGGTGGCAACTGGCACTCGTTCTTCTACTTTCAGGTGTCTTACTGCAGATGGGTTCTCTGACAGTCTAGACAAGGTGTTCAATTTCTTGATGCTTTCTGCTTCTACAGCAGCTATTCTAAAAGCTTATCTGAGTCTTTTAGGGTCTTTGTAATATTTATTCTTGAGGAAGTCAATGCTCAGGATACACAGGGCTTTTGGGCTAGTTGCAATCAGATGTTTCTGCTACTCTTTCCTGGTCAGGCTCACCTCGGCTTCTACCAGAGTCAGTTGCTGTGATCCCCCTGTCACTCTAGCAATGGAAATAGGTTCTGCCTTCACATGTCTTGATGGCATCAGGGTACACTGCGCACTAGTATCTACTAAAGCTTAATATTTCTGTGGCTCTGATGTGCTAGGCTATCGAATCTACACAGTCTAAAAGACTCGGTTTTCTCGTGCCTCTTCCTGGCTAGAGGCAGGGCTCTTCTAGCACTGGTTATTATTCTTTTCTTGGGCATACATCGTAGAGGTTCTTTCAAGGGGATCTGACATCATCTTCACTTCTATAATACCTGGTGGCTCGGTCATGGGAGGTTAAGGCTACTTTCATTTTAGCGGGACTTTTTCGGTTAGTGTTTCTCTCTTTGAGCTCACGCACCTGTGCTGCTAGTGCAGAAGTGGATTTTCTATCTCACTTTCTCATGTCTTCTCCATGGTCACGCAAGAAAAACTACAGGTCAGCTCTTGGGGTGTACCCTCTCTCTCTAGCTGGAGGGCGTTGGGCTCTGGCTCTGGGGCTTGTGACTCGCACTGGTGTTGCATGGGAACTGTTCCTCCTCATCTCCTCCCTCATCTCACTCATCTCCTCTCTGAGTTCTTTAATCACAGCAGAGACCTGAGCCTGCATTGGGCTACTGATCATGCTCTCATAGTTTCTGAGCCTGTTGGTGACAGAACTCACTGTCTCTCGGTTGCTATCAGGATTGATCATTGCAATGAAGGTGGTGTATTGAGATGGCTCTTTACTTGCCAGGTTCTACAACATCTGCCCTGTGCACCTGACCTTGTCAGGGTCATTGTCATGCTGTCTACTTCTCTCAAAGAGTACTTCTAATATTGCCACTTCCCTCAGCTGTTGGATCCCTTCTTCAAGGGTTTTCCAATGACTTCTATGATGGTGCTCCTGCATTCTGTCTCTGTGGACAAACCTCTCCCTTACACTCATTAGAAGTCGCTCCCAGAGGGGAAGGGGCCCTTGCTCCCTTACAAATACTTGATTCACCCCTGAGTCTTGGGTCAAGGGTCTCAAATTCTTTGCTTCACTACTATCTAGTTGCACGCCTGTACTTATAAGGTCTCAAACTCGAAGTAACTAAGTTGTATAAGCCTCACGTCTTTGTCGTGCAATATCTTTTTGCAGATTACGTAGACTTTCATATGTCAGGGACTCAGTGATAATCTCAACTTCTGGCTCTCTTGTGGACTGTGAGGGCTCTCTTTTCTTATCTTTATTACTTGGGTGCTCTGATTTCATCTTTGTCTTGGTTTTGAAAGAAGACAGGTATCTGCTAAAGAGAGGCAGGGCCTCTCTTGGGATGGATAATTCAAATCCCCTTCCCTCAAATTATTATAATTTAGAAAATTAAAACGGCTCTTAGGCAGAGATATGGGGATAGGAATAACAGTTCTTTACTAATAGGTATAACAAGGCAAACAAACAACAACAACTACAGCAATTAATAGCAAAAACAGAACCAGGGACCTTGACGGAGCTTGGTCCCACAAAACTCGGGGCAGTCTGGTCTCTGGGGACTCCAAAAAAAAGGTACCAAGCTGGAACGGTGGGGTATCCCGGGCTGGTGGATCGGACGAAGTTTGGAGCTCCGTCGGTGGTCACTGGGGGGGGCAGAGATGTCCGGCAGGGAGGGCAGTGCGGGCCCGCGGTGCAGAGCAGCTCTAAAACAGCGCTGAGGCAGTGGGACAGGGCTGAGACAGCTCTAGCAGGGCAGGAAAAGGAGGAATCAGGATCCTCTTGGGCACACAAGCAGATGATGGTAGCTCTCTTCAGGATCAGATCTCGGTGGTGCCAGTGAGAAGCTCACGCAGCAACGGCAGCCTAGTCTGCTCCCGACGCAGACCACTACAAAAGTGAAGCTGCCCCCCCCAGCCTTCGTCTCCGCCCCCCCCCCCCCTCCCCCGCCCCCATTCGGGAGGGGGGGAAACTCTTGGAGACAAAGGGTGTAGCCAAGTGCCAGTCTCCACCCAGCCTCCATGCTTTGTTCCACCAAGCACGGACAAACACCCAGCAATCAGTTGCCCCGCAACTCCTGGGAAAAAATTCTATAGGTGAAAAAAAAACAAAAAAAAAACAAAAAAAAAAAACTAAACAAACTAAACAAGTCTAACTCCCAACATCAATCTACCCCGAATTTTTTCCCATACTAACATATTACATTTGAATTTAAACTTCTAAACTATATACATACATGCACTACCTTAATTATATACATATATACATGCAGATATGGGTACAGATACAGTGGCATGGGTAGTTCACTTTAAAACAAGGTCTCTTTGAGGTATGCATTGGGTCTGTCTATCTTTTTGCATTACTCACTAAGTGCAACTTGGTCTCTGAGCAAAGACAACCCCACGGATGGGATTGTTTTTGCTGGAGGCAGGATTAACTTAAACAGTTTTTCTCAGCATACTTCTCATGTGTACTACTGGAACTTTATCTCTATTCATTGTTCTCAGGGGCTCAGACTGGGCAGGGCCTGCTCGGTTGGTGGAACTTCTGGTGTTCACTAACTATGTGGCCTTTGCTAAATTCATCTCTCAGTTCTTGAAAGACCTTCCACTCAGTGCTTTCAAGGTGGTTTTAAGCAAGCCGTTGCATCGTTCAACTTTTTCGGCAGCTGGTGCATGATAAGGGATGTGATATATCTATTCGATGCTATGTTCTCTAGCCCAGGTGTTCACAAGGCTGTTCTTGAAATGGGTCTTATTGTCTGACTCAATTCTCTCAGGGGTGCTATGTCTCTAGAGGACTTGTTTTTCAAGGCCCAGGATGGTGTTCTGGGCAGTAGCATGGGGCACAGGGTAGGTCTCTAGCTATCTAGTGGTGGCTTCTACCATGGTCAGCACATAGCGCTTGCCTTGGCGGGTCTGGGGAAGGGTGATGTAGTCAATCTGCCAGGCTTCTTTATACTTATATTTAGACCATCGTCCCCCATACCATAGGGGCTTCACCCGCTTGGCCAGTTTGATGGCAGCACATGTCTCACAGTCATGGATAACCTGGGAAATACTGTCCATGGTTAGATCCACCCCTCGGTCTCGTGCCCACTTATAGGTGGCATCTCTGCCTTGATGTCCTGAAGCATCATGGGCCCATCGAGCTAGGAACAGCTCTCCCTTGTGCTGCCAGTCTAAGTCTATCTTTGATACTTCTATCTCGGCAGCCTGATCTACTTGCTCGTTGTTTCGTTGCACCTCATTAGCTCTGCTCTTGGGGACGTGGGCATCTACATGGCGGACTTTTACAGGCAGCTTCTCTATCCGAGTGGCAATGTCCTTCCACTCATCAGCAGCCCAGATTGGTTTTCTTTGACGCTGCCAGTTGGCTTTTTTCCACTTTTCCAGCCAACCCCACAGAGCATTGGCCACCATCCACGAATCAGTGTAGAGGTAGAGCTTTGGCCACTTCTCTCTTTCAGCAATGTCCAGGGCTAACTGAATGGCTTTGAGTTCAGCAAGTTGACTCGACTTACTTTCTCTTTCAGTGGCTTGTGCAACCTATCGTGTGGGGCTCCACACGGCTGCCTTCCACTTCCGGTTCATGCCTACAATGCGACAGGAACCATCAGTGAAAAGAGCATACTGTGTCTCTTCTACTGGCAGTTGGTTGTACGGTGGTGTTTCTTCAGCTCGTGTCACTTGTGCCTGCTCCTCTTCGTCCATGAGACCAAAGCTTTCACCTTCCGGCCAGTTGGTAATAACTTCTAAAATCTCAGGGCGGTTTGGGTTTCCAATACGGGCGCGCTGTGTGATGAGGGCAATCCATTTGCTCCATGTGGCGTCGGTGGCATGGTGGGTAGAGGGAACCTTTCCTTTGAACATCCACCCCAGCACAGGCAGTCGGGGTGCCAGGAGGAGTTGTGCTTCCGTGCCAATCACTTCTGAGGCAGCTTGAACTCCTTCATAGGCGGCCAAGATTTCCTTCTCCGTGGGAGTGTAGTTGGCCTCAGACCCTCTGTAGCTTCGGCTCTAGAATCCCAGTGGTCGGCCTCGAGTCTCACCCGGCACTTTCTGCCAAAGGCTCCAGGACAGGCCATTGTTCCCGGCTGCTGAGTAGAGCACGTTCTTTACCTCCGGTCCCGTCCTCATTGGGCCAAGGGCTACCGCATGAGCGATCTCCTGCTTGATCTGGGCAAAGGCTTGCTGCTGTTCAGGACCCCAGTGGAAATCGTTCCTCTTGCGGGTAACCAGGTAGAGAGAACTCACAATCTGGCTGTACTCAGGAATGTGCATTCTCCAAAAGCCTATGGCGCCTAGGAAAGCTTGCGTCTCTTTCTTGCTGGTCGGTGGAGACATCGCGGTAATCTTGTTGATTACCTCTGTGGGTATCTGGCGACGTCCATCTTGCCACTTTACCCCTAAGAACTGGATCTCTCGGGCAGGTCCCTTGACCTTGCTCTTCTTGATGGCAAATCCGGCTTTCAGGAGAATCTGGATAATCTTCTCCCCTTTCTCAAACACTTCCATTGCCGTGTTCCCCCACACAATGATGTCATCGATGTACTGCAGATGTTCTGGAGCCTCTCCCTTTTCCAGTGCAGCCTGGATCAGTCCATGGCAGATGGTGGGACTGTGCTTCCACCCCTGGGGCAGTCGGTTCCAGGTATACTGCACACCCCTCCATGTGAACGCAAACTGAGGCCTGCACTCTGCAGCCAGAGGAATGGAGAAAAATGCATTGGCAATGTCAATAGTGGCGTACCACCTCGCTGCCTTGGACTCTAGCTCGTACTGGAGTTCCAGCATGTCCCGCACAGCAGCGCTCAGCGGTGGTGTCACTTCATTCAATGCACGATAGTCCACAGTCAGTCTCCATTCTCCATCAGACTTGCGCACAGGCCAGATGGGGCTGTTGAAGGGTGAGTGGGTTTTGCTGACCACCCCTTGGCTCTCCAGCTCCTGGATCATCTTGTGGATGGGGATCACAGCATCTCGATTGGTCCGATACTGCCGGCGGTGCACCGTCAAGGTGGCAACTGGCACTCGTTGTTCTTCTACTTTCAGGTGTCCTACTGCAGATGGGTTCTCTGACAGTCCAGGCAAGGTGTTCAATTTCTTGATGCCCTTTGCCTCCACAGCAGCTATTCCAAAAGCCCATCTGAGTCCCTTAGGGTCTTTGTAATACCCATTCCTGAGGAAGTCAATGCCCAGGATACACGGGGCCTTTGGGCCAGTTGCAATCAGATGTTTCTGCTACTCTTTCCTGGTCAGGCTCACCTCGGCTTCCACCAGAGTCAGTTGCTGTGATCCCCCTGTCACTCCAGCAATGGAAATAGGTTCTGCCTTCACATGTCCCGATGGCATCAGGGTACACTGTGCACCAGTATCTACTAAAGCTTCATATTTCTGTGGCTCTGATGTGCTAGGCTATCGAATCTACACAGTCTAAAAGACTCGGTTTTCCCGTGCCTCTTCCTGGCTAGAGGCAGGGCCCCTCTAGCACTGGTTATTATTCCCTTCCTAGGCATACATCGTAGAGGTTCCTTCAAGGGGATCTGACATATCATCTTCACTTCTATAATACCTGGTGGCTCGGTCATGGGAGGTTAAGGCTACCTTCATTTTAGCGGGACCCCCTCGGTTAGTGTTTCTCTCTTTGAGCTCACGCACCCGTGCTGCCAGGGCAGAAGTGGGTTTTCCATCCCACCTTCCCATGTCTTCCCCATGGTCACGCAAGAAAAACCACAGGTCAGCCCTTGGGGTGTACCCTCTCTCTCTAGCTGGAGGGCGTTGGGCTCTGGCTCTGGGGCTTGTGACTCGCACTGGTGTTGCATGGGAACTGTTCCTCCTCATCTCCTCCCTCATCTCACTCATCTCCTCTCTGAGTTCTTTAATCACAGCAGAGACCTGAGCCTGCATTGGGCCACTGATCATGCTCTCATAGTTTCTGAGCCTATTGGCGACAGAACCCACTGTCTCTCGGTTGCTATCAGGATTGATCATTGCAATGAAGGTGGTGTATTGAGATGGCCCTTTACTTGCCAGGTTCCACAACATCTGCCCTGTGCACCTGACCTTGTCAGGGTCATTGTCATGCTGTCCACCCCTCCCAAAGAGTACCTCTAATATTGCCACTTCCTTCAGCTGTTGGATCCCTTCTTCAAGGGTTTTCCAATGACTTCTATGATGGTGCTCCTGCATTCTGTCTCTGTGGACAAACCTCTCCCTTACACTCATTAGAAGTCGCTCCCAGAGGGGAAGGGGCCCTTGCTCCCTTACAAATACTTGATTCACCCCTGAGTCCTGGATCAAGGGGTCCCAAATTCCTTGCCTCACCATCATCCAGTTGCACGCCTGTACCTATAAGGTCCCAAACCCGAAGTAACTAAGTTGTATAAGCCTCACGTCCGCGTCGTGCAATATCTTTTTGCAGATTACGTAGGCTTTCATAAGTCAGGGACTTGGTGACAATCTCAACTTCTGGTTCCCCTGTGGGCTGTGAGGGCCCTCCTTTCTTATCCTTATTACCTGGGTGCTCTGATTTCATATTATACTTCTTTGTTTCTACAGGGGCAACTGCAGCTGGTTGTGACTGGTCTTGTGGTTCAGCTGGAACCTGGACGGTTGTAACCTCCGTGGGTTCCACTGCTGCACCATCGGATTCTCCTTTTTCAGGGCAAGGGGAGGGCTTCCCACCAGCTGGGGAAGTGTATTCTTTCAGCACTTGGCTCATCTCACATATTATCTCTTTCACTAGAACCCCCACCCAATCGGGGTGGTTCATTTCTGGGGTGGGCTGCGGGGCAGGGTCAGGCAGTGGGCCAGCATCCCCAGTCTCTGGGGCATTGGCCCCAGGCTCTATGGCAGCATTCCCAGCCTCTGGGACAGTATCAGGCCCTACAGCAATATCCCTAGTCTGTGCAGTGCTCCAAATTGACCTCACCTTATCTTTGAAAGCTAAATAAGCTAGGATCATCAGCAACATTTGGTTAGTTTCTAGAGGAAATTTGAACTCTTCAAAAGCTGGTAGAGTAGGCATAAGGAACTGGCTAAAAGTCTGGAAAACTTCTTTCACTGTCATTTCTTCACAGAAAGTACTATTCTTAAAGTAACCTTAAATACACTCACTTAGTATGTGGTAGCCACGTATCTACGTGCTTGCTGTTTAGAGCAAGTTAAAAATCAGTGAATTCTTCACCTTATCAGCCCATAAAACAAACTGGATAACAGCCACAGTAGCTTTTGTTATAGGGCCCATGTTTAGGTAAGGGCCTGCAAATGGGCAAAATAAAGCCACAACCACATGCCACCCGAACCAGGATAAGTTAGACCACATGGCGTTACCTATCGAGGTTTCTATATCCAGTGCACAAGAAATCAGGTGACTTAAGAACTGTTATTCCTTTTTCTCTCAATGCCCTCGAGCCCCACGTTGGGCGCCAGAATCTGTCTCGGTTTTGAAAGAAGACAGGTATCTGCTAAAGAGAGACAGGGCCTCTCTTGGGATGGGTAATTCAAATTCCCTTCCCTCAAATTATTATAATTTAGAAAGTTAAAACGGCTCTCAGGCAGAGATATGGGGATAGGAATAACAGTTCTTTACTAATAGGTATAACAAGGCAAACAAACAACAACAACTACAGCAATTAATAGCGAAAACAGAACTAGGGACTTTGATGGAACTTGGTCTCACAAAACTCGGGGCAGTCTGGTCTCTGGGGACTCCAAAAAAAAGGGTACTAAGCTGGAACGGTGGGGTATCTCGGGCTGGTGGATCGGATGAAGTTTGGAGCTCTGTCAGTGGTCACTGGAGGGCAGGGATGTTTGGCAGGGAGGGCAGTGCGGGCCCGCGGTGCAGAGCAGCTCTAAAACAGCGCTGAGGCAGTGGGACAGGGCTGAGACAGCTCTAGCAGGGCAGGAAAAGGAGAAATCAGGATCTTCTTGGGCACACAAGCAGATGATAGCAGCTCTCTTCAGGATCAAATCTCGGTGGTGCCAGTGAGAAGCTTACGCAGCAACGGCAGCCTAGTCTGCTCCTGACGCAGACTACACTAAAAGTGCAGCTGCCCCTCAGCCCTCGTCTTCCCCCCCCCTCCCCCGCCCCCTTCGGGGGGAAACTCTTGGAGACAAAGGGTGTAGCTAAGTGCTAGTCTCTACTCAGCTTCTATGCTTTGTTCCACTGAGCACCGACAAACACTCAGCAATCAGTTGCCCCCGCAACTCCTGGGAAAAAATTCTATAGGTGAAAAAAAAAAAAAACCCAACAAAAAAAAACCAAACAAACTAAACAAGTCTAACTCCCAACACTGGTCAGGCGGCCTATATCAGACACCCACTACAATGTCATCTTTACCTGTCTTCTCTTTAATCCTTACCCATAAGTTTGCAGTTGGCTTATCATCCATCCCCAGGCCAAACTCCATGAATTCTCGATGCTCTCTTACATAAAAGGCAACTCACTCCTTGTTTACCCAACCTGTCCTTCCTAAAGAGTATGTTTTCCTCCATTGCAACATTCCTAACACAGGAGCCATACTGTTGCCTTGGGAAGGCTAAGGCATCATTTCCTCCTTTAGAGGCTTGACAAGGTCTTTTCCTTGTCAAGTCTCTAAATATCTAATAGTAGCAGGTATTTAATAACAAATAAGTATTTAACAATAATAAACAGCTAACAATAATAAATTTCTGACTATGATAAAAGTCTAATAATCTACTAACAGTAAACATATATAATAACAGATAAATATCTAACAACAATAATAAACACTAGTAATCGACTTTTAACAGTAGTAGTGTCTAGTTAAGTATTATACTGAGGAGAATAATGATTATCATGCGCAGTTCTACAGACACAAAGGAGGAATCATTTAAGGCATGGTTTTATCTGGATCAGTTTCTGTACTCACAGTTGTTTCGGGAGCAGATGCTTTCTTAACTCTAGAATAGTGAATCTAGGGTCTTTTGCTGGCAAGTTTGACTGCAGTGAGAGTGGTCAGCAGGACTTGGAACGGTCTTCTCTATCTGGCTTGTAGAGGATTACTGTCCCACTATTTAACATAGACTTAGTCTCTAGGCTGAAAGGGATGTGCAGGCATTTCAAGCTCTATGGGTCTGGACAGCACGATGTAAGCTTGGAGCTTCTGCAAAGTAGAACCTAAAGCTATTAGATATCTCTGTTAATCAAGTTTCTCATGTGAATCGCACTTGGAATATGTGGGATTTGATATGGTCTGCTATATAGTATTTCATAGGGACTGATGTTATCCCTCCACCTTGGTTGTATGCGAATTCTCACTAAAGCTATGGGCAACGCTTGAACTTATGTCATAGAGGTTTCTTGACAAATCTTGCTAATTTGCGTTTTGAGTGTCTCATTCATACGTTCAAATCTACTACTGGCTTGGGGTCTATAGGGTGTATGCAGATCTTAAGTAATTCTTAAAATCTGGCTAACTTCTTTAACTACTGTTGCAACAAAGTGTGGTCTTTTATCTGATGATATTCTTAAGGGAATCCCCAACTGTGGAATTATGTGGTTGAGCAAAACTTTCACTACTTCTTTGGCTGTGTTAGTGTGACAGGGGTAAGCTTCCGGCCATCTGCTGAAGATGTTAACTAACACTAGTATGTACTTATATCTTTCTCTGCGTGGTAACTCCACAAAATCTACTTGCTAGTAATCTCTAGGAACATCTCCTTTACTCTTAATACAACTCTTTTCCTTGTGTCTGGATTGTTTTTGCAGCAGATTTCGCACTTGCTCACCACTGACTGTATAATATCATTCTCTTTCCTATTACTGCCTTTTTCAGATGTTTCAGAAGGTTTTTGATCTTAAAATGTGATTTTTTTTATGCTCTTTTTGAGCTAATTCTCGCAGGATCAGGGGTGGGACTACAGTTTGATTTGCTGGTGTAACGGCCCACCGTCTCTCTGTGATCTCAGCTTTAAGTAACTTGATTAGCTTGTGGTCTGCTTGGTCATATCTTGGGGTGAACTTTGATAAATCAATATCTTTTTGTGGGATTATGGCCAGAATGCCTTTTTCTGCAACTCTTCTTGCTGCTTTATCAGCAAGGTGGTTTCTTAATTCTGGAGTGGTTTTCTCTTTCTGGTGGCTTCTACAACGCATGATAGCTACTTCTGCGGGTTTTTTAATGCTCTCTAAGAGGGCAAGCATTTGTTCAGCATGTTTGATCTGATTACTTTGAGCATTCAGAAGTCTTCCCTCTTTCTAGATGGCTCTATGGGCGTGGACAACACTAAATGCATACTTAGAGTCGGTCTAGATATTTACTTTTTTCTTTTCGCTCAGGTCTAGGGCTCTCGTTAGCACTATCAGTTCGGCTTTCTGTGATGACACATCTGCTGGCAGGGCCTTTGCTTCGATCACCTTATCTTGCATGGTTACTGCATAACCTGTCATCTTTTTCTCATATTTCATAAAGCTGCTCTCATCCGTAAAAAGCTCCCAATCAGGGTTATCTAGGGGCACTTCTTTCAGATCAAGTCAGCTGGAATAGACTTCTTCAATTGTCTGTAAAAAGTTATGTTCAGGTTCATTGTCAATCAGGGTGGAAGACAGAAACATGGCAGGATTAGCAACAGAAGTTGTTTTCAGGGTAATATCTTGCTCTAATAGCAGTGCTTGATATTTAAGCATTCGGTTACTGGATAGCTAATGTCCTCATTTTTGCTCTAGCACAGCTGCTACAGCATGGGGCACATATACTACTATGCGTCATCTCAGGGTGAGCTTTCGAGCTTCTCGGATCAGGAGGAGAGTAGCTGCTATGGCCTTCAGGCATCTTGGCTAGCTCTGGGCAACACTGTCTAGCTGTTTGGAAAAATAGGCCACAGCCTTCTGTTGATTCTCAAGGCGTTGCGCTAATACTTTCAATGCCATATTCTGTCTCTCATATGTAGAAAGTTCAAAAGGCTTAGTCAAGTCTGGCAGCCCCAGTGCCGGGGCTGACATTAGGGAGTGTTTCAGCTGTTTAAATGCTGCTCTAGTGTTTTCAGTCTATATGATAATTCTTTTTTCAGCTGCTTTTAAGGCCCCATACAGGGGTTTTACTAGCAGTTCATAATTGGCTATCTACAAACAACACTAACTTACTATTCCTAGGAAAGCTTGCATCTCTTACCGTATGGGGCTCAGAGAGTCGGCAGATGGCTTCCTTCCCTTCTTTGCTGAGCTGTCGGTGTCTACGGAAGATTTCAAGCCTTAAGTAAACTACTGCTTCTTTAGCAATCTGTGCTTTGTTCTTAGAAACTTTGTACCTACTCAGTCTTCAGAAGTTTAATAAACTTACGGTAAGTCTTATGCAATTATCCTTCATTTTGGTTGCAATCAGGATGTCATCTACATATTGAAGAATAACTTTTTCTGGCTCAGGCTCTTGTCTTCTCTAGTCTTCTAATTCCTTTGCCAGCTGGTTTCTAAATATTGTGGGACTGTTGTGGAACCCTTGGGGGAGAATTGTCTAAGTGAGCTGAGTTTTCTTGCCTGTTTCAGGATGTTGCTCTTCAAAAGCAAAGAGCTCTTGGCTGCTTTTATGCACAGGAATGCAGAAAAAGGCATCTTTCAGATCTACAACTGAAAACTAACTTAATTCGTCTGTCAGTGTAGTCAAAAGGGTGTAGGGATTGGCAACCACTGGGTGTATGTCCTCAGTAATTTTGTTAATTGCTCGTAAATCTTGTACTAATCGATAACTCTTACCGTCTGCTTTCTTAACAGCTAAAATTGGGGTGTTGAACTTGGACTCACATGGTACTAATAGACTATGTTGCAGGAATTTTTCAATTACAGGTGCCAACCCCTTGCAGCTCTCTAGTTTCAAAGGGTATTGGTTTTGCTTTACTGGTGTGTCTCCTGGTTTAAGTGCAATACTCACTGGTTCTGCTCGTTTGGATCTTCCTGGGATATCACTGGCCCATACTATGGGATTTACTACATTTTCAACTTCAGCAGGGATTTCATCAAATTTTTCTTGTACAAAAAGTGCAGCAACTTGGACAAATTTAGATTCAGGAATTACAACCTGTACTCTTTTTCTCTTTTTAAATTTAATTTCTACTTCTAATTTCTCTAACAAATCTTTCCCCAGCAATGGTTTGGGGGAGTTAGGCATATAAAGAAATTGATGGGTTACCTAGTGCTTCCTTAGATTAAATTTTTAAGGTTGAAAAAAAGGCTGTGTTTCAGTTACTCCGGTGGCCTTAACTACTTGTACAGTATCATGACTCAGTTTTCTTTCTAAAGCACTTAACACAGAATAAGTAGCTCCAGTATCTATTAGAAATTCAATGTCCTCTTTCTCCAGCTTAGCTACAACTAAAGGTTGTGCTGGAGAAGAAGCCTTTGGTCTCTGTCACTCAGAACCTGAGTCACTTGACTCTTGCACCACTGGAAGCTGGGGGACCGAGGATTTTTCTTTCAGTGCTGGGCAGTCTTTTTTCTAATGGCCCATTTTCTTACAGTAGGAACACTGATCCCTGTCTACAGCAGAGGTTTTTTTAGATGACTTTTTTTGAGTTGCTTTCTTGCTAGGTTGGGATTTAACTTTCTTAATTGAACCTCTATCTCAAAACACTTTCTGGGACACTTCTAGCAGCTTATCTATGTATCGAACACCTTCTATCTTTTGCAATTTTATCTTTATATCATTCGAAGCTTGACTCATGAACAAAAGCACTAGATGGGCTTTTCCGTTTGTTGATTCTGGATCTAAATCTGTATATTTGATGGCAGTTTCTCTTAACCTGTTTAAAAAATCAGTGGGTGATTCATCATCATTTTGCTTTACTTCGTAAATCTTTGACTAATTTATAGCCTTAGGGATCCTGTGTTTTAGTCTGTAAACTACTAGGGTTTGATATCGTTTCAACCTTGCTAGTTGTTCTGGTGTATTTGGATCTCATCTCGGATTTTCAAGGGGGTATATCTGTGGGACAGTGCCTTGGAGTAATCTATTTGCAATGCTTGCCTCGACTGAGGTAATGATGGCTTTGTTAACCATTCTTCTCTCTGTAGGGTCAAGTAACGTGTCTAACATAGAGTTCAAATCAGCTCAGTCAGGGTTTTGTGAGTTAATTGCCCGTTCTACTAACATTGCTACTTTATCTGGGTTCTCTGTATTTCTTCACTGTAGCTTTCTACTGCTCTAACTCAATAAGGGAGTATGGGACTTTCATGTACACTGGTCCTCGGTTGCGGACAGCTTGCCTCAATGGAGCTTGTAAAACTGGTTCTTTCTTCTTTGCCCTGGTCTGTTTAGCAATTGGGCTACGTTCTCTGATGGCCCGTCTAGCTATTTTACTTCTTCTCCGCCTGCCTAAGATCTGCCCAATCTCATCTTCTTCTTCTGTATCTATCTCATCCTCCCCCCTGGTGCTGTCTGACACGATTGTTTCTGTTGTAGCATATAATCTGTTCTGCTTGTTCCCGATCTCAGGAAGGGCTATACAGGATTTGCAGCACCGCTGTCTCTGAGCTGTCTGCCTGTGCCCCTCAATGACATCATCTGAGGCAGCTCCTTGGCCTTCAGGGTTGCTATGGAAACTTACAGGCCTGGGAGCAGAGGAAGAATCACTCCTCCCATGGGAGGTTGTTTGTCTGCCCTGTTTACAGCATGCTTTTTTCCGGGCACTTCCTCCAGAGGCGGAGCCGTGGGCTGCAAACGCTGGCTGTCTCCTCCCCCTTTCTCCTCTTCTTTCACTGGGGGGGGACCCGTCAGGGGCTTGCCCCCCCCCGCCCCCCCTTTCTCAGATGGTGATGGGAGGGACCCTGACGGGGACAGTGGCAGGGGCGGCCTAACTGAGGGCAGCAGCAGCGGTGCCCCTGCCATTCCGACTGGGGGCTGTGATGGGAATTCGGGGCCCACCCCCATCAGGGGTGGTGGTGGTGGCCAGAGCCTATCTCTCCCTGCTTGCTGCCCGGCAGGCGGGGCCGGTTGTGGCGGATCTGGCACCATCAGCGGGATCAGGGGCGGAGGGCCCCCCCCCACCCCCAAGGGTTGCGCTGGCGGGGCTAGGGGCAGCGCTGGTGGGGGTGCAGCAGCCCCGCCTGGATCCAGGCCTGCTCTCAGATCAGGGGTGACAAGGTCGAACTCTGCTTCTTCTTTGATTTTATATTCACTATTCTACATTAACTCATAGTTTTTCTTACTTTTCTCTTGTTTTTTCTTTAAGACTAGTGTATGGTCTTTTTTCTCCGGCTTCTGGCGAGAAGCTATTATCATGAACAGATGGGCATATTCTAGTTCATCAAAATATCGATCTTCACGTATGCGAGAAATTAAACTAGATATCAGTTTCTTATCGAGACTTCTGAATTCAGGATACTTCTGGTCATTATCTAGTTCATAGGTTGGCTACATATGCTTTGAGAGACTTATAAATTTAGATTTATGGAATAAGGAATCTCCCCCAGTTATATCAGTCTAGCTTCTCAAGACTAATGCTAGGAGGCTGTCTCTTGGGATGTTATTGCAACCTTTACAGGAAAATGCACACCCTATACCTTATCAGCTATGACTGAAGAGAGTGAGATAAAAAACAAGTGAGGATGGGATTCGAAATCCCGCCCTTCAGAGTTCGAGCAGGATTCCCTCTCCTCTCTTCCTTACCGTTGGTGCTACGCTAGCAGCCCTGTCAAGATCGAAGAGCAGAGGATTCTTTTCCTCTCTTCTACTGCTGGTGCCATGCCAGCAGCCCTGCTAAGATCTAAGAGCAGAGGATTTTTCTCTCTATTCTACCGCTGGCTTCACGCCAGCAGCAATGCAATCTAGCCCCCGCCTGACTCGGGTGCAGAACAGAATACCTTTTATTCAATTACTCACGTGCTTCTGTCAGGTCCCGAGAGCTTTGGATTCTTGAGCTCTGACACTTCCTGGGCTACAGCAGGGATTGTCCCCTCTCAAAATAAGTCGGGGTGTTCTCCGGGTCCAGGGGGGTTTTCCAGATGCCTCACCGTCCCATCTGGGTCGCCAGAAACTGTTGCCCTGGGAAAGGCTAACCTGAAACAGAGGCTAGGCAAAACTAGAGAATAAAGTCAGGATTTATTAAAAGGTCTCCAGGATCCACCCTGGGCATTACAGAAGCCTACGCAAGGCTGCACCCAGGGTGGGCTGAAAGTGGTAACAAAGATGGCTCCGCAGTCATGAGATTTTGCCATTTTATAAGTTTAGGTCTATTTGCATATTAGGGTCCAGTTGTCCAATTACAGCCCCAGGCCATGAGGTCCCATCCTTCTTGTTCCACCCCTCAGTCCATCGTTGTTTGTGTTCTTGGGCTGAAAGTTGTCCTTGATCTTCCAGCAGAAATGGATTTGTTTTGTCTAACTGCTCCGTAGAGGGAGCTTAATATGGCACCTAATATGAGGCTACATCCCTAGGTAGCACAGAATCTGAAAATATAAAAGCTAAGGCATCCATACCACCCTATCTCCATGATCCCAACGAGATCACAGCCCTACAACTGCACATAGATCTCTATCTCATCATGTTTATTCCTTATACTGCATGCATTAGTGTACAGGAACTTCCACTTGATGAAACTAAAAATCCACGAGTCTATGATGAGATGCATCCCAGGGTCCTGTGGGAACTGGCTGATGTAGTCCCCAAGTCAGTCTCCATCATATTTGAAAAGTCATGGCAGTCAGGTGAAGTCCCTGGTGACTGGAAAAAGGGAAGCATTGCTCCTGTTTTTAAAAAGGGGAGAAAAGAAGATCCTGGGAAAAGCAGATGGGTAAGCCTCACCTCTGTGCCTAGAAAGATCATGGAGCAGATCCTCATGGAAGCAATGTTAAGTGACATATGAGGAGGTGATCTGAGACAGCCAGCAAAGCTTCACCAAGGGCAAATTGTACCCAGCCAATCAGGTGGCCTTCAATGATGGAGTGACTGCAAAGGTTGACAAGGGAAAACTGATCAATGTCATCTATCTAGATTTCTGTAAAGCCTTTGACAGTCCCACACTACATTCTTATCTCCAAATTGGAGAGACATGGGTTTGAAAAGTGGACTATTTGGTAAAAAAGTAATTGGCTGGATGGACACAGCCAGAGTTGTGGTCAATGGTTCTATATCCAGGTGGAGGCTGGTGACAAGTGGTGTCCCTCAGGCGTCTGTCTTGGGACCGGTGCTCTTCAATATCTTCATCAATGACATAGTGGGATTGAGTGCACCCTCATCAAGTTTGCAGGTGACATGAAGCTGAGCAGTGCAGGTGACACAACAGAAGGAAGAGATGCCATCCATAGGGACCTGGATAAACATGAGAAGTGGGACCATGAGAACCTCATGAGGTTCAACAAGTCCAAGTGCAAGGTGCTGCACCTGGGTTGGAGCAACCCCAGACACGAGTACAGACTAGGAAATAAACTCATTGAGAGCATCCCTGCAGAAAAGGACTTGGGGGTGCTGGTGGATGAAAAGCTGGACATGAGCCAGCAATGTGCACTTGCAGCTCAGGTGGCCAACTGCACCCTGGGCTGCATCAAAAGAGGTGTGGCCAGCAGGTTGAGAAAGGTAATTCTTCTCCTCTACTCTGCCCTTGTGAGACCCCACCTGAAGTACTGTATCCAGCTCTAGGGCCCTCAGCACAAGACAGAACAAGTCCAGAGGAGGGCTGCAAAGATGATCAGAGAGGTGGAGCACCTCTCCTATGAAGACAGACTGAGAGATGGGGCTATTCAGCCTGGAGAAGAGAAGGCTCCAGGAAGACCTCATTGCAGTCTTCTGGTACTTAAAGGGGGCTTATAAAAAAGAGGGAGAGTGACTTTTTACATGGGCAGATAGTGACAGGACAAGGGGGAACAGTTTTAAACTAAATGAAGAGAGAATAAGATTAGAAGTTAGGAAGAAATTCTTTACAGTGAGAGTGGTGAGGCACTGGAACAGGTTGTCCAGAGAAATTGTGGATGCCCCATCCCTGGAAGTGTTCAAGGCCAGGCTGAATGGGGCTCTGAGCAACCTGATCTAGTGGGTGACATCCCTGCCCATGGCAGGGGACTCTGAACTCGATGATCGTTAAAGTCCCTTTCAACTCAAGCCTTTCTATGATTCTATGAAGGGGATAATAGTCAAAGGGTCTGACAAGCTTCAGCAGTTTCTCTATTGCATCTCAGATTCACACCTCCAGCAAGCAGCAAACCTCTCTATATGACCATCAGGTCAGCAGATGGGTGTCTCCATCCCTTGCAGCAGGGAGTCACCCACTACCACCACTCACTACTACATCCTGGTGATCTCGCATGGTTTAGCATCAATTGGCAGGGTAATTTGCTTGAAAGCACACACAACTCCTCCTCAGTTTTGAGGGCAGTGAATCTGTTCGATAGTTACAAGCCTTCTGGTGGAGCTGGTAGCCTTCTCCTTGTTGCCAGAAGTAATTTTTTTACCTTTCCCCTAGGATGCACCTGACATTCTGCTAGGGACAGACTCTTGCCTGTGTTTCCACTGCAGCTGGGGTCCAGGGCTCTTAAAGCTGCTATGTCTCTGAGAAGATCCTGACTATGTGATGCTGCACAGCCTGCTGACTTTCTCCTCTAACTCCTCCACTTGATGACTAAAGAAGGCCACCTCTTCCATCCTCAGGGAAAGGCCTCAGGCACTCCCTACAGCCTATACTTACAAGACTGCATTCATCATCTAAAGCTCTATCTGGCAGGGGTAGCTGCTCTAGTACCTGCTGAGGAATATGCCCTATGACATGTCACCACCATACCTGAAAACATATTGGCTGGTTTGAAATGTGAAGATACCCCTCTGCAACAGCTGTTGCCTCTGGGAGGCTGTACTCCAGGCCTGGCTCTTTTATAGGTCTTTCCCTAGCACCAGCTAAAAGTGCTTGACCCTCTCTAATCAGGAGGTAACTAACAAAGGCTCCAGGCACCGTGTCAGGGGCAGCTGACTATGCTTTTATAAGCTGCTAGAGCTTCCTTGGGCTCACATCCTCATAGCTTCCCTTACCTTGTCCTTATTTAGTAGCAGCAGGTATCTTCAAGTTTCTCAGGGTTCCCAGGATTTCCCCGATGATCCTGGACCCTGTCCTCAGAAGCTCCCAAAGCAGAACCCTGAGACTGTTGTACAAACTGCTGCATCTGTTTGCTGCCTCTGTTACCTGTACTCATCTTGATGGACATTGCATCTGGATACTGGAGCTGAGGCTCTCCTTGTACAGGTCTGGGAGGGGCCCAGACAGGGTGCCTGTTTCTGAGTCCCTAATTTGGGTTGCTCACCTGCTTTTGTGCCTCTACACTCTTCTGGGCTTGTGAAGCTGGGTCTTTGATGGGCTGATAGCTCTCCTGTGATGGACCTGGGAGGAGCCAGGGTAGAATATTATTTAAGCTCCTCCATCTGCCATTTTTTCTCTGTTCTCTTTTGTGATGTATAGATAAGCTTTTTATCACATGAACACAGAGAGATAAAGGGATGTTTGATACAAAATATTATTTTTTTCCTTGTGGGTAGAGTTGCCATTCTGAAAACCATGGTCATTTAGGCAGGTAATTTTGCTGAACTCAGTCTTCTTAGAAGGACTAGATATTATATACCACAGGATGGTATGGAAGTGATAGGAATCTGAAAGGTTGGACCTTGGATCAGGAAATATTCTGGACTTTTGTTCAGTCTCTGACTAGAATACTAAGGACAGCACAACTACAGTCTAGATCAGTGGTCTCTAAAGTGAATGTGCAAAAAAAACCACTGTGGTATGGTGTACTGGTTTGAAAGTAAAACCAGTGAGAGACTCCCAAGTCAGAAATACAATTTAATAGGAGGAAAAGAAAAAAATCACAACAACAACAAAAAAGTAAAATAAAATAAATGCAATAGTACAAAAGACCACTGACAGAGTCAGAATACAACCTGACACCCTGTTAGTTAGGGTGGTGGTAGCAGTCCAGGTGAAAAGGTCTTGTTGAAGCAGTGATCCCATAGAAAGGTCTGGTAGCTCTTGTCCTCTGCAAATCCAGTGGGTCTAGGCTCCCTATGCTGTCCCAGATTATATTCAGGTGGGAATGCTTGGCTCCTCCCCCTGGGAGGAGCATCTCACAGTGGGATGATATCATTCTATGAGTCATGCAGCACAGCATTGATGGGCCCGTTAACAGAAGATAAGGGAAACACTGCTCCACCTGGTTTCAACAGCTCATGAAGATGGTGATAGAATACATACTTTGGGCACATCTTTCATTTTAACCTAGGACATATGGGAAGAAAATATTTTGGTAGTGTTAATAAATATTTTTTTTAATATAGCATTTACTACATCTTTATCTCATACTTTTTAATTTCTATTTTTGTGCATATTTTATAACACATAATATATTACTACAATAGTACATGTGTATAATTTATAAATAAATATACATATATTCAGGGTGCATGTTCAAATGATTTTTACTGATGGGGTGCATGATTAAGAAAATTTGGAGACCACTGGTCTAGATGATCTTGTTACATGTCAAAAATAGAATTGTCTATGTCCCCTTGCAGTGTGTTCTGAAACTGGGGGGGGTGGGAGCAGAGTGGACTTCTGCACATAAATTGACTATTGTAATGGCTGCAAAAATTTGTGCATATTGGGAACACAGGTAATCCAAAGCTCCCAAGAACTGATTCCCTTGTAATAAACTTTAATTGGGAAGCAGCTCATGTACTCCACCACTTGTGGTCTATGATCCACCCCTGTAAAATGTCCATTAAATGTCCACAAAACATCCACAAAATGTCCATTGAGTTCATTTAGTCCACCTGTTTTGGTGGTCTCTCAGGACAAGAGAGGTGGTATGTTGTGTGGAGTTACTGGGCACCAAATGCAGCTCAAGTAGGGTCACTCCTGCACTGCAACTGCTTCTTGTAAGGCTTTTCCTCCGCTGGTTTGGGTGGTTCCTGCTACAGTAATTCCTCTGGCTTAGACTTATCCACAGACTAGTCACTTTGAGGTGCACCTGCTCCAGCATAGCCTTAACCACAGCCACAGTCCCTTTGGAAGTAAACCTTCTCCAACATGGCCTTACCCATGGCTGGAGTCCCTCCAGGGGTGTACCTGCTTTTTCATGGGCTTAGTCATGGCCATACATTTTGAGGTCCTCCAGTATGACCTCATGCACAGCCACTGATGCTTCAAAATGTCTCTGCTATGGCACAGACATAAACACAGGCACATGTGCTTTGAGATTTACCCCCTCTGACATGGATTTGTCCATGGCTACAGACACTTCAAGGTGTCCTGTTCCTGTGTGGACTCATCCACAGTCCCTTCAACTTGAGTTTGTAGTGGAGTTCTAGCCTGTCCAGTACAGCAGCACAGAAACAGCAATGATGCCCTGGCCATCTGCCAGTGCATGCACATGGCCATTGCTGTTATCAAAATGTTCCCAGGCATAGCAGAGTAAGAAGATGAGCAGATGAGCATCATAGCAAGCAGCAAAAAACAGCCATGAGCAATAGACTCTAAATTACAGTCAGACAAGCAAGCCCCATGGCAAGTACAGGAGCCTTCCCATTAAAAGCTAAACAGCACAAACAGATATAAATTCCATTTATCACATCCCAATAAAATCCATCATTATCCTGAACCTTTCAAGCCCGTTGTTGGGCACCAAAAAGGGCTGTCATGGTTTAACCCCAGCCAGCATCCAAGCACCATGCAGCCACTCGCTCACTGACCCACTGAGTGGGATGGGGGGAGAATCAGAAGAGTAAAAGTGGGAAAACTCATGGGTTGAGATAAAGACAGTTTAATCATAGAATCATACAATGGCTTGGGTTGGAAAGGACCTTAAAGATCACCTAGTTCCAACCCCTCTGCCATGGGCAGGGAACCGTCCACTAGATCAGGTTGCTCAGAGCCCCATCCAACCCGGCCTGGAACAGCTCTAGGGATGGGGCATCCACAATTTCTCTGGACAACCTGCACCAGTGCCTCACCACTCTCACAGTAAAGATTTTCTTCTTAACATCTCATCTAAACCTACTCTCTCAGTTTGAAGCCATTCCCTCTTGTCCTATCACCACGTACCCTTGGAAAAATTTCTCTCCATCTTTCTTGTAGGCTCCCTTCAGGTACTGGAAGGCTGCCATTAGGTCACCCTGAAGCCTTCTCTTTTCCCGGCTGAACAATCCTAATTCTCTCAGCCTTTCCTCATAGTAGAGGTGCTCCATCCCTCTAATCATCTTGGTGGTCTCCTCTGGACTTGCTCCAACAGCTCGATGTTCTACCTGTGCTGAGGACCCTAGTGCTGGATGCAACACTTCAGGTGGGGTCTCACCAGAGTAGAGGGGCAGAATCCCCTCCCTCACCCTGCTGACCACACTGCTTTGGATGCAGCCCATTACATGATTGGCTTTCTGGGCTGTGAGCACACATTGCTGACTGATGTCCAGTCTCTCATCCACCAGCACCCCAAAGTCCTTCTCAGAAGAGCTGCTCTCGATCTGTTCATCCCCCAGCTGGGATTAACACTAGGAGTTGCCCTGACCCAGGTGCAGCACTTTGCACTTGGTCCTATTAAACCTCATGAGATTCCCATGGACCCACTCCTCAACCTTGTCCAGGTCCCTCTGGATGGCATCCCAACCTTCAGGTGTGTCAACTGTACCACTCAGCTTGGTGTCATCTGCAAATTTGCTGACAGTGCACTCGATCCCCTTTGTCTATGGCATTAATGAAGATATTAAATTGCACCAGTCCCTATACAGACCCCTGAGGGACACCACTTGTCACTGATCTCCATCTGGACTCTGAGCCATTGACCACTGCCCTCTGGATGTGACTGTCAAATCACATTCTTTTCCTTTTAACAGTCCACCTGTCCAATCCATCTCTTTCCAATTTAGAGAGAAGGATGTTGTGGGGGACCATGTCAAAGGCTTTACAGAAATCCAGATAAATGACATCTATAGCCCTTCCCTTGTCCACTGATGGAGTCACTCCATCATAGAAGGCCACTAGGTTGGTCAGGCAGGACTTGCCCTTGGTGAAGCTGTGCTGGCTATCTCATATCATGTCCTGTCCTTCATGTGCCTCAGCAGAGCTTCCCGGAGGATCTGCTCCATGATCTTCCCAGGCACAGAGGTGAGCCTGACAGGTCGCTAGTTCCCAGGGTGTTGCAATGGAGTCGGAGACAGGGATGCGACATACACACACTGAGGATCATGTGGCAACAGCCTCATTTATTGTCCAGCAGCCCCTTTTATAGGGCTTTCAAATTTTCTGCCCTTACAGACATGATTGGTCAAGGATCTTAACTACACCTGGTTCACTGGCCAATGATATGGGTGTATCCATGCTTCACAGGGGTTGGCTGAGGTCCTGTGACTGGGTTTGAATCCAACCTATCCTTGCCATGTCTACTTCGAGCTAGGCTGGTCAAGCTGGTATCTGTTAAGCCAAATCATCTGTGCAGATATAGTCCGGCTATATCTGTCATACCAAGGTCCTCCTTTCTGCTCTTTTTAAAGATGGGGACCCTTTTTCCAGTCACCTGGGACTTCACCTGACTGCCATGACTTTTTGAATATCGTGGAGAGTGTCCTGGAAACTTCATCAGCCAATGACTATGGGATGCATCTTATCTGATCCCATAGACTTATGTACATTCAAGTTCCTCAGGTAGCCATGAACCTGATCTTCTCTTAGAGTGTGGGGGACTTGGCTCCCCCAGTCCCCATCCTGCTGTCCATCTACTCTAGAGGTGTGGGGAGAGAGGTTGCCATCAAAGACTGAGGCAACCAAGTTAAGCACCTCAGCCTTCTCCTCATTCATTGTTATGAGTTTTTTCCAGCACTGTTTATCAGGGGATTACACCTTTGGCCTTCCTTTTCTGATTAATGCCTGTAGCAGCCCCCCACTATAATGTCACCTGTCCCTCCCCTCCCTTTAATCCTGACCCATAAACTCCTAGTCAGCTCCTCATCCCTCCCCAGGGAAAACTCCATGCACTCCAGCTGCTCATTGATATAGTCTGATTAATGTACCAGTAGAAGCCCTTCCTGCTATTCTTTGTGTCCCTTGCCAGGTTTGGTTCCAGCTTTGCCTTGGCCTTCCTCACCCCATCCCTATGAAACCAAACTTTATACTCTTTCCTAGTTACCTGTTCTTGTTTCCACTGCCTGTGCATTTGCTTCTTACCTTTGGTTTTATCAGCAGTTCCCTACTCAACCATGCCAGTCTCTTGCCTTTGTTGTCTGATTTCTTGCTCCTGGGGATTGCTGGCTCTTGTGCTCTATGGTAAACCAAAAGCCATGCATGCAAGCAAAGCAAATCAAGGAATTAATTCACTACTTTGCATCAGCTTTATATCCTAAGCATGATGTCATATGGTATGGAATATCCCTTTGATCAGTTGGGGTCAGATGTCCTACCTGTGTTCCCTCTGTTCCCTCCCAGTTTAACTGTATCCCAGCCAAATCCAGTGCAGTGACACAGCTGGGCCTTGCAAAATTAATGCTAAAAGCAAAGGTTCTGTCATAAACACATCTGAGAAAAAAATACATTGCCTGATCATTACAAGTTCTCAAATCATGTTCATGAGAACTTAAACTACATGAGAAAATATGTACCTTATAAAACTGAGTTAGGGCTCTTTTTTTTTCTCAAAAGAAATCGGAAGTGATATTGGCCACAGGTTGCTATTGCAAACACAACTGGTGACTAGTCAAAAGTCTTATGAATCCTGTGGTTTACATGTTTTATTACTGAATGACACATTTATCCAGAGTTGGTATAACTCAATATAAAAGTGAGGTGCCAGATAAGACTGTGACTTAGTTGTGGATGTGACTATTTTACTATATGCAGATAGAACTAAGTTGATCCTAGGAACAATATATATTAGTATAGATGGAGTGGTACAACCTCCCTAATGTGAATTCCTCACTACTGGTATGATTTCATATCAGGATAAAATGCTTAACCTTTGTAAATTACTTCTATGGCATTGTTCCTTGGAAAACATAGAAAAGCATAATATTATGCAAGTGGCAGATCATCTATCACCTATTAAGGACTAATTCTCAGTTTTATTTAATGAAACTCTTTTCACTGTGTCCTTCAGGACCTTAGCTCTAGCAGAGATCAACGTATTCTTTAGCATTTCTATATTATTTTACTACTCTATAGTAAACTAATGCTGATTATTAAATTCCTATTTAAATTATTCATTGCTGTCTGCCACAGGGAAATACAGGCAGGAATGATCAGAATTTGTAATGCTGAGCTGTGTGTAGTGTGTGTGTTTTCCAAAACCTTGGTAATTTGTATTGTATCTTACTAGTGTTAGAATAGATCATTCAGTGTTTGAATTCCTTGACATACTGTACTGGCAACTTAATGTGTAAACTTCCTATTTCTCCCTCACATTTTCATTTGTAAGGTGGCACTGGAGGGGTTCATATGTCTGTTTTAATTTAGTTTGGTTCTAATCAACAAAACATAAAGGGAGAAAAAATATCTAGTTTTTCAGGCCCTTGTATGTAGTGTAGAAAATTGTGCATTTTGCATCATCAGTTGATGACAGTTTGTCACACTGTTCCACTGAATTGGATGAATTTTCTTCAGGATGTAAAATGCTGCACAGTGTGATGTTGAACAGTGTGTACATGATGTGTGTGTGTAAACTAAAAAAACTGTGTCACATGCCATTTTGTTCACATTCTTTTTCTTTTTTTGACATAGGAAAAGAAATCTAAGATATATATTGAGGGGGGAAAAAAAGATGGATTCACAAGAGTGTGTCCCACCAAATTCAAAGCAAGATATGAGCCATCACATAAAGGGTAACTCTGGTAAACATTATCTTTGTGGCTATTGTGCAGCCTTCACCAATATAGTAGTCACCTTTCCCATCCAGAAGGTCCTCTTTCGACAACAGTTGTATGGCTTGAAAACAAAGGATGCAGTACATCAGCTGCAGAAAGATGGAATTCGTAATCTCTATCGTGGAATCCTTCCTCCATTAATGCAGAAAACAACTACCCTGGCTCTAATGTTTGGCTTGTATGAAGATTTCTCCTCCTTGCTCCATAGTCACACAAGTGCACCTGAACTCCTAACTTGCAGCATGGCAGCAGTGCTTGCAGGGACCACAGAAGCCCTTCTTACGCCTTTTGAACGAGTCCAGACTTTGCTTCAAGACTACAAGCATCATGACAAATTTACAAACACTTACCAGGCTTTCAAGGTACTAAAAGTCTATGGGATTAGAGAATATTATCGGGGTTTGGTGCCTATTCTGCTCCGGAATGGAAGCAGTAATATCCTCTTCTTTGGCCTACGAGGACCCATCAAACAATGTCTGCCTGAAGCAACTTCTTATAGCACTCACTTGGTCAATGACTTTATCTGTGGCGGGCTGTTGGGTGCCATGCTGGGATCCTTATTTTTCCCAATGAATGTTGTAAAAACTCGCATGCAATCTCAAATTGGTGGTGAATTTCAGTCTTTTTCAAAAGTTTTTGTGACAATATGGCTAGAACGTGATAAAAAATTGATGCATCTTTTCAGAGGAGTCCATCTGAATTACCATCGTTCTGTTTTGTCCTGGGGCATAATCAATGCAACATATGAATTCTTGCTAAAGCTATTATGAAAAATGTTACCTTCCTTTGAAGCACCTCTATTCACTTGGGTATTTGTACATTTTAGGTCACTTTGTCTCTGGAAATAGGTTAATTTATGGAACTTTTTGTGAATAACATGGAGTACCATGAAACTTGGAGACAATTCAAAGCAGCCATTACATTTCAGTAGGGAAATGGATGATGTTAGTGGCTGCTTAGTGTGGAAGGTAATTAGTCTTATTAGCAACCTTGAATATTTATGGGGTAAATGACAATATATCTAAATCTTGATGCAATTCAATACACTTCTAAACAAGTTAAAGTATTTATATGCTGGTGGATAAATTTACCCATACTGGAATAACTAGACAAATGCAAAGTAAAAAAATATCTGTATATTGGTCTAGTTGCTTATTCTATAATTTCCAATATTTCTCAATACTCACAATAACCAAATTTTTTGCTGCACATTGTATAATTCAAAAGTAAAGAAGGAGCCAATGAAAGCTAATTCTCTTGTTTGAAACACTACAGAGGGTTAAAAACTAAGCTTCCAAATGTCTCGGGGCTCTAAATTATCTTTGGAGTTTAAACAGAAGCTGCCAATTTTTGATTAGGATGACTTTCCTTCTGAACCAAGTTTTAAACTGAGCCTACACAAACTATTTTGTCAACCATTTTACCACTCAACTTTAACATGAGCATCATCTCATTCATCAATAGCTACTGAATATTTAACTTCAGTGTAAACTGACCAAGTGCAAAGTGGGATTGTGCCTATGTATGAGTGTGCCTTGAAATGGAAAGGTGGAAGGAGCAAGACAGCAATTTTATCTCAAGCTTTAAAAGTGTTCCTTGTTGAAAGACCTATTTGCAAATTTGGTATACTCGAGTTTTCTGCTTTTGTATTGCTTTGTTTCTGTTGCAAACAAAAATCTCATCTCACTCTGTAATGCTCAAACAGTAATACATCCTCCTTTGACTAGCAAACTACTTGATTTACAGCTTTTTTTTTTTCTTTTGCAAGCTATTTTTGTTTAATTTGTGCTGTGACAGAATTTTATATCAGCACTGACAAAGGGAGATTTCTGGGTATAAGCATTTAAGGCCTTAAAGGGAAAGCAAGCATAACTACCAAACAGGTGACTCTTAATTCTTTCTTAATTTTTTTTTCTTTATTTGGAGGTCTGTTATTCATGAAAGTTTATGAAGTATTATTTGTTTTGGATTTGGGGGCAGGAAAACTTTCAGAAACTGTTTTTAATAGTTCTTTTCCTATGCTTTAGTCCCTATATAACTATCAGTGGTAATATAGTAAAACAATAAAAGGTGTTGTGTGGCTAATAACTTACACTTCAAGCATTTGTAATTTGGTTAATAGATAATATGCAGTAAAGACAAGGATGTGGTCAGCTACTATGCATGAAGGTTACTTGCATGTTTCATTCACCAACAAAGAAAAAAGTGTAAAAGGGTATTAGCAAACATAAACGTGAGCCAAATTGAATCCTAGAGTGAGGAAGAAAAAAACCAAAGAAGCCATCAACATGAACATCATATTCCTCTTAGCCATGGAGAGCAGTGAGAGAGTAAGCATAACACCAGGGAAAGGAACAGAAGTTAAGAAGGGTGGGGGTGGATGTGTGTGGGGTGTATGTGTTGCAATTTGAAATAATGATTCTCTCTTTTCATGTAACAATTATATCCAGAATAATAATGTTATAAATGATTAGAAGCCAATTCAAAATAACAAGATTTATTTAGCAAAATTTCCAACACCAAATTAAAAGCCACAATAAAAGTGAGACAACATCGATCGAATGTTGGGTGGACAGAGTGACAGTACAAGGGTACCATCTAACCTCTACCACACTGCTAAGCTTCAGCCTGTGGGTTTTATACAATTTTTTTACCCTAAGGCCAAGTCCATTGAAAGTCCAGGTATGCGTATGTTTCTCAATTTTCCAAAGGAGTCCCGTCTGCATGAAAAGATTACTTGATAGTTTTTCCTGGAATTCATCTTGGGAGGGGTGATATGATCATCCCGGATCTCCACCAAGATCGATATCAGATGTTGAGGAGCTGTGAAGTGAGGGTCCACTCTTGATGAATGGGCCATCTTCCCGCTCGGCCTTGTCGTTTCAGTTGCAAATGTGTTTGCCTGCACAATGGACTCTGGAATCTTGGGGACGCCCTTGGGCAGCTTTTTAGTAATACAATATTATATACACGAATTTATCCATTATATTTATTACAATAATGATTAGATTCACAAGTTTTCAATTACACTAACAATAAATTTTTGGTTTTACTTATGCATATCAATGCCTTAAAGAACCTAGAAATGAAACAACACACTTTCGAGATAATATTAGTATAGGAAGTAATATAAAGGTTGGTCTTTATTGGAGGCCTCCAGGGGCAGATATGGAAAATGTCCACAAAATTCCCACCCCCGGACAAAGTGAATACAGTTTTTTAACTTTAGCTAATTAGCATAATTGTCAAAAATCACCAATTAGAGACATAAGTGTTTAGGCAATTTCCCCCGCATTCAAGCCCCTCCTAAATCCTCCCTCCTCAGATGGGAACTAAACTTTGTTTATGAAAATGTGTCTCAAAGAGCTGGTCTCAACCTTGGTTCCCAGGAAGAACCAAGATAGCATTGAGGCCTATGTGTTTTGCCTTTTTGTCTATCAGGGTGGGAAAAAGTACTAGGGCTACCTAGGAACTATATAACTACACAACAATAGAGCTAGAATATATGTGTAAAGAATATAGAGAGCATATAAAAGCAAAAATCATTCTGGCAGCATTTCTCCCTTTAGTCTTGTCTAGTGTCTACTCTTTACATTCAACCACAGCATTGCATCATACAGCCAGCTATTATGCAAAGACTAACTGGAGATATAAGTAGTATGAACAGTTCCTTTTATCCAGACCCAATTCAGTAACCATGAAATGAGTGTATGGAAGCTATATTCAAAGTTCAATGAACGTTTTGGGAGCTACTTGATGTAGAATTTGAGTTTGCTTCCAAATTTCAACCAAATCCTTTTTAATTCGTTCACTCTGATCTGCATAAGAACAACTAGTGTTAATGATTGTGCGGCTAGTAGGAATTTGAGAGCCATTCTATTTTTGAAAATTATACCAGATGATTAATGGATTTCTTCTTGTAAGGCTGAAATTGCATCTGAAGCTTGCTTTTCAATATATTCAATAATCCTCGATATGATCAAATATTGTTATGTTTGGAATTACAGGCCCAAGGGCACAAGCCTGATCTTTATCTAGGGGCAAAACTTACCAGGCCTCATTTTCACATATTCAATAACACTTTTGTTATAAATGGTCAGAGGCCAATTCAAAATAAAATAACAAAATTTATTTAACACAATTTCAACACCGAAATAAAGCCACAATAAAAAGAAACAACATCGATCGAATGCTGGGTGGACAGAGAGGCGGTACAAAAGTACCCTCCGAATTCTGCCACACTGCTATGTTTCAGCCCGTGGGTTTTATACAGTTTTTTTACCCTAAGGCTAAGCCTGTTGAAAGTCTAAATATGCTTTGTTTCCAAAAGAGTCCTGTCTGCATGAAGAGGTTCCTTGATGGTTTTTTCCGAAGTTCATCTTGGGAGGGGTGATCTTGATCGTCCAGGATCTCCACCAAGATCGGTATCGGATGTTGAAGAGCTGTGAAGTGAGGGTCCACCCTTAATGGCCGGGCCATCTTCTTGCTCTGCTTTGTTGTTACAGTTGTAAATGTGTTTGGGAACTTTGGAATCTTGGAGACATTCTCGGGTAGCTTTTTATTAGTAGCTTAAATCCACACGAATTTATCTATTCTACTTATTACAGTCCCCCACCTTTTTATTTACCCAAATAAATTCGTGTGTGTTGGATTGCCCTTCCTTAGTAATTGCCTTTGAGTCGTGGCATTCTACCCCTTTGTCTGATTCACAAAATTTAGTATTGAGTGTCATAAAAGAAATAATACCCTTTTCCCTTATCTTTGGGACAATCATAATGCTCTTGATACTTCAGGTTCTCTCTGGTGCCATGTTTAACCATAGTTCACGTCTCTTCCTGAGGGTCAGCCTCTGTGGGCTCTTGGAGGGGGGTCCCCCTGTCCCTCGGCTCAGGACTACGAGGACTTTCCATCACAACATGCCTCTGCCTTTCCCTTCGCCCACGGGGTAGCAGCCCGCGGCGGGGTAATCCATCTTCTCGGCAGCAGGCATATGTTTCTGGAGTCTTGTCAGTCTGAGCTGCAAACCTTTTTTTAAAGGCACTCCACTGGGACAACCTGATTGTATCGGACTAGCAAGGTACTTTGATTGTCTTTCTGCACTTGACTTTGAGCACTTCAACTTTAGCGTCTAATTGCCCTTTTGTCTCCTTTTTATATATATAATACCATTCTGGAGAATCTAACTCTAATAGACTCAGGTTAGTGGCAATTACTAAGAAATGGCTAGTCTCTTTTTGTTCTTTTTCTAAACAGTTGGTACATAATCTTTTTGGCTTACGCCCCTTTTTGCAGTGAGCAACTCAAATCAATTTACAATATACACACTTGAAGTGAACAAAGGGAAAACATTCACAATCTGTTTTTGTTTTTGTTTTTGGTTTTGGTTTTTTTTTTTTTTTTTTTTTCAACTTATCTGATATTCTTTGTTCATCGGTGGCACTGTAATCTGACTTTCAGATCTCTAGGAGATGAGGACACTCTCTATTTTTGAGTAGTGTATTGTGGCTCTACTTTCTTTATTCTCGAAGCATGGGTCTACTCTTTTTCTGCAGTCTTAATTGCTGTATCTTAGGTAAATCAGTGAAATCTACTGGGATTCTTTTGAATGGGTGATAGGCAACTAGTTAAAGCTTAGCACAATTAGACAAATCATGTATTTTAAAGGGGGGATCTTTAGCATCAATTCTTGCATAACACAAAGTAAGAACAATAGTAGTAATTAGTGAAAAAATAGGAAGCATCAATCTACTGCTGAAAATGATTACTTAAAAACTGCTTAAAAATTTGAAACATCTCTCAGAGCAATTTAAGGCTAAGGCATATCTGAACCCTTCTAACTACTAGGGCATTGTTAGTGCTTTTATACTCATGTCAACAAAAGAGAATTACAGCTTACATGGCTCAGCTAAAGGCAACTCTTGTAAATAATGAAAGCTGCTCATCTGATTTAACATTCAGAAATGTAAAAAAGACAGATTTCATTTTTGGTGTTTATGAAACACGCTCAAGAACTTTTAAAGAGGAAGCTCTCCAGAGATCTTGCTGAGGGAGATGTCTACATGACACAGGGCAGGACTACACAGAGAGCTTAGGCTGCTGAAAACTTTGGGAACAGCATGGATATGCTACTTGGCTGCTTTTCTTAGACTGAGCAGCAGAATATTACTGCTAAAAGTGCTGTGGAAATCAGAGCACAAAGGAAGTGAAACTGCTTCACTGAGAAGGCTAGATAGAAACTTTTTACACTTTTTGCTTTTTCTTTTGAGCTTTTAATTATAGACTAAATTGACTTGATACTTAGGATGGACAAGAAAATGAAATTATATTATTAAGAAAACAACAAATAGGGTTGACAAGAAGCAAAATGCAACAGGAATTGATTCAAACAACTGACATATGTAATTGAGACTTATCAAAACAAACAATTATAACAAATGGGGTAAGTGGGTCAATATTGCAGATTTTAAAATGAATAATGAAACGCAAAATAGGTACTTAAAATGAAGCTGTTTATGAAACTAAACATGGGCTAGTGCTTTAAGGACTCCGAGGTCTTCTCACAGCTAAGCTATTTAGATTCTTTGCTTTGTAAACTAATGGGTATTTAGGGGCACTTTGAGTGCATTTCTGCAGCCAACTTAGTGGTTTTTAGGCTCTCGGCTCTTGGCACTAAGCTCACATAGAAGTTTTGGGGTTAGCTTTGTCGATGTGACTGGCTTAAAGCACTTAACATCTACTCTTCGCGGTGTGGTTGACTGCATTTGCATATGAGTATAGCTGAGAGTGGGGTGGGGGTTTCTTGGGGGATGGGGAAAGCTGAGGACCTGTAAGGGAGAATTCTAAGGGAAAGATTTTCTCAGATCTCTCCCCCCCCTTCTCTTCAGTTTCTGTTCTCACCTCGGGGGAACTGAGAATGGGAAGAGGATGGCGCCCTGGGGGAAGGGGGGGCTAGAAGCAGGATTGGGAAAAGGGGTCAGAGAGAGACAGAGAAGGCAAACAGGAGGACAATCGTCTGCTGGACACAAGGGTGCTATGGGGGTGGCGGTGCTGGCCGCGGGAAGCAGTGGGATGGATGCGGCGCTAGACGGGGCGCACGGGTGGGGGAGGCGCAGCACGGGCGCAGAGGGCGGGCCCCCCTCTCTGCTAGCGTGCCCTGGACGGCGGCCCCGCACCCCGCGGTTTGGCTCTCGGCACGCAGCAGCGGCTGGCAGCGGCTGGCAGCGGGCTCTTCACTCTCCCTAACTTCGGTACAATAATAAATTGGTTTTTCTTGGACTTACTTTTCAAAATGGGACACTCTCTCTAGTGCTCTAAGATCTATCTCAGTGGACTTTCTGGTGGGATTTCGAAGGTACCTTTTCCTTTTCTGAGAGCATGCCTTTTCTCTGATTCTTTCTGATGTTTACTCTTTCCTTGCACCATTTTTTTAAAAAAAAACAAAAAACTTTACCTTTTGGTAATGGATCGCAATACTAAATTCTTTCTTAGCCTTAGCTCTGGCTAAGAGCAGGGATCCTCTCCCTGTTACAAATTGCAAACCGGGTCCCGAATCGTTCGGCTTACTTACCCGTCCGGTGAGCTGAACCGGGGGTCTGTTCGTCCGAGGAAAGAATCTTCGGTTTGCGTCCTGGGCTTACCAGCCCGTAGCAAAAAGAGTTTACCAATTTCCTGAACCCAAAAGGAACGTATCTTTCCTCTTTTTGCTTCCTGTGATCGATTCCCCCAGACTCCCCTGAATCTGGGCTTTGATGAGTGAACGAGCTTTCCCGATTCGCTTCCCCGTCAGCCGACCAAACCCCTCGCGGGAAATTTGGAAATGCGGCTTTTCAGGTCCACTCTCGTGTCGTGGCCAGGCCACGTCTCATTCACCCACTCAATCACACCCACTCAACCAGGCAGTACTTACAGCAATTTTCCTGCTTGGAGATCTTCGTGCACGGAGAATATTTTATGAGTGAAAAATTGTTGCCGCGGCTCCGAAAAGACCTTTCCCTGTGTTTTCCCGGGTTCTCTGCTATTCCTTGGATCCAGGACCTTTCCCTTTTTATTGTGGCGCTTTTATCTAATTTTTGGGTTCGTAATACAATAGGTGCGAAGGATTTTCCTGCTTTGCCGGGCCACCGAAAAACTGGCAGGGCGCCCCCCCGTGCAAAGGGATTCTTCCACAGCCAAATTGTATCCGAGTCACGGCACCAAATCTGTTATAAATGGTCAGAGGCCAATTCAAAATAAAATAACAAAATTTATTTAACACAATTTCAACACCGAAATAAAGCCACAGTAAAAAGAAACAACATCGATCGAATGCTGGGTGGACAGAGAGGCGGTACAAAAGTACCCTCCGAATTCTGCCACACTGCTATGTTTCAGCCCGTGGGTTTTATACAGTTTTTTTACCCTAAGGCTAAGCCTGTTGAAAGTCTAAATATGCTTTGTTTCCAAAAGAGTCCTGTCTGCATGAAGAGGTTCCTTGATGGTTTTTTCCGAAGTTCATCTTGGGAGGGGTGATCTTGATCGTCCAGGATCTCCACCAAGATCGGTATCGGATGTTGAAGAGCTGTGAAGTGAGGGTCCACCCTTAATGGCCGGGCCATCTTCTTGCTCTGCTTTGTTGTTACAGTTGTAAATGTGTTTGGGAACTTTGGAATCTTGGAGACATTCTCGGGTAGCTTTTTATTAGTAGCTTAAATCCACACGAATTTATCTATTATACTTATTACAACTTTGATGAGTCGTTCTTATGGAGAGCTTTTGGATACATTTTGGACTAAAGCCACATAAAAATTTTGGGGCCAAACCTGAATCATAGTTACCAACTGTGCAGATAACAGGCAGAAAAAGAACAATTTAAATCACATCATCCTTATTTGTATCAGTCTCTGTTTTCCAGTTGTTTCAGGAGCAGAGGTCTTAACTCTGGAGTAGTGAATTCAGGGTTCTTTGCCAGCATCTTTGGTTTTGGTGAGGGTGGTCAGGACTTCGAATGGTCCTCTCCACTGTTCTGGGTTTGGTTTGATGCCTATATAACTTAGGTCAAAGTTACAAGGTGCTTATATAGCTTAAGTTATAAGGTGTCTATAATCTGATACCTATATAACCCAAATCATAGCTTTTTATACCTATATAACCTGATATAAATAACTTTTTATACAATGTAATGGCTAATATATGGTTAATTAGTTGCTTAATGCTGAATAGACAAAAAAAGTAGAAAAATCTCACCAGGTGGATAGCTTTAGAGATAGATAAGTATAGTACTAAAGAAAAATTGGCAAGTCTAAAGCCAATTAACCACAAAATAAAGAATTTAGACCGGTTAGGACCAGACAGACCAAGGAACACTGTAACTGCGCATGCTCCGAAGACAAAGTTGAAAAGTTCAAATGCGAAGATGATCTTGAAAGCCTTCATCAAAGACCCCTGACAACCCTCGAATTGGGGAGGCACAAGGGCAGTGCAAAAGAATTATCTAATAACCATGAGATCATACTATGTAAATTAGTTCTGGCACATATATGATGATGTTATAGTGACATAGTAACACTAAGCAATACTTACTGTATAAATATGCCACAGCACTTGACAAAGGTGTGTTAGTTGGAGATATCCCCCTCACCACCAGCGCTGCAATAAACAAATACCTGCTCTATAGACATCGGTCTGAGGATTTACTTTCAGCCTATCTTTCGGGCATCAGGTTTTTTCAGTGAATTTTCTCCCACCTGCTAGCTGGAAGAAGGACAATCCATTTCCTGAGAGTCAAATGGGGGCAATTAGGAAACAAAAGATGTAGCTGGGTGTCACAACATTCCATTGAAATGGCCCTGGCTGGGGGCAGGTTGCAGGTGATACCAGGAGAAAAAAAGGTGAGGGGGCTACCCTTGTGAAAAACAAAGTTCACTCTTTAGAATTTTTAAAAATTTAATAAGAGGATAAAAAGTGACAATGTCCAGCGCTGGGGTGTTTCTGGCTATCAGCCAAAAACCACACCCTTAGCTTGAAAACAGCATTCTCTATATACTGTTACATTACTGGGGCACATACATATTCATGAGTTTATACATTATTCATTCTTTTTTTGATGTTACAGGAACTCTTTTGTTTGGTTTTAACCTCTGACTTGCCTGCATGGCATCCTGTAGATTAGCTCAATTTATTGTATTTCTTATTGTGGTTTCATCCTGTTGTTTCACACTCCCTTATAACAAGGAGTCAATCAATTCTTCTCTAATTTTTTCCTGGTGCTCTGGTTCTGGTCACTTATCACTTGGAGAGGTCAGTCCACAGATGTGAGAAACAACAGGATGAAACGAATTGTTTTTGCACCATTCTCTGAGTTAAAGGCATTTTTACCATTCCATATTTTGCTAGAGCCTACGATATATCCGTCACAACACTATTTATATAAGCTATACATTGCATACATAAACTGATAGATTATTTTATACTAACAAGCATTTAAAGGACCTATAAATTGTACCATATCAAAATACTTGTGATTAATAACAACATGCAAAAGCTAATACATAAATATGAAAGCCAATAATATTTTGTCATTTATAACATCCCGGAGGTTTGGCTGGGTTTTTGGGCAGTCCAGTTTCTGGGTTCAGGGGAGGAAGGAGTTGTTTGCCATTTTCCCTGCTGCCTGACCGCTCGGAGCTCAGGACCAGCGCATGTGGTGCCGAAACATCAGGACCGACTCTCGCCCTACCCTCTGCCCGTGAGGCATTGCTACGGCCACTTCTGTGTGTTGGACTCCAAGATCCTGCTCTTCTGTGGTTTTCCTGCACTGCAAGTCTGCTTAACTCTTTTTTTTTTCCCGGCCATTTGGGGGGGTCCAGAGCCAACATGTGGGGTGTCCCCATAGAGGTCACCTCTGTGCCCTAGCCCAGCAATCGCATCCAGCTGCTGCCCGTTACTTCCCATCTCAGCCAAGCCACCATTACTGCGTGGTCTCCGAGGTCATGACACACCGCCCCCCGCAGCCGCGGGGGAGTCATTGCACCTGCCCTGCCTGGCCAGGAGCCCACCAGCACCCCTGCCAGCTGTGACCATAACTACACCAAAGGGGAAATTGCTTAAACAGACCTAAGAGACTTTATTTTGGGTTTTTCTGTTTTTGTTTGTTGTTGTTGCCATTTTGGTTGTTTGTTTTCCTTGTTATACATACACATACTAGTAAAGAACTGTCATTCCTTTTCCCATATCTTTGCCTGAAAACCCCTTTATTTCTAAATGTTATAATAATTCAAAGGGAAGGGGTCATATTTTTCCATTCCAAGGGAGGTTCCTGCCTTCCTTGATAAACACCTGTCTTTCAAACCAAGACAGTTTTTGGTGCCCAGTGGTGGGGCCTGAGGGCATCGAGAGGAAAGGGTGAAAAAAGAATAACACTTCCTGGGTAATCTAATTTTTTGTGTACTGAATGTATGTCTTGGTTTGGAAAGACAAGTGTCTGCTAAGGAAGGCAGGAGCCTCCCTTGGAATGGAGAATGTAAACCCCCTCCCTACGAATTATTATAATTTTGAAATTAAGGAGCTCTCAGGCAAAGATATGGGAATCGGAATAACAGTTCCTTACTAAGAAAATAAAATAAAAATGTAGTAGTACAAAAAACCAATCAAAAAAAAAAAAAAAGAAAACACTGAGAGTCAGAATACAACCTGACACCCTGTTGGTCAGGGTGTTGGTAGCAGTCCAATCAAGTCCTCCTGGAGTGACAGATACGGTTCTGTTGAAGCAATGATTCTTTAGAAGTATGTCGTTTTCCTCTGAAAGCCCAGTGGTGGTGAGATGGGTCCAGTCTTCCTCTGGGAATCCAGTGGAAACAGGCTGCCTTGGTGTTCTGACTCTCAGATTTTTATCCAGGTAGGAATGCTTGGCTCCTTCCCCTGGATGGAGCATCTCACAATGGGATGATGAAACATGGGGTTAGAAACTAGAGGATATTGATCACAGAATTTTGAAAGTATTGAATAAGAATAGGCATTTAGAGGATGTGTATTGCTTAATATTTGCTGCATCTTTTACTGTATTAATTGCTTGAGAAGGAAAATGTCCTAGGGTGACTTCATGATGCTTGTATCCCCAATTGTCTGTTCTGTCTATTGTGTTCTGTACCTTTAAGACTGGTTCTGAGAGCTAAATGGGGAAAGAAAAAGCTCACAGTTTGTTTTGAGAAAACTACCTGACTCCTACACATTCTTCTCTTCTCCTGACTGCATGTGTTTGGCTGAGTCTCAGACAGGCTGTGGGACAGAGATCTCCTGTGCTTTTTAGTTAGTTTTAGCTAGCTAGGGCAGAAGAAGTTCCCTGGACTGTTTTCTTTTTTCTTTTTTTTCCTTTTTCCTTGGGACTGTTTAAACCTGCTCCAGACTGAAAACCCAGCGGAGAACCGAGAGATCACACCTGTGCCCTCCGGGGCCTAGGATGGCATTTTTTCTCCAACACCAGAAGAACTGATAAGAGACTGAGAGAAACAAGCTGCATTCATGGTGTAAGAGACGGTCTGAAAATCTCTCATCTGCCTCACGACCGTCACCAAGGATACGGACTGAGACCCTTGGAGGAACAGGGGGCTTTCTAGCTTGGCCAAGGTGGGATGTTCGCCAAGTTCTGTCAGCAGGTGTGCTCACCCGACCAAAGACTGGTATGCATTCCCATGGGAACCCATACAGGAGCAATAGCAGTCACGGGGGACCTGGTCTGTCCTGTACCTGTGCTGTACCTATGCTGTACCTGTCCTGTTCTCTCCACAAACCACTGAGATCTCCCCACCTTTTGGCCGACTGCCTGTTGCTTTGGAAAATACTATAAAACTCCAAAGGACGGAGACCCATTTCGTGTACACCCCATGGGAAGACGTGTCTATCGGTCAGCATGCACTGCGAGGATTTTGTTCTTCGTTGGTAGCTATATGATCCCAATCCCCTCTTTCTTCTGTTTCTCTTTCTCCCTCTCTCTCTCCCTCTCTCTCTTTCTCTCCCTCTATCACATATTGTGTTGAGTACACTCAATAAAAGTGTGCTGCTGTTGAGAGTAAACCGCTGTCCCCTGCTGTGTCTTTTATGCTCGGAGAGCACAAACCATCACGACCCCCACTTGTATTAGCGGATTGTGACACACAGCAAGGACTTTCTCAATTTGCCATCTCACTTCAGAACGAAAGGTTTTATTGTTTCATATTATTCATTCTTTGTGCTTGTGGGCACTTTGTTTGTTAAATAAAGTTTTTTCCGCTTTTCTCCAAAGTTTTTTTTTTTCCTGGACTGGTTGTGGGGGAGGGGCGGTTTGGGTTTGCTTTTCCAGAGGAGCCCCATTAGGAAGTTTCCTCCCAAATTTGCCCTAAACAAAGACAGCAAAGGACAGGACTACGTGCAAAAACAGCAAGAAGGAGTGCAAGGATGCCTGAAAAGGGGAAGGATGCTTACCAAGAATAGAACACAAGTATGCAAAACTGCGAAGGATGCTGAGATAACGAGGCTCCTAGGGCCCCTGGAACCGGATGAAACTGGCCACATGGCTTGGACTGTGGCCAAAGGATCAGTAAGCATGGGCAAGGGAACAGGGTGAGAAGGTCAGCTCTGAGGAAGACCACTTCATCCTTTGGGACCCCCGAGACCCCCAAGATGACCACCAGAGACAACTGCGTAGGCGCAAAGGACTGATAAGACGATTAGCATACGAAGTGAGGAAGGGTGGGGCCAGGGAATGAATGTGTATAGGTGTATTGTAAAACTTGATGCGTATGTAACATTCTAGAGGATAAAAGAAGACGCGAGTGGGCATATGGGTGCGCACGCCTTTGGAGGAAATATCCCCCATGCACCTGGCTGCCGAATAAACTAAATACCTACTTTAAAACTCACTTTGTCTTTGAGTCCTAAAGTCTTCCACATATCGATGTAATTTTATCAGTCATGCTGTGAGACTCAATGACCCTTTAACAGAAGATATCTCCCTGGGGGGAGGATGGGTCATGGAAGAGATAAAAAATACTGCCCCACTTGGTTTTATCAGCCTGCTCATTAGCAGAGGATTCCCCCGGGAGTTATGAGGGATGGGTCATAGAAGAGATAAAGAACACTGCCCCACCTGGTTTTAACAGATAGTATTAGAACATATACTTTTGGTTACATCTTGCATTGCAATCTAAGACAATATAGAAACCTCATTAGGTGGTACCATGTGATCTAGCTTACCCTGTTTCACGTGGCTCATGGTTGTGGCTATATTTTTCCCATTTGCAGCTCCTTATGAATACATGGGTCCTATGACTAAGGCGATTGTGGCTGTTAGCCAGTTTGCACAATGGGTCAATAAGGTGAGGAACTCATGGATTTTTACCTTCCTGTATTGTGGTTTGACACACTGGCCAAATGCCAGGACTCTGATGCCTTAGCTTTTATATTTTCAGATTCTGTGCTACCTAGGGATGTAGCCTCATATTAGGTGCCATATTAAGCTCCCTCTATGGGGCAGTTAGACAAAACAAATCCATTTCTGCTGGAAGACCAAGGACAACTTTCAGCCCAAGAACACAAATGATGATAGACTGAAGAGTAGAACAAGAAGGAGGGGACCTCACAGCCTTGGGCTGTAATTGGACAATTGGACCCCAATATGCAAATAGACCTAAACTTATAAAATGGTAAAATCTTGTGACCAGTCGGCCATTTTTGTAACCACTCTCAGCCCACCCTGGGTGCAGCCTTGCTTAGGCTTCTGTAATGCCCAAGGTGGATCCTGAAGACCTCTTAATAAATACTGACTTTATTCTCTAGCTTTGTCTAGCGTCTGTTTCAAGTTAGCCTTCCCAAGGCAACACATCCACGAAAGTCACTTGCTCACCCTCTCGTGCCACAGCTGGACAGAGGAGAGAAAAAAAAATTAAACAAAGGCCTCATGAGTTGAGATAACGACTGGGAGAAAACACTCCAAGGGCAAAACAGGCTCAACTTTGAGGTTTAAAGTGAGTTTATTGCTAACAAAATCAGAGGAGGATAATGAGAAGTAAAATAAGCCCTTAAAACACCTTTTCTTCCCCCAGCCCCTCTCTCTTTCCCACCAACAGTGCAGGGAGACAGGGCATAGGGGCTTTAGTCAGTTTGTCATCCGAGATTTTCTTCTGCTATGTGGGGAGAGAAGTCCTTCCCCTATGAGACCATGGGGTCCCTCTGAAGCAAGGGGATTAAGATTTAGGGGGTGATAATTGATTAGGGGTAGCAGTTTGGACAATGTATTTTGTTTAACATTTACTGTGCTTAACACTTACTCTGCTTGCAAAAGCAGAAGGAGGAGTGAGAAGCTGTATGATAAGGAAAGCACTCCGCTTGCCAAAACAGGATGAAAAATGCAAAATCTACAAGGACTCTAGTGATAAGAGAGGCTTCTTGGATCCCTAAAACTGGCCAAAGTCAGATCAGTGGTTTGGACTGTGACCAAGGGACCAGGGTGCATGTGCAAGAAGGCAAGGTGAAAAAAGTTCAGCCTGAAGAAGACTTGTTTTACTTCATCCCAAAGACCACCATACGACCACCAGAGAGCACTGTGCAAGCATAGAAGGACTGTTAGGCTCATTTTAATATGAAGCAAGGCTAGGCAGAGCTGGGTGATGAATATGTATAGGCATATTGCAAAACTTAAAGCATATGTGACTCTTTAGAGAATAAATAGAAGAGACAACCCCCCAGAGGTGTGCATGCCTTCGGAGGAGCTATTCACCCCTTAGCACTGAATAAACATACCTACTTTGCAACTTTGGCTTTTAACTAGTTGTGGAGTCTTTCTGTGCAACACCTCCCACAGGAGACAGGTCTCCGTGAACTTCTCCAGCATATCCTATCTCACAAGCAGCAGTTCTCCCAAAACTGCTGCAACATGAGTCTCTCCCATGGGCAGATAGTCCTCCCAAAACTGCTGTGGTGTGAGCCATTCTTCCACAGGGTGCAGTCCTCCAAGGACAGGCTGCTCCAGCCTGGAAGCAGGGGCCCACTCTCTCCACCAGTTCTCCCACTGGATCACAGCCTCCTCCAAACATCCACTCACTTCAGCGTGAGCATGTCCCCCATGGGCTGCGGGTGGATCTCTGCATCCCCCATGGATCCCCATGGGCTAAAGGGGAACAACCTGCTTCACCATGATCTTTACCATGTCCTGCAGAGAAGTCTCAGCTCTGATGCCTGGAGCACCTCCTCCCCCTCCTTCTTCACTGACCTTGGTGTCTCCATGTTGTTTTCTTCATGTTCTCACCTCCTCCTCTTCTCTAGATGGAATTAAAACTGTGTGTGTACTTTGTTTTGATTTTCTTCCTAAATATGTTATTAGAGGCGTTACCACCATCTCTAATTGGCCCAGTTTTGGCGAGCAGCATGTCCATCTTCAGAGCCATCAGGAATTGGCTCTGCCCCACATGGTGGAAACTTCTAGCAACTTCTTACAGAAGCTACCTCTGCGGCTCTCCTGCGAACAAAAACCAGGCCATGCAAAACCAATGCACTCTGGAAAGCAGGCACATGGCTACATGGCTAACACAAAGTATATGTTTTTGGGGTTTCATCAGTAATGGTACCCATTGTGAGGCAGTAACACCGGGGTAAGCTTTCTCCCAACCTTTCACCCAGTTCTTTGGGCCTACCTCAACAGCTTTCAAAGGGTCTAAATCTTCTCTAAATGCTGATGATATTGTACAGTGGTTGGTGTTGCTGATAGGCCTATTCTTTTTAGCATTCAGAGATACGGTGAGATTGCCTTGGGTAACCACTCTGACATCTACCCCAGAGACTAGGGATGCTGCCCAAGAGCCTGACACTGCTTGCAGCCTGACACTGCCCAACAGCCCACCTCAGAAATGAACCACCTGGATTGGATGGAGGTATTGGAGGAAATATGCCAGATGCTGAGAGAATATCCTTCCCCAGCTGGTGGGAAACCCTGTCCCTGCCTCAGAGGGAGAGTCTGATGGTGCAGCAATGAAACCCACAGACGTTACAACTGTTCAGGTTCCAGCTGAAGCACAAGGGCAGTCACAGCCAGCAGCAGTTGCCTCTGTGTAAAGGAGGAAGTATAAGACCAAATCAGCACGCCAATTTAATGAGGATGAGGTACCAGGGCACTCACAACCAGCAGGAGAACTGGAGCCTGAAATGGTCACCAAGTCCCTGTTGTATGAGTCTCCGTAATCTGCAAAAAGACATTGTGCAACAGGGGCACAAGGCTTACTCAACCTGGTTACTTCGGGTTTGGGACCTAATGGGTCCAGGCATGTAACTGGATAGTGGCAAGGCAAGGAATTTGGGGTCCTTGACCCAGGATGCAAGTGTTGATAGGATGCAGGTAGTGATCAGATGTTTGTGAGGGAGCCAGGGCCCCTTTCTCTCTGGGAGCGGCTTTCAACAAGTGTAAGAGAGAAGTTTGTTTACAGAGACAGAATGCAGGAATATCATCACAGAATGCCCTGGAAGACCATTGAGGAAGGAATCAAACAGCTGAGAGAAGTGGCAGTACTAGAGATACTTTTTGGAAGGGACAGACAGCCTGATAATGACCCTGACAAGGTCAGGTGCACAGGGCAAATGTTGTGGAACCTGGCAAATCTAGGGCCATCCAAATATACCACCTTCATTGGAACAATTAATGCTGAGGACAACCAAGAGACAGTGGGTTAGTTCCCATGTGGCACCAGTGCGAGTCACAGGCCCCAAAGTCAGAGCCCGATGTCCCCCAGCTTGGGAGAGGAGGTACACCCCATGGGCTGACCTTTGGTTCTTCCTGTGAGACCATAGGGAAGACATGAGAAGGTGGGATGGAAAACCCACTTCTGTCCTGGCAGCATGGATGCATCAACTCAAGAAGGAAAACACTAACCAAAGGAGTTCCGCTAAAGTGAAGGTAGCCTCAGCCTCCCATTACCAAGCTGCCAGGTATAACAGAAGGGAGGATGATATGTCAGATCTTGAAGGCAACTCTAGAATGTATGCCCAGGGAGGGAATGATAACCAGGGCTAGAGGGTCTCTGTCTCTAGCCAGGTAGAGATATGGGAAAATGGTGTCTTTTGGATGGTGTGGATCCAATGGCCTGGCACATCACAGCCACAGAAATATGAAGCTTTAGTCGATACTGGTGAGCAGTGTACCCTAATGCCATTGGGACATGTGGGAGCAGAACCCGTTTCTATTGCTGGGGTGACAGGGGGATTGTAGCAGTTGACACTGTTGGAAGCCAAGGTGAGCCTGACTGGGAAGGAGTGGCAGAAACATCCGACTGTGACTGGTCCAGAGGCCCTGTGTATTCTGGGCAGAGACTTCCTCTGGAACGGCTATTTCGAAGACCCAAAAGGACTCAGGTGGGCTTTTGGGATAGCTGCTGTGGAGACAGAGTGCATTCAGCAATTAAACACCTTGCCTAAACTATCAGAAAATCCTTCTGCAGTTGGACTCCTGAAGGTGCACCATCAGCAGTCTTGGATGAATCAAGATTCCATGATTCCCATCCACAAGATGATCCGTGAGCTGGAGAGCCAAGGGGTGGTCAGCAAGGCAACAGCCCCATTTGGCCTGTGCATAAGTGTGATGGAGAATGGAGATTGACTGTGGACTATTGTGGCTTTAATGAAGTGACTCCACTGCTGAGCGCTGCTGTGCTGGACATGCTGGAGCTCCAGTATGAGCTGGAGTCCAAGGCAGTGAAGTGGTATGCCACTAATGACATTGTGAATGCATTTTTCTCCATTCTCTGGAAGCAGAGTGTGGGGCTCAGTTTGCCTCCACCTGGAGAGGCATACAGTACACCTGGAACTGATTGCCCCAGGGGTGGAAGCACAGTCCCACCATCTGCCATAGATTGATCCAGGCTGCACTTGAAAAGGGTGAGGCTCTGGAACACCCGCAATACATTGACAACATCATTGTGTGGGGAAACACTGCATCGGAAGTATTTGAGAAAGGAGAAAAAATCGTCCACATTCTCTTGGAAGCTGTCTTTGCCATCAAAAAGAGCAAAGTCAAGGGACCTGCCCGATAGATCCAGTTCCTGGGGGTAAAGTGGCAAGATGGACAGCATCAGATTCCCACTGAGGTCATCAATAAGATCACTGCGATATTTCCACTGACCAGCAAGAAGGAAAAGCAAGCTTGAGGCATGTTCCCCTGCCCTCTATCAAGCGGCTTCCCAGCTGTGCCCGGCTGCCCTGGCGGGGAACCGTCTCAGCCTCGGTAGGGACCTGCAGGAGGACCGGCAGGACCCACCCGGTGGGTAAGTGCATAGCTGCACGGGCGGTGGAGGGGCGGCTACGGCGAAAGAAGGAGAAGGAGTCTTCCCTGAGGCGCCATGAGATGACGTTTATTGGGGTCCTCTCACACAGCCCCAGGCGAAGCCCGGAGCAGGGGCTGCGTGATGGGTTTTCAGGTACAGACAGGAGGAGTGGTCACACGAGGAAAACCCAATCACAGGAAAGGGGTGGTATATACAATATCAAATGAGAACTGAGGGGTGGAGGATTTTAGTCTCTGGGAGGGGAGCAGCACATAATTGACATATAACAGACTCAGGGTAAACAACTCAAGGGGATTTCCAGGGGCGGGAACTATACCAAGTGGGGAAAGGAATAGGGGGAGACATGGAATGAACCATTAAATAAGCTTTTACAAAACAGAAGGAAAACTACACTTAAATCATTAGATAAAAATGCACCGCAACACAAGCTTTCCTGGGCACCATAGGTTTCTGGAAATGCACATCCCAGAGTGCAGTCAGATTGTGAGGCCTCTCTACCTGATGCTTCTCAAGATGAACAATTCCAGTTTGATGCTGGCCTAGCGCCAAGGACAGATGAGAGTCCCTCACTCACCCTCCCCTGCCACAGCTGAGCAGAGGAAAGAAGAAAAGAGAAAAAAATAACGAAGGCTTCATGAGTTGAGAGAAGGACCAGGAGAAATATTTCAAGGGCAAAATAGGCCCAACTTAAGTTGCAAAGTGAATTTTTTAGTAACAGATTCAGAGGAGGATAATGAGAAATAAAATAAGCCCCTAAAACACTTTCCCCTCCAACCCCTCCCTCCTTCCCACCGACAGCGCAGGGAGACGGCATGGGAATTTTGGTCAGTTCATCACCGAGATTTTCTTCTGCTGAGCAGGGAGAGGAGTCCTTCCCCTGTGAGACCATGGGGTTCCCTCCCACAGGAGACAGTTCTCTGTGAACTTCTCCAGCATGAGTCCACTCTCACGAGCAGCAGTCCTACTGCACCTGCTGCAATGCAAGTCCCTCCCACGGGCAGACAGTCCTCTCAAAAGTACTGTGACGTGGGTCTCTTTTCACAGGCAGACAGTCCTCCAAGGACAGGCTGCTCCAGCCTGGAAGCAATGGCCCTTTATCTCCACTGAGTCTCCCATTGAATCACAGCCTCCTCCAGGCATCCACCCGCTCCTGCGTGAGCATCTCAGGTGGATCTCTGCATCCCCTGTGGACCCATGGGCTACAGGGGGACAACCTGCTTCACCATGGTCTTCATCATGGCCTGCAGAGGAATCTTGATTTTGGCACCTGGAGCACCTCCTCTCCCTCCTTCCTTCTCCAGTGACCTCAGTGTGGCCATGTTTTCCCTCACATGTTCTCACCTCCTCCTCTTCTCTGACTAGAAGGAAAACTTGTGACTTTGTTTTGATATTCTTCTTAAATATGTCATCACAGAGGCATTACCAATCTCTTTCATTGGCCCAGTTTTGGCCAGCAGCATGTCAATCTTCAGACCCATCAGAGATTGGCTCTGCTGGACATGGCGGAAGCTTCCAGCAGCTTCCCACTGGAGCCACCTCTGTGGCCCCCCCGCTACCAAAAACCAGGCCATGCAAAACCAATACAAGCAACAAGCCTTTGCCCAAATCAAGCAAGAGATTGCTCATGTGGTAGCCCTTGGCCCATTCAGGACAGGACCAGAGGTGAAAAATGTGCTCTACTCTGCAGGCGGGAGCAATGGTCTGTCCTGGAGCCTTTGGCAGAAGGGGCCTGGTGGGACTCGGTCGACCCCTGGGATTCTGGAGCCGAAGTTACAGAGGATCTGAAACCAATTACACAGGGGTGATTGGCATGGAAGCACAACTTCTCCTGGCACCCTGACTGCCAGTACTGGGGTGGATGTTCCAAGCAAAGGTTCCCTCTACCCACCAACACCACATGGAGCAAATGGATTGCCCGTTTTTGAAACCCAAATGGCCCTGGGATCTTGGGAATAGTTACAAACTGGCCCAAAGGCGAAAACTTTGGTCTCACTAAGAGGAGCAGGAACAGGTAACCTGTGCTGAGGGAGCTCCACCATAATCAACTGCCACAAGAAGAAACATGTCACAGTTGAGATGGACACAACATGACACTCCAAGGTTCATGCTGCAACAGCAAACTTTATTGTTCATAACTCACATTTATATGGTTTTCAAAAATCTCGCACTTGATCCCAATTGGCTAGTAACCTGTTACCACCCAGTTCACTAACCAATAGCTGCCTGAGTATGTGTTCGTCAAAGATTGACCAGCGTCCATTCCCTGCAGCCAAGTCCCTCTGCTCTTCAGTGCCTTCTTCCTTAGAGATGTCTATTTCTTTTCTTTCACAGGTATAGGCTGATCAAGTTAAGGTTAGGGTAACTTGTGTCTGTGAGGCCTTCAGGCCAGCTGTTAGCTGTCACAGAAACACGCTATGCTCTTTTCAATGACGATTCCTGTTGCATTGTAGGGATGAACCGAAAGTGGAAAGCAGCAACAGGTTGCAAAAGCTACTGAGGGAGAAGGTAGACTGAGCCAACTTCCTGAGCTCAAAGCCATCCAGTTGGCCCTGGACATTGCTGGAAGAGGGAAGTGTCCAAAGCTCTACCTTTACACTGACTAATGGATGGTAGCCAATGCTCTGTGTGGGGTGGCTGGAAAGGTGGAAAAAGACCAACTGGCAGCATAGGGGAAAACCAATCTAGGCTGCTGATGAATGGCAAGACATTGCTGCCCAGGTAGAGAAGCTACCTTTGAAAGTCTGTCATGTAGATGCCCATGTCCCCAAGAGTCGGGGTAATGAGGGGCACTGAAACAACAAACAGGTAGATCAGGCTGAGAAAATAGAGGTCACAGATTATTGGCAATTGAGAGATGAGGATATCCGAGTTTGTATCAGAAGCCTGTTCTAATGAGTATATAGGGCGTTTATATAGGGTTTTACTTGTATGGCACTTATATAGGGTTCTATTTTTGGTAACAATTTCCCATTGGTTACACATTCTTCATGGCATCACATCACCTGGTAACATTATGTTATCATAAAGTTTCACAATGTGTTTCCTGGTCACTTCTTGCCCAGGGATCATCTATCTGTGTTTGTCTGTCCCACAGTTTCTGCTCGATCAGGCCTAAGATATCAGGCTCCTTTATCAGTTCCATTGTACTCTCTGTTTTATTCCCCATAACAGATAGATTTGGATTGGCAACAAAAGGAGGAGTTGTTCCTAGCTCCATGGGCCCACGATGACTCAGGCCATCAGTGCAGAGATCCCACCCATAAGTGGGCACGAGACTGAGGAGTGGATTTAACCATGGACAGTTTGTCCTAGGTTATCCATGACTCTGAGACGTGCACTGTGATCAAGCAGGCCAAGTGGGTGAAGCCCCTGGGGTATGGTGGATGGTTGTTCAAATATAAGTATGAGGAGGCCTGGCAGATTGATTACATCACAGTCTCAAACTCACCAAGGCAAGCGCTACATGATCACAATGGTAGAAGCCACCACTGAATGGCTAGAAACTTACCCTGTGTCTCACACTAATGCCCAGAACACCATCCTGGGCCTTGAAAAGCAAGTCCTTTGGAGGCATGGTACCCACAAGAGAACTGAGTCTGACAACAGGACTCATTTCAAGAACAGCCTTATAAACATCTGGGCTAGGGAACATGGCATTGAGTGGATGTACCATATTCCTTATCATGCACCAGCTGCTGGGAAAGTTGAGCAGTGCAATGGACTGCTTAAAACCACCTTGAAGGCACTGGGCAAGGGGACTTTCAAAAATTGGGAGCTGCATTTAGCAAAGGCCACCTGATTAGTCAACACCAGAAGCTCCACCAACTGAGCAGGCCCTGCCCAATCTGAACACTTACAAACAACAGACAGGGAGAAGGTTCTTGTGGCACACAAGTGGTATGCTGGGAAAAACTGTTTGGATTAATTTTGCCTCGAGCAAAGACAAACCCATCCGTGGGGCTGTCATTGCTCAGGGACCAGATTGCACCTGGTGGGTGATGCAGAAGGGTGGAGACCTTGTTTTGGGGTGAACTGTCACACTGTGCCTGTATCTAGATCTAGATGTATATATGTATATAGTTAGGGTAATGCATGTATGTATATAGTTATCGATACATGTGTTTGCAGTTTAGATGTATTAATTCAGGTATTGATCAAATGGTATGGGATAAGGGGGGGAATGTCTTGGGGATGGTGATTTTTTTTGTAATCCATATAATTTTTAAGGGGTTTTTTGTTTTGTGTCCAGGGTGGCCTGTGCCTCCCCTCCCCCCCCCCCATCCCCCCAGCTCCAGCACTATCACAACAAGTGAGAGCCAGACTGAGGTTTCCGGCAAGAGCTGAGGGTGGGGTGAGGGGCAGCTCCTTACTTCTGGGTGGACTTTTCGGCTGGCCACACATCTGGTGTCTCTGACTAGGGATACTATTGTGGGTTTTGCCTGTTTCTTTTTGTTTCTTTTCCTTTGGCACTTTGACTGAGCTTGCTGGCTCTCTTCTCTGCTTCTCGGCTGTTGGGGAGCCCAGAGCCAGTGCGTGCCATGCCAGGACCCAGGAACACCCTGTTCCCCACTGGGGGCTGCCCCCTCTGCACAGCCCAGACCCAGAGACCAGCCATCGCTGGTGAGCTATCCCGGGAGCCATTCCCCAGTCAGCCCTGCTGTTCTCTGCTGTTGCTTCAGGGCATTTTGCTACACTGTAAGTTGACACCCCATGCCTGCTGGGACACCCCTCAGCCCTGAAGCCAGAGGTCCGAATATAGATATGGGAGACTGGACAGAGCAATGCACGATACAACCAATATGGCTAATGCATGCATTCTGGTTTATTTTCACAAGATGGTCAGTTAAATACAGTTTCATATAGTTTATAGTAACAGGTGCTCTCTAATTGGCATTTGGACAGAAAGGAATGTAAACAATCTCAACTTTAAGGCCGCCACCGTGCAGTTGCTATAACTATAGTAATTAGCACTAAGCATACCTTAATCTAATTTCTTGCTGCACCACAGGCCTACTCACCATTACTCAGGCCCAACTCTGAGGCCTAGCTCAGGATAGCTCAGGCCCAATCCCAAAGTAAATCATGCCCTTGCTCCCTAAGAATCTCTTCTACACAGCCCCATCTAAAGCTGCGGAGTTTCTGATGCATTTCATTTTGATACTTCAGGATCTGCTTGTCCCTGCCGTTCCAGCTTGCTGCTTCCGAGTTCCTGGCCACAGCTCATCTTGCTATCCAAAGGGGCCCTGGGACTGACTGCCCCTAGGGGTTTGTAGAGGAAGCCCCTTTTCCATCTCTTTCTGCTAGCTGCACGCACCATCATCCACGTGCAGATAGAACTTGCACCACAGCACTCCCTGCAGCCACGGGGGAATCATCATACCTGCCCTGCCCAGCTGGGGAGTTAACAGCCCTCCTACTGGCTGTGACCGTTAACTACACCAAAGGGGAAAGTGCCTGAAAGCTGAGAGAAGGCTGTTACTGGGTTTCTGGATTTGTTTGTTGTTGCTGCCATAGTTGTTGTTTGTTTGCCTTGTGTCCTAGGGTGACTGGTCCTGGTCACAAACCAGGACACCTTGTTATATATACTAGTAAAGAACTGTTATTCCTTTTCCCATATCTGTGCCTGAAAGCCCCTTAATTTCAAAGTTATAATAATTTTGAGGGAAGGGGGTCATACTCTCCATTCCAAGGGAGGTTCCCACCTTCCTTGGCAGACACCTGTCTTTCAAACCAAGACAGATGGTCACTCCACCACCTCCCTGGACAATCCATTCCAATGTTTAACAACTTCTTCCGTGAAGAAATTCCTCCTGATATCCAACCTGAACCCCTCCTAGCACAGCTTGAGGTTATGTCCTCTTGTCCTGTCACTTGTTCCCTGGGAGAAGAGACCAACATCCACGTTGCTAAAAATTCCTTTCAGGTAGTTGTAGAGAGCAATAAGATCTCCCCTGAGCCTCCTTTTCTCCAGGGTAAACAGCCTCTGTTCCCTCAGCTGCTCCTCAAAGGACTTACTCTCTAGACACTTCACCAGATCTGTTGCTCTTCTCTGGATGCACTCCAGCACCTCAATGTCTTTCTTGTCAGGAGGGGCCCAAAGATGAACACAGGACTTGAGGTGCAGCCTCACCATTGCTGAGTACAGGGGGATGATCACTTTCCCAATGCTGCTGGCCACACTATTTTTGACACAAGCCAGGATGCCATTGGCCACCTGGGCACACCCTGGCTTATGTTCAGCTGGATGTCAACCAGCATCCCCAGGTCCTTTTCCACTGGACAGCTTTCCAGCCACTCTTCCTCCAACCTGGAGCGTTGCAGGGAGTTGTGGCCAAAGTGTAAGACCTGTTATTTGGCTTTGTTGAACCTCATACTGTTGGCCTCAGCCCATGGAGGTGGCCTGTTCAGATCCCTGTGCAGATCCTTCCTACCCTTCAGCAGATCAACACTGCCACCCAACTTGGTGTCATCCACAAACTTACTGAGGGTGCAGTTGATCTCATCCAGGTCATTGATAAAGATATTAAACAGGACTGGGACCAATACTGAGCCCTGGGGAACACCACTAGTGACCAGCTGGTGTCCCATATGAGTCTCACCCCACTCTTCTCTGGCCACAATTGCAACTGTGCAATAACTTTTTTTCTCTTTCTCCTTTAATATGTTATCACAGAAGTGTTACCACCATTTCTAAGTGGCCCAGTCTTTACCAGTAGCACATCTATCTTTGGAGCCACCAGGGATGGGCTCTGCCAGACATGGAAGAAGCTTCTAGCAGCTTCTCACAGAAGCCATAGATGTAACCCCCTCTGCTACCAAAACCAGGCCATGCAAGCCCAATATACAGATGTGCTGGTTTTGCATTGGTTGAAGAAAGCTGTGGCAAAAACCAATTAGTGACTGGCTTTGAATGTTGACAGCCTGATTAACCAATTAAATATGGGGATATGCCTCTGGACTACACAGGTTAAAAATCAGAGGAATCCTGGGAAAACCTCTCTTTTATTCTGGCCAGGGAAGAAGTAACAGGGGCTGGCAGAGTCAGCCCTGCTCTGCCACGTGGCCCCAGGGCCTGGCCCGGCCCTGCCGCAGCTGTAGCCCGGGTAGGGCCAGGCCCAGTGACTGCCGGGCAGGGGGAGGAGAGAGTGCCCCGTCCCGGCCAGATCGGGCCTGAGCGGCTGTTAACATCTTGCCGCTAAAGTCACACCCCCATAACGGACCCGGGAGGCCTGGCAGGGCTGGGCCAGCCCCCCCCATCCCCCAGTGGTTGCCGGGCAGAAGAAGGGGGGGGAAGCCCCAGCTGCGGGCATGCTGCTGTGAGATCCTAGCCATCCCTCTTCCCAGCGCCCACCAGCCACAGCTACCAAGACCCCTTGCAGAGGGAGGGGCCCAGCCGCTCAAGAGATCCTGACCCAGCCCTGGCACGACCTGAATTTATCACCTTTGGTCACTGCCCAGAAGAACCATCATGCCCTCTTCAGACCTAGGAGAGATTTAACACTTTCCTTACACAGATGAAATTTATAAAACATTAAATCCTCTCTGAGGGAGAGAAAAGGGACAGAGTGGAGACATGTAGAGAGACAATATGAGGACATCAAAGTCAATGAAGGAAGAGTTGAGGCCTAGATGGAAGAGGACAAGAAGATGCCTTGGTTTTAGGTCAAAATTCTTTTGTAAGCCATGGCAGTAGACTGTAATATGCTAGAATATCCCTTTAATTCATGGAAACAGTATATGGGGGGATAAAGTGTTCAAAATTGCAGACATGAGCAAAGGTATTTGTGTTGAATTAAGTGAATCTTGAAGTAGCTGTGGTCTCATGATAAGTTTGAACAAAGACTGAGAGAGGAGATGAAGATGAAGACTTGCCCCCAGGGAGAGAAGAACAAGACCTCTGTTCCTAGAGATAAAAATTATTTTAGAGAGAGATGAAGAGAACCTTTGCTTTTAAACAGCTTATCCTTTAAATAGTACCCCATGAGTTTTGACATGACCCATAATCACAGCTAAGGGAAGGCTGTGTGATATGGGAGGGACTTCACAAATGCAGACTCCCAGGTGGCTGCTTTTGTGAGAATTAAAAGCCACAAGAAAACTGTTCTTTTTTGTGGGGAAGTTACCATAACATATCAAGAGAGACTTCTTTCTCTAAATACTCTGATGAAAGACTATTTTATAAGTGGTAAACTGACTAAGAGTTCCAAGTTTTATCTCTATACCTTGTCCAGTTTTATCTCTATACCTTGTCCGTGAGAAGGGAAAGGAACATTGTGGGGGAGGGGAAGTGTTTTGAAAGTTTTATTCTGATTCTTAATAATTTTTTTCTCTCATGTAGTTTTGTTAATAAACCTATCTTTATACCCTTTTAAGTTTTGAGCCTGCTTTACTTTTCTCCTAATCCTATCTCACAGCAGAAAAAGAATAAATAATTCTAGTAGACACTCAAACCACTACACATAATTTGCGAAACAGAAATAGATGAACTTAAAACCACTACAACAGGTCTATGTATTTCCCGTGCCAGGGACCCCAGAGCTGGATGCAGTACTCCAGGTGAAGTCTCATGAGACCAAAAGAGTAGCAACCAGATCTAGTTGAAGATGTCCCTGCTCATTGCAGGAGGGATTGGACTAGGTGACCTTTAAAGGTTCCAACCCAAACCATTTTATGATTCTATGATTCTATGAACTGGGTGCAGGCTAACTTGCCATCCAGGGTCAACACAACACATTCCTTTTTTAGAAATCTTGGAATCATAAGATCATGAAGTCCAACTGTCAACTTGGCACCATCACCATGTTCGCCATTAACCATATCCTCAAGTGCCATATCCACACATCTTTAGAACACTTGCAGGGATAGTGACTCCACCACTTCCTTGTGCAGTCTGTTCAAATATTTTACAATCTTTTCCATGAAAAAGTTTTCTTGATATCTAATTTAAATCTCCCCTGGTGCAATGTGGTACTTCTGCACAATAACTTTTTTCCTTCTAAAATATGAATAAATATGTTATCAAAGAAGTGTTACTACCATCCTTGATTGGCTCAGCCTTGGCCAGCAGCAGATCCATCCTGGAGCCAGTTGGCATTGACTCTGTCAGACATGGGGGAAGCTTCTCGCAGCTTCTCAAACAAGCCACTCCTGTAACTCCCTCCACTACAAAAACTTGGCCACACAAACCCAATACAATGTGCAAACCCAATGCGCCTTGGTGTCTGACCATTGACTACTGAGGCATAAACTCTGTCTCTTCTCCACTTCATGCAGAAGTCCCAACAGCTGCTGAAGTACTCAACACCATTCATGTTGCTTCTTATCTAAGCATGGCAGTTTTGAATCTTAAAGACATGTTCTTTCAGTATCCTATCTGCTCAGACAACAAAGCTCATTTTGCTTTTACTTGGAATGGCATTCAGTACACCTTTACTCATTTACCTCAAGAATATCACCATATTGCTACCACTGTTCATCACCTGTTAGCCTCAGCTTTAGCTGAAATTTCTCCCACTCCTGATGTTTCTCAACACCAGTTTATTGATGACATACCCCTGGGTGGACCTACATGCAAATCTGTTGCAGAAGACATGACCCTCCTAATTTTATCCCTCCAAGAATGCTATAATCTTTCTATTCCTTCTGGTAAACACCTGGAGTCTTGCCCAAAATGCAATTCTCTTACACATCTCCTTGTGTGTTGGTAGCTAAGATATTCCTGAAAATGTCTTGCAATTTTTTTATCTTTACCTTCTCCCTCTGTTATTGAAAAACAGTCAAAAAAAAATCCTTAACACCAATGTAGCATTAAGAAGCAGGCATTCTTTATTTGTGCCTTGATTTAAGACTGTTGAAATAAGTCAGCCAAGACTCCATTTTCTTCATGCAGGAGAAGCCAATTCTTTATTCATATAACTCATTTTATACAGTTTTCACAGACCTCGAGTGCAACACACATTGGTTGGTAGTTTTCTTACTACTTCATTTATTGGTCAGAAAGTGATTTATGTGTATGTGCTAACGTTCAGGTTGTTTACATTTTTCCTTTGTGGGTTCTTATGGAACAGACCTTATGTTTATGCAAGTGCACTTATTTTTCTCCCCGAGAATAGATTGTTGTGCAAACGAACTTTTCATACCCAAGATTGTTTTGTATGAGAACTTGCAAGTTATCTGCACTTAGCTAAAGTAGGAAGGCCTAATCCATATTTTATAAGACCTTTCTTTTATAACATCTGTTACTTGTCTGCAACATAAGACAATATGCAGAGCGGGCATTCTAAAATGAGTTACCTTCCCTTTTAGTTTTAACTACTTCCCTTTCACCAATATGGAGATATGAATGCAAGATGTTAGTGAAAAAATAAGTTTACTAGAAAAGAACAGCAACAACCAAGGTAACAGTAATGAACACTGTATACAAAGGTGCTCAATCTTGTGGATGCTCTGGGAACATAGATAGTAGCAAAGCCCCTCCCCCAAGATGGCAGCCTCCGTAGATGACCGAGTGGTCCAGGGGACTGTCCTAGGGTGACTTTATGATGCTTGTATCCCCTATTGTCTGTTCTGTTTATGCTGGATATTAAGTTCTGCACCTTTAAGACTGGTTCCGAGAGAGAAGGGAGGAAAGAAAAAGCACACATTTTGTTTTCAAAAACTGCACTTACTCCTCCACATTCCTTCTCAGGGACTGTGTTGTCTGCAGCAGGGACAGCAGAAGAGAACTCTCCTTTGCTTTTAGTTAGGTTTTTTGAGCTATCTGACTCAGAGAAGTTCCCTGGACTGTGGCTTTTCTTTTTCTTGGAACTGATCGGCCCTGGTCTGGACTGAAAACCCAGAAAAACACTGGGAGCTCACGCCTATGGCCCACTGGAGGAGGGCCAGTGCAGGAGGGACTGATAAGAGACTGAGCAAGCCTAACTACACCCCATGAAAAGGACTTTCTGAACTTGCCATCTCTTCAGAACAGTGAGAGGTTTTATTTTTTAATATTATTCATTTTTTATGCTTGTGAATACTTTGCTTGTAAAATAAACAGATTTTTTTTTTCCAATTTTCTCCAAGGAAATCTTTTCCTGAACCAGTTTGGGGGAGGGGCCACTTGGATCTGCTTTCAGGAGGGACCACTTTGGAAGTTTCCTCACAATTTTGCCCTAAACCAGGACATGGACAAAGGTAAGATGGCAGAGTGTGGAGTCCCTACAGCCCCTTGACATAAAACCTAGGAGCTGGCCCTAGCAGGATAAATTATAATCACCTGCCTTGCCTGAAAGACAGGACCTCTCAATGGTGCTCTGTACACAATGGTTTGCCCCAGATCCCCCCTGGCCCTTTGGTTCCCCCTTTCCTTTTCTATCTCCATTGGTTGTGGGACCCTGGTGACCGGCCCCATTTTCCCTATAGGACACTGACCTTACCTGCCCTTTGCACTGCCCCCGTGCCCCAAGGTCATTGGCTGCTGAAGTTCATACTTAAGCCAAGAACTGGCACATGCTCTCCCTCTTCCTGCTTTGGACCCCCTTTCAGCAAATGGAAATAAACCTGGCTGGAACTGATCCAGGAAAAGAGCCTTCTGCCTCTCCTTGCTGAGCTAGCCACGTGGGGTGTGTGGATGTGTGAGCTTGACTGCTTTGCCTTAGTTTCCTCAAGCAGCTTCTCCACTAGATTAGCTTATTGGGGTTTAGGCATCAGCTCTACTCCTAAAAAGCATGTTGATATAGCAGAGAAGCCCCGCTTGGCTCAACCTTCCCCCTGGAACAGAAAAACAGGAAGGTGGGTGTAGTGGTGCGTTGAGCTGTGCTCACAAGTTTTAAGTTTATATGATTAATTTTAATTAAGTTGGAAAAATGGTTTGTTCCAGACCCCCCTGTTTATGGCTGCATTTGCAGTTGGTTTACCCCTTCCAGAAAGTGCTGTTCCCCTAACAACTCTCCTGTCTGTCAAATGTATTCCCTTCCCACAGAACCTGTCAGTCACTTAGAAGGCCTCTCCCCCTTCTGGAAAGCTCTGGGAAGCCCGACTCCTGATTGGAACAGGTTCTGGAAATCCCCTACTCCCTTTCAGGGATTGGCCCTTTGTGTGTCAATCTACCCCCCAACTCCTCCCTTTGTATCCCCCTATTGGTTGAATGTTTTTGTACACGCCCCTTGGCATCTGTTCCATTTAAGCTCCCGAACATCAGGAAAGATCGCTTTTTTCCTGAGGACGTCCACGTGAATAAACCCCTGTTATACCTCAGAAAAGAGTCTCCTTTTCCTCCTTCGCCAAAGCTGCATTTTACATCCAGTGCTTGCTTGCCAAGAACCCACCGGGTGGGCTTTTGCGGACCCGTCCAGCGAGGCCCTACCGAGAACTGTGCACGCTTCCAGCCAGGACTGCCGGGCAAAGTCGGGAATCACTGGTCAGTGACCCACGAAAAGTGTCCACACGCGTGGCGCCACAACGTGGAGCCAGCCACTGGACACGAACTTCTGCAGCACTTGGCCGAGCACAGCAGCACAGCAGCAGCGTGGCTCTCTACACGGGACAGTCCGAGAACACTGCCGGACCCCGTGGATTCGATCCTCGCCTTCATTGGAAACTTCCGCGCAGTGCCGCAGGATTTCAGACAGTCACATGCCTACTAGATACGCTTCTGGTAGGAGAAGAGGACAGCTTTCCAAGCGCCCGGGAAAGTCCTCTTCAGGCGAAGGACCGCCGCCACCTCCTTTCGTTCGCCTGCACCAGACGGGGTGAGTACCTCACCTTTCATTTTGGGGTTCCTAGGGGAGCTGGATTTTCCCTCCCTTTAGGTCCCACACAATTTTGGGAGGCTCTATTAGAGCCAGGAACGCGTTCCCCCTGTGGAGAAGCCTTATGCTCTCCCAGGGTCAGGCAGTCTGAGTGCGGCAGTTTTTTTTTCTTTCAGTTTCTTCCTCGTTTCGTTTTAGACGCGGGACTCCGTCGCGTGGGCGCGGACTCGTTCTCCCGTTGTCGGCTTCTGTTTGAATTAGCCGCACTCCAAGGGTGCGGGGAGTTTTGGTCTCCGGTCTCGGGTTTTAAGTTGCGGTTTTTGCTTTTCGTTGTCTATTTTCAGTTTTTGAGGTGTGCGCGCGTGACGGTTGATTGAGATGGGTGCAGGACTCTCAACCGAGGAAAAGGATGTTTATAAGTTATTATTTCTTATGTTGAAGGGCTCCGAGTTTAATTTTTCGAAAAAGGAGCTCAAAAAGTTCGTTAAACTGCTCTTTCTACACTTTCCGAAAGTGCCCCCTGCGCAGATGGTGCGCATTCAGTTCTGGAATGCCGCCTATTCGAAATTTTTACAATTGGGCAAGGCAGGGGACAAACACGCATCTAAATTAATCTATTGGACTACGCAGATTCGATCTGCCATTTTAGAAAAACGGAAAGTGGAGAAAGGACAGCGAAGGCAATCTCCCCCAGTTTCTCCTTCCCTTTCTACCACTCCCTCTTTACCCAAAACGGATATCTTGCGGGGATCGGCAGGAAAAACCTCTCCTGTCGGTCCTGGCTCCCCGCAAGTATCCCAATCCCCCCGCTTGGACAGTCTTAGCCGGACTGCTCAGGACGCTCGGCATAGCCCTGGCCCGGCTTCCTGAGTCTCTACCCTTTCCCGCTTTCCCCCAGTTCCCAAACCCCGAGTTCGTTTCGGTTTCGCTGAAAAAGATGTTGCGACACGGGATGGCGTTTCCCCTTTCTCCCCCTCTCCCCAAGCGCAAAATGGCGGCGGCCGCGTGGCGCAGTCGTATGCAAATTTCGCGCCTTCTCCTTCTTCTTCCCAAGAGTCCCTGTTCCCTCCTCCTTCTGCCCCTCCTCAAACTCCTCCCTACCAAAGCTCCGCCCCAGTCCCAACCCCCCGAGTGATGTCAGCACCCGGAGCCACGCCCATGCCCGCGCCGGAACCACGTTGGTCTTCCGGTTCTCACAGTCCCGCATCCGGTTCCCACGGTGGGGATACCGGAAGGGGGGGGCCGGAGACCCAAAGCCCGCGCCACAGTGATATTCCTTCTCTTGCGCCTGTTACATATAACAGGTCAAGGAGTGGGAACGTCACTCAAGCCACCTGGCAACCCTTCTCACAAAACATCATCAAGGATCTATGCAAGGCCCACCGGGAATACGGGAGGGAAAGCCCGTACTTCCGGGGATTGTTAAAGGCCAACCTTGCCGGTACAGTCGCAGTCCCATTCGACCTGCGGCAGCTCTTTTCCTGCCTCATGTCCTCCACAGAGTTTCAGCTTTGGGAGGGGGCATGGAAAGCCCTGTTGCGGACTGACTTGCCTGGCTTGTTACAAGATCCTGAGACAGCTACAGATGAGGAGGGGGACTCGATCACCCTCGAACATCTGTGCGGGGAGGGCAGATGGGCTTGAGCCTCAGACCAGGCTGGTAAAATCCCGGCACCGGTACTGGAGAAAATAAAACAAGCAGCCGAAAAGGCATTTTTAGGGCTGCAGGGAGAAGCGCCTTTGCCAAACTACGCCGACATCCGACAAGGACCTGGTGAATCATTCGTCGCCTTCGTAGAGAAGATGGCGAGAGCCATTGAGCTGCAGGTGCGGCGAGAGGGAGCAAGGGAAAGCGTGCTGGAAGTGATGGTCCAGAAAAATGCCAACGACCGGTGCAAGGCAGCCATCCTCAGCTTGCCGCTGGACCCTCCGCCCACTGTGCAGGACTTTCTCCGCGTTTGCGAGGCAAAGGTTCCCCTCATGTCAGCTACAACAGAGCAGCCATCAAGACATCCGCAGCGAGCCAATCCGAGAGCTGCAGCATTGGACTCCGGGGGTCTCGCAATGAAGCAGCCAGCAAAGAAACATCCCTCTCGGGCCAACAGAGACTGTTGCAGCCTCTGCGGGCAAAGCGGCCATTGGCAGCATGCTTGCCCGCTGCGGGCTGCTTTTCGGCAATTCGTGGCCACTCAAGGGGGTGGGGGTGGGGGTGGCAGTGGGGGGTTGCAGGGGAGCCTTCAAGCGGCTCCAAAAAACTAGGGGGTGAGCACGGGACCACCCTGCGTGAAGATACAAAACGGGTGGCCCGGGCCAGGAGGGGGAGGGGGGGAGGAGGAACCAAAACTAACCTTTCTTTTCCATCTGCCAGGACTGACACCAGAGTCCCTCTGGACTCTAATCTACCGGACTTGACACCCAGGGAGATAGATCTCTCCGATTCAGTTTTAACCACCGACTCGCGGTGCGAGCCGTTCAGGTTAAAACTCACTGACTCGCTGCTGTTGAAGGACAGCGATTGGCATCTGGTTTCAGTGAACCCCAGTGAACAGGGCACTTGGCATCGGATAGGATGCAAGTACATTGTACTCGGAAACTGTAAGTACACCCCGTTCGAGGTCGAAGTCGCTCCAGGGATTGTTGACTCTGATCCCGAGCGCTTCGTGGTTTGGCTGCATTGTACTTCCCCGCCTGCCTTTCTGCCGAAGGGGCAGATAATAGCCCAGGTAATCCCCATCCCTGATTTCCTCACGGAAGGAGCTCCATCAGTGGGGAGGGTGGAGGCAATTTCTACCGCGAAACCGCAGCTAGATTGCCAGATGCAGGTGGGGGGGGAGACCGTTGATATCAAAGGACTCCTAGACACGGGCGCCGATGTGACCGTGATCCCGTCACGGGAATGGCCGTCACAATGGGCTCTGCAAAGCGTGGCCGGACACGTTCAAGGTGTTGGGGGCATTCAATTGGCTAAACAATCAAAGAGCGTTGTGCAAATTACGGGATCGAATGGGCAATTGGCAAATATCCACCCATTCATTTTAGATTATAAGGAACCATTGCTTGGGCGAGACCTCATGGCACAGTGGGGAGTCACAATTGATATTCCCGACCCCTCACAGGATTTTTGTGCGGTGGCCACTGAGACGCGCCCTACTCAAAAACTGAATTGGAAGACAGATGTTCCAGTCTGGGTAGAGCAGTGGCCGCTTTCAAAACAAAAATTAAAGGCGCTGAATGAGCTTGTGGAAGAGCAACTCGCCAAGGGTAACATTGAGGAGACCACATCCCCGTGGAACTCCCCGGTCTTTGTCATCCAAAAGGCTGACAAGACCAAGTGGCGGCTCCTTCACGACCTCAGACAAATTAACAATGTAATTGAGGATATGGGGTCTCTCCAACCAGGGATGCCTTCTCCGACAATGCTCCCCCGAGATTGGCAATTGGCAGTTATAGATATTAAAGATTGCTTCTTCCAAATTCCCCTTCATCCTGACGATGCCCCGCGCTTCGCGTTCTCGGTTCCCACCATCGACCGAGAGGCCCCGAGGAAAAGGTATCACTGGAAGGTTTTGCCGCAGGGCATGAAAAACTCGCCCATGATCTGCCAGTGGTACGTCTCTTCCTTGCTATCCCCTGTACGTGCAGCCGCAGACAAGGCGATCATCCATCATTATATGGATGACGTGCTTGTCTGTGCCCCGAACGAGGATGTACTGTCCCATGCGCTTGACCTGACAATCTCTTCATTGGTTGCTGCAGGGTTCGAGCTGCAGGAGCAGAAGATTCAACGGGTGCCGCCTTGGAAATACTTGGGCCTGGAAATTAGTAAGCGGACCATTGTTCCGCAAAAATTGGCAATAAAGACCAAAATCAGGACTCTTGCTGACGCCCATCAGCTGTGTGGGGCGTTGACCTGGGTGCGGCCCTGGCTAGGTCTGACCACCGAGGACCTAGACCCTCTTTTCAATTTATTGAAAGGGGGAGAGGAGCTGAGTTCTCCGCGGGAGCTCACCCCAGAGGCACAGAAGGCACTAGAGAAGGTCCAGATAAAAATGTCCACCCGACAGGCAAACAGGTGTGCACCTGAACTGCCTTTCAGTTTTATTGTATTAGGAAATCTGCCACACCTCCATGGAGTCATCTTTCAGTGGGACAAGGAGGTAAGCAAAATACCCCGTAAGGACAGAGGCGAGAGAGATCCTCTTCTCATTATAGAGTGGGTCTTTCTTAGCCATCAAAGGCCCAAAAGGATGACCATGCCACAGGAGCTGGCGGCTGATCTAATCCGGAAGGCCAGAACCCGTATTAGGGACCTGGCTGGCTGCGATTTTGAGTGCATTCACATCCCAATTCGGCTGAAATCGGGCCAAATTACAAAACCAATGTTGGAACGCTTCCTCCAAGAGAACGAGGCTTTGCAAATGGCTCTGGACTCCTACACAGGACAAATTTCTATTCATCGGCCTGCCCACAAAATTTTTAATTCGGAAGCCCAATTCACTCTAAAATTAGAAAGCCTTCAGAGCAAAAGGCCTTTAAAGGCCCTGACAGTTTTTACTGACGCGTCCGGAAGGTCACACAAGTCAGTTATGACTTGGAAAGACCCTCAGACTCAGCAGTGGGAGAAAGATGTCACCACAGTTGAGGGGTCCCCTCAAGTTGCTGAGTTGGCCGCAGTCGTCCGGGCTTTTGAAAGGTTCTCTGAACCATTTAATCTAATTACTGATTCGGCCTATGTAGCAGGTGTAGTATCCAGAGCAGAGGATGCAGTCCTGCAAGAAGTGTCCAACCCCGCCCTCTTTGAACTGCTCTCGAAGCTTGTTAAGCTGATCTCCCACCGAGAGCAACCCTTCTATGTGATGCACACAAGGTCACACACGGACATGCCTGGGTTCATCGCTGAGGGGAACAGGAGAGCCGATGCCCTTGCTGCCCCCGCAGAGATGGCCCCGCTCCCAAATGTGTTTGAGCAGGCGAAGATCAGTCACCAGCTCTTCCATCAGAATGCCCCAGGCTTAGTTCACCGGTTCCACCTTACCCGGGAACAGGCCAAGGCAATTGTGGCAACTTGTCCCACTTGTCAGCAGCATGCGCTCCCCACCCTGAGCGCTGGTGCTAACCCCAGAGGGTTAGGCAGCTGCGAGGTGTGGCAGACGGACGTGACACATATTCCCCAATTCGGTAGGTTGAGGTATGTGCACGTCTCGGTGGACACCTTCTCCAGAGCAGTCTTTGCCTCTGCCCACGCAGGGGAGAGATCCAGGGATGCGATTACACATCTCATCCAGGCTTTCTCCTTTTTGGGTGTCCCAAAAGTCCTGAAAACTGACAATGGGCCTGCGTATAAATCCAAGGAGTTCCGCAGTTTCCTGCAGCAATGGGGAGTGGAGCACAAAACTGGCATCCCCCATTCCCCCACAGGTCAAGCGGTGGTAGAAAGGACCCACCGGGAGATCAAAAGGGTCCTGGACCAGCAACAACAGGTCCTGAAATTAGAATCTCCAACTATCCGCCTGTCCAGAGCACTGTTCACCATCAATTTTCTAAATTGCTCCTTTGAGGTTTTGAACCCACCGATCGTCAGGCACTTCGGCAGCAGCGACCAGTTTTCCACCAAGGTTCGACCACCCGTCCTTATAAAGGACCCAGAGACCGGCGGAACAGAGGGCCCTCACCACCTGGTTACTTGGGGACGTGGGTACGCCTGCGTGTCCACCCCCAGTGGCTTAAGGTGGATCCCTTCAAAGTGGGTGAGACCCTATGTTCCAAGGGCCTCTGGAAAAGGAGTCAAAGTTTCACAGGTGTCCGTGGCTTCCTGGAGACGGAAAAGGCACAAGTGGTCTAGTTGGGAAGAATTTGTCCTACCCCTACCCCACTGGTCTGTTTCTAATTATGTTCTTGTTTCATATTCTATTTAGTTCAGGTCCAGACCCACACAGAGCGATGGCCCCACTGACAGCAGCCAGACTTCTATCCCTGCTGCTGCTCGCCAGTCTTCAGTCTCTGACCGTGGCGTGGACAGTGCCAACATCCATGCCACAACCAGCAAACTTGTCGGAGACATCCATACCACAATCTGCAAACTTGTCAGAGACATCAAGAACAAGCTGTCCTCAAACATCCGACTGGCTAGATGGACTTTTTGAAGACTGGGGGCTATCTGGGTGGGCAGGGTCCGTTTTAAAATCTGTTCTCATTGTTTTGTTAGTTCTAAGCTGTGTATCCGTTGCCTCATGTGTTGTGTATTGTTGTGTTAAAAGAGCAGCCTCTAGCTCCAATGCACCACATCAAATCAATCACCTCTCCTACCCCACTGCCCTAACCTCAGATACCATGGAGATGGCAAGTCTCCCGGAAGAGGATCTTGAACAATGGCACCAAGATCCAGATTACTGGGCTCAGGACCTCTACCCTGACCCAGATCCCCTTAATTTCTTCTCTCCTTCCTTTAACTAAAAAACAAAGGGGGAGATGTAGTGGTGCGTTGAGCTGTGCTCACAAGTTTTAAGTTTATATGATTAATGTTATTTAAGTTGGGAAAATGGTTTGTTCCAGACCCCCCTGTTTATGGCTGCATTTGCAGTTGGTTTACCCCTTCCAGAAAGTGCTGTTCCCCTAGCAACTTTCCTGTCCGTCAAAAGTATCCCTTCCCACAGAACCTGTCAGTCACTTAGAAGGCCTCTCCCCCTTCTGGAAAGCTCTGGGAAGCCCGACTCCTGATTGGAACAGGTTCTGGAAATCCCCTACTCCCTTTCAGGGATTGGCCCTTTGTGTGTCAATCTACCCTCCAACTCCTCCCTTTGTATCCCCCTATTGGTTGAATGTTTTTGTACACGCCCCTTGGCATCTGTTCCATTTAAGCTCCCGAACATCAGGAAAGATCGCTTTTTTCCTGAGGACGTCCACGTGAATAAACCCCTGTTATACCTCAGAAAAGAGTCTCCTTTTCCTCCTTCGCCAAAGCTGCATTTTACATCCAGTGCTTGCTTGCCAAGAACCCACCGGGTGGGCTTTTGCGGACCCGTCCAGCGAGGCCCTACCGAGAACTGTGCACGCTTCCAGCCAGGACTGCCGGGCAAAGTCGGGAATCACTGGTCAGTGACCCACGAAAAGTGTCCACAGGTGGGAGCTTATGAAGCACTTGTGGTAGCAGCTGCAAGCTGCCAGCTCCATCTGGGGCAGCTCCAAACCCACGGTGTCAGCCTCCCTGCTTCTGGCGTTGTCCAGGGCAGCTCCGAACCTGCAGTGTCAATTTCTCTGATTCTTTTCAGATGGATGGATAGACTCGGTTGCTGTTGGCTCTGAAGTTCCAAATTGTTATTGCACTGCAGGTGGGGGAAGAAGCAGTCCTGCCCAGCACCAAAACAGGCAGCCCCCACCCTGCCAGTCCCAGCTTGGCGATGTGGCTACAGACAGGTATTTGTGAAATTTGCCCTGAAACAGTTTAGGATTGAGAAATGCAGTTTCTTGGAGACCTGAACCAGGCAAGGAGCTCAAGAGAGAAACAAAAGAAAGCTTCAGCCTTGGATCGGAGACGCAACTTTCTTAGCAGCCCAGCAAGAATGGAAACAGACTGTGCAAGCCTACTCTGACTTAAGAGGGACCCTGGCACCCCTCGCTTCCGCAAACCCTCTGGGTAAAACACTCTGGTTCTGCTTCCTGCCCCCAGGTCTTTAAGGGACATTAACAATCTTGGGCAGATTGGCATATGAAATGTTATAAATGATCAGAAGCCAATTCAAAATAAAGGAATTTATTTAGCAAAATTTCCAACACTGAATTAAAAGCCACAATAAAAACGGGACAACAATCGATCGAAAGTTGGGTGGACAGAGTGATAGTACAAGGGTACCATCCGAACTCGACCACATCTGCCAAGCTTCAGCCTGTGGGTTTTATACAGTGTTTTCACCCTAAGGCCAAGTCTATTGAAAAGTCCAGGTATGCGTGTGTTTCTCAATTTTTCAAAGGAGTCTCGTCTGCATGAAAAGATTACTTGATAGTTTTCCCGGAATCTGTCTTGGGAGGGGTGATATGGTCATCCCGGATCTCCACCAAGATCAGTATCAGAGGTCGAAGAGCTGTGAAGTGAGGGTCCACCCTTGATGGATGGGCCATCTTCCTGCTCGGCCTTGCTGTTTCAGTTGCAAATGTGTTTGCCTTCACAAGGGACTCTGGAATCTTGGAGACGCCCCTGGGTAGCTTTTATTAGTAAACCAAATTCATAATACAATATTCTATACACGAATTTATCCATTATATTCATTACATGAAAGATTTGGAATAGTGATATAGGGAACTTGGAACTAAATTTAAACAGATTATATTTTGCTGTGTAATCAAGTGTGTTAAAAACAGATAGTCCTTTGCCATACAAAAATGGGACCTTGCCCATGTAATAAGTATAATAGATAAATTCGTGTATGTAATATGGATTTGAGCTACTAATAAGAAGCTACCTAAGGGTGTCTCCAAGATTCCAAAGTTCCAAAACATATTTACAACTGTAACGACGAGGCAGAGCAAGAAGATGGCCCATCCATCAAGGGTGGACCCTCACTTCACAGCTCTTCAACATCCGATACCGATCTTGGTGGAGATCCTGGACGATCAGATCACCCCTCCCAAGACGAATTCCGGAAGAACTATCAAGCAACCTTTTCATGCAGACAGGACTCTTTTAGGAAAATTAAGAAACACAGCATACCTGGACTTTCAATAGACTTGGCCTTAGGGTAAAAAAACTGTATAAAACCCACAGGCTGAAACATAGCAGTGTGGCAGAATTCGGAGGGTACCCTTGTACCGCCACTCTGTCCACCCAACTTTCGATCGATTGTTGTCCTGTTTTTATTGTGGCTTTAATTTGGTGTTGGAAATTTTGCTAATAAACCCTGTTATTTTTGAATTGGCTTCTAATCATTTATAACAGATTTGGTGCCGTGACTCGGATACAATTTGGCTGCGGAAGAATCCCTTTGCACGGGGGGGCGCCCTGCCGGTTTTTCGGCGGCCCGGCAAAGCAGGAAACCCCTTCGCACCTATTGTATTACAAACCCAAAAATCAGATAAAAGCGCCACAATAAAAAGGGAAAGGTCCTGGATCCAAGGAATAGCAGAGAACCCGGGAAAAGACCGGGAAAGGTCTTTTCGGAGCCGCGGCAACAATTTTTCACTCATAAAATATTCTCCGTGCACGAAGATCTCCAAGCAGGAAAATTGCTGTAAGTACTGCCTGGTTGAGTGGGTGTGATTGAGTGGGTGAATGAGACGTGGCCTGGCCTCGACACGAGAGTGGACCTGAAAAAGCCGCAGTTCCAAATTTCCCGAGAGAGGTTTGGTCGGCTGACGGGGAAGCGAATCGGGAAAGCTCGTTCACTCATCAAAACCCAGACTCTGGGGAGTCTGGGGGAATCGATCACAAGGAAGCAAAAAGGGGAAGGATACGTTCCTTTTGGGTTCAGGAAATTGGTAAACTCTTTTTGCTACGGGCTGGTAGAAGCCCAGGACGCAAACCGAAGATTCTTTCATCAGACGAACAGGCCCCCGGTTCAGCTCACCGGACAGGGTAAGTAAGCCGAACGATTCGGGACCCGGTTTGCGATTTGTAACAGTCAGGGAGAGGATCCCTGCTCTTAGCCAGAGCTAAGAAAGAATTTAGCATTGCGATCCATTACCAAAAGGTAAAATTTTTTTAAAATGGGGCAAGGAAAGAGTAAACATCAGAAAAAATCAAAGAAAAAGTGTGCTCTCAGAAAGGGAAAAGGTGCTTTTGAAATCCCACCAGAAAGTTCACTGGGATGGATCTTAGAGCACTAGAGAGAGTGTCCCATTTTGAAAAGTAAGTCCAAGGAAAACTAATTTATTATTGTACCGAAGTTAGGGAGAGTGAAGAGAAGAGCCCAGTAGACAGTGCCGCTGCCCGCCACTGCCAGCCGCTGCTAGTGCCGCTGTGGGGGGGCCGCTGGGCCGTCAGGAGCCCCCCGCGCCAAGCCGCGACTGCTGCCGCTGCGTGCCGAGAGCCAACCCGCGGGGTGCGGGGCCGCCGTCCAGGGCACGCTAGCAGAGAGGGGGGCCGCCATCTGCGCCCGGGCCCTCCTCCGCGCCTGTAAGCCAGGTACGGCAGGGGCCCGCAGACCTTCCGCAGATGGCAGATCAGGCTGGGCGCGCCGAACCCGTGCTGCGCCTCCCCCACCCATGCGCCCCGTCTAGCGTCGCATCCATCCCACTGCTTCCCGCGGCCAGCACCGCCACCTCCATAGCCTCCTCGTGTCCAGCGGAGGATTGTCCTCCTGCTTGCCTTCTCTGTCTCTCTCTGACCCCTTTTCCCAATTCTGCTTCTAGCCCCCCCCTTCCCCCAAAGAGCCATCCTCTTCCCATTCTCAGTTCCCCCGAGGTGAGAACAGAAACCGAGGAGAAGAAGAGGGGGGGAGAGATCTGAGAAAATCTTTCCCTTAGAATTCTCCCTTCCAGGTCCCCAGCTTTCCCCATCCCCCAAGAAACCCCCACCCCACTCTCAGCTATACTCATATGCAAATGCAGTCGTTCCAGCTTCTCAACCACACCCTGCCAAACCATTTCCACCAGATACTACTGTAGCAACTGCAGAGTCACTCCACTGTCACCCTACCCCACCTCCATCCCGAAGTGTCTAACAGTTTTAGCTACCCTGTTAACTTTTAATGTTAATGTATATTTACTTCATAAACATAAACAAGTTGTGAATTCTATTCCATGATTCTCTCTCCTATTGTTCAGAGAGCAAGATAAGGAGTAGAACTTGCCGAATGAGCACAGATAAGCTTGAAGCTGCTGTTGCCTTTTCTGCTACCCCATGTCCCTGTTCATCGTCCCTGCCCCCTGTTCCTATTTCAAAAGTGAGTCGTTAGCAGCAAACCACACCGCGCAGAGTAGCCCAAGACGTCTGCAGTCTCTCTGGCTCCCTGCGACCCCGCCCAGTTCCCAGTTCCTATCCACTAGTCCTGACCAGAAAGAGCTCGCTGGCTAGGACGCCTAGCCCAAAATCCTCTATCCTTTATACCTTTTTATGCAATACCTTATCTTCTTTCCACTTCCCTCCAATCCCCATGGATTTACAATTGAATGGTCTTTACAATTGAATGTTTTATGTTGTTTCCTCTAATTTAAATGTGTGTTCATATTGCAGATTGTCCCGTTTTCAGTTTTAAGAGTTTTGCCTGTCACGAAGATAAATCCTACAAGAGGCAATTTTCAAACTGTCTCTTAAGAGCGTGTGTTCCAGTGGCATTAAGCTACTGAAACAGGAAAACGCTGTTGAGTTTATGCTGTCCTTGGTTAGCCTTACCAAGTGTGACTGACAACCCTGTTAGGATAGTGCCTAGGAAAGTATGAACAGTTTTTAGTTTTTTAGTTGTAGCCGATGTTCCCTAACAAGGTAGTAGCAGAAGCTACAGGTTTTATTTTATTTTACAGCGAGAGCTAAAACCTAAACTAGGGGTGAAAGCCATATCTGGGAAAAAGCCAGTTGGGGGGAAAAAGAAGATACTGCCACTGGGCTCAGATCCAAGAAGATGAAGATCTGAAGCCGCAAGGCTCAAGAAAAGCCAGCGCTGCAGCCTAAACCAGGGGCTGTAGTAGTCTAGAAAGCCTGTTAGAGTATGTTAGGTGCTTTGGGCCAGTCACGTCAACAAGGCTAACCCCAAAACTTCTATGTGAGCTTAGTGCCAAGAGCCGAGAGCCTAAAAGCCACTAAGTTAGCTGCAGAAATGCACTCAAAGTGCCCCTAAATACCCATTAGTTTACAAAGCAAAGAATCTAAATGCCAGTAGCTTAGCTGCGAGAAGACCTCCGAGTCCTTAAAGCACTAGCCCATGTTTAGTTTCATAAACAGCTTCATTTTAGCTTCATTTAGGTACCTATTTTGCGTTTCATTATTCATTTTAAAATCTGCAATATTGACCCACTTACCCCATTTGTTATAATTGTTTGTTTTGTTAAGTCACAATTACATATGTCAGTTGTTTGAATCAATTCCTGTTGCATTTTGCTTCTTGTCAACCCTATTTGTTGTTTTCTTAATAATATAATTTCATTTTCTTGTCCATCCTAAGTATCAAGTCAATTTAGTCTATAATTAAAAGCTCAAAAGAAAAAGCAAAAAGTGTAAAAAGTTTCTATCTAGACTTCTCAGTGAAGCAGTTTCACTTCCTTTGTGCTCTGATTTCCACAGCACTTTTTAGCAGTAATATTCTGCTGCTCAGTCTAAGAAAAGCAGCCAAGTAGCATATCCATGCTGTTCCCAAAGTTTTCAGCAGCCTAAGCTCTCTGTGTAGTCCTGCCCTGTGTCATGTAGACATCTCCCTCAGCAAGATCTCTGGGGAGCTTCCTCTTTAAAAGTTCTTGAGTGTGTTTCATAAACACCAAAAATGAAATCTGTCTTTTTTACATTTCTGAATGTTAAATCAGATGAGCAGCTTTCATTATTTACAAGAGTTGCCTTTAGCTGAGCCATGTAAGCTGTAATTCTCTTTTGTTGACATGAGTATAAAAGCTCTAACAATGCCCTAGTAGTTAGAAGGGTTCAGATATGCCTTAGCCTTAAATTGCTCTGAGAGATGTTTCAAATTTTTAAGCAGTTTTAAAGTAATCATGCTTCCTATTTTTTCACTAATTACTACTATTGTTCTTACTTTGTGTTATGCAAGAATTGATGCTAAGGATCCCCCTTTAAAATACATGATTTGTCTAATTGTGCTAAGCTTTAGCTAGTTGCTTATCACCCATTCAAAAGAATCCCAGTAGATTTCACTGATTTACCTAAGATACAGCAATTAAGACTGCAGAAAAAGAGTAGACCCATGCTTCGAGAATAAAGAAAGCAGAGCCACAATACACTACTCAAAAGTAGAGAGTGTCCTCATCTCCTAGAGATCTGAAAGTCAGATTACAGTGCCACCGATGAACAAGGGGGATCAGATAAGTTGCAAAAAAAACCAGATTGTGAATGTTTTCCCTTTGTTCACTTCAAGTGTGTGTATTGTAAATTGATTTAGGTTGCTCACTGTAAAGGGGGGGCGTAGACCAAAAAAATTATGTACCAACTGTTTAGAAAAAGAACAGAAAGAGACTAGCCATTTCCTAGTAATTGCCACTAACTTGGGTCTACTGGAGTTAGATTCTCCAGAATAGTATCATATATATAAAAAGGGGACAAAAGGGCAATTGGATGCTGAGGTTGAAGTGCTCAAGGTCGAGTGCAGAAAGACAATCAAAGTACCTTGCTGGTCCGATACAATCAGGTTGTCCCGGTGGAGTGCCTTTAAAAGAAGGTTTGCAGCTCAGACTGACAGGACTCCAGAAACATATGCCTGCTGCCGAGAAGATGGATTACCCCGCCGCGGGCTGCTACCCCGTGGGCGAAGGGAAAGGCAGAGGCATGTTGTAGTGGAAAGTCCTCGTAGTCCTGAGCCGAGAGACAGGGAGACCCCCCCCCAAGAGCCCGCAGAGGCTAGCCCTCAGGAAGAGATGTGAACTACGGCTAAACATGGCACCAGAGAAAACCTGAAGTATCAAAAGCATTATGATTGTCCTAAAGATAAGGGAAAGGGTATTATTTCTTTTATGACACTCAATACAAAATTTGTGAATCAGACAAAAGGGTAGAATGCCATGACTCAAAGGCAATTACTAAGGAAGGGCAGTCCAACACACACGAATTTATTTGGGTAAATAAAAAGGTGGGAGACTGTAATAAGTATAATAGATAAATTCGTGTATGTAATATGGATTTGAGCTACTAATAAGAAGCTACCCAAGGGTGTCTCCAAGATTCCAAAGTTCCAAAACATATTTACAACTGTAACGACGAGGCAGAGCAAGAAGATGGCCCATCCATCAAGGGTGGACCCTCACTTCACAGCTCTTCAACATCCGATACCGATCTTGGTGGAGATCCTGGACGATCAGATCACCCCTCCCAAGACGAATTCCGGAAGAACTATCAAGCAACCTTTTCATGCAGACAGGACTCTTTTAGGAAAATTAAGAAACACAGCATACCTGGACTTTCAATAGACTTGGCCTTAGGGTAAAAAAACTGTATAAAACCCACAGGCTGAAACATAGCAGTGTGGCAGAATTCGGAGGGTACCCTTGTACCGCCACTCTGTCCACCCAACTTTCGATCGATTGTTGTCCTGTTTTTATTGTGGCTTTAATTTGGTGTTGGAAATTTTGCTAATAAACCCTGTTATTTTTGAATTGGCTTCTAATCATTTATAACACCCATTTGTTTTAGGCTGATAAGCAGAAACCAGTGCTCAAAAACTAGAAAAAACTGGATTTTTAGTTTAGACTATGCCCAGGAGCCTTAGAAGACAGTGAGAGACCAAAAGGGCCTGTGCAGAAACAGCGTTCATCCAGCAGACACCTGAGGAAGATGATGTTACTTCATCCAGCAACCTCCCCCCAAACCACCAGAAGATAATGTGCAAGCACAGACTGACAAAAGCTGATTAACATATGAAGTGAGAGCAGCTGGGGATAGGTTCTGAATATGTATAGGTGATGTTGAAACTTACATGAATATGTATGAGTTTAAGTGTATTTAAACAGGGCACTTGCTCTAGTCTGTACACATGCGTCCTGCTGAGTAAAGCATACCTACTTCATAACCTTTGGCTGTAGAGTCTTTGTTCCCCATCAGTTGGCGAGTCAGGCAGAAGGTCCCTCTGCCTACCCATAGGACCAGCCGTGAAGGGACTTCCCAGGCGCGCCCTGAGCACTTTACTCGGAGGGACCTCTTATCCAGACTGATCACTGTGGGGCAGAGAAATGAATCTCTGGTGGCTGCAGACAAAACAGTATGTTTTTTAAAAAAAGAACCAAAACAACAAAGGGAGCCAGTAAGTCATAGGGGATGCCCACGTGTGGCTAGGAGTACCATTAAACTGCTCAGAGACATCTGAAGCACGACATAGTCCCATATAGGAAGGAGGGTACCCTATTAGGCTAGTTGGGGATTTTGTTGGCAGATAGAGCAGCCGCTAGGGGTCTTGAGAGGAGATCGAGCAAAATCTGGGGTCACCACTGCATCCCAGCATTGGGAGCCAGGACGGACCTGCTAATGATTGTATAAGAAGCAGGAGAAGGGTAAGTGGTCTCTTTTAAATTGTTACTTGGATAATAGTCGTAGCTGCTGGTGGGATAATAACTGGAATAATAATAGGATGTTTAATTTGTAAATGCCCGGATATTTCATGCTAAATTTTAAAACATTTCACGTTTTTGTGTGTGTGTGTGTTTGTGTGTTGAGATGCAGCATTGCTGCGAAGCAAGTGAAGTATCCCAGTCTGTGGTTTCGTGACCCTTGTGAAGGGAACGGCCAGAGACAGACAGTGTTTAAAACATTTTGTATGGTGTGTCCAGTACCGCAAACAATTTTAACATAGGGAAACTGTGGATCCAAGATTGTAACCAACAACATATTAAGCTAGCTTTAAATGTGTATCTGTATATGTGAATAGCTGGGAAGAAAACTGGGATAGGACAATAATAAGGTGTACAAAAAGTCATGTGGGAACTAAGAGCAACAAGAAAAACATCAAAGGGGACAAAAAGGGTGAGAAAAGGTTAGAGCAAAGAGGTCCCATAGAAAAGTCCTTTAGGCTGCATATTAGTGCATTGGAAGGATATAGCTGGCTCAGGAGGCATAGAAAATAAAAGAACTCTCATTAAATATTGTAACCAATGGTGGCCTTTGTACAAATTGAGAGATGAGACCAAATGGCCACTGAATGGAACAACTGATTAGAACACTATTTTGCAGTTAATATTGTTTTTAAGGAGGGAGGAAAATAGGATGGAGCATCATATGTGGATATACTTTCACCCTCCGAAACCACCCAGAGTGGCAAAGAGACTGTGGAATTGTGCCACCACAAGACCCTCTTGTACTCATTCTTGGGAGAGAAAATAACAAAAAACCTAAAAGTAAATTGAAATGGTGTTGCTCAGCATAAAATATTGGCAAATGGTGCACTAGAACAGATAAAATCCACCAGGCACCAGAACAAGAACTAACTGATGTGTTTAAGCCTTCCCCTCGACCACAGGAACAAGATGCAGACTCAGACAGCCCCCCAGGTAGCCCTGTGTCTCACTGCACCAGGAATACATTGGCTCCAGTGGTTGTGCAGGCACCTCTTCGAGAGGCAGTAGGACCTGAGGGAGGGATGATGCTAATTAAGGTAACTTTTCCTACCACCGATTTAGAGGCATGGAAGAGGGTTGCCAGAGACTACCGGAATGATCCGGTAAGTGTATCCCAACACTTCCAGTTTATAGTAAAACAACACAATCCTAATTGGAATGACATGCAGCTATTATTAGAATATATGACTGAAACAGGAAAACAATTAATTCTAAAAACTGAGAGAGATTTGGCTGAGGATTATTATAAAACCACAGGGGAAGATGTTAAAGAATACCACTCCTTCCAAGATCCAAAATGGAATACAAATAGGTCTGCACATATAGAAAAATTACAGGCATACCAGGGGTGGATCTCAAAAGGAATGAAAAGGGCCATTCCTAAAACTATAAATTAGTCAGTGTTATTTGCAATCAAACAAGGTCCCTCTGAGTCACCATCTGAATTCCTGGATCGACTGAAGGATGTGATGCGCTGCAATACACCATTGGACCCTGGCTCAGAGGTAGGAATACAACAATTAATTTCTTTGTTCCTAGGCCAGTCTACAGGAGATATTAGGTGTGAGCTTTAAAAGCTGCGTCCTACAGAAAGCAGAAACCTAGAAGTGTTGCTGGATGAAATGTGGAGAGTGTTTAGTAACAGGGAAGAAAAGTACAAGCAAGGACAAGGAAAGGTGGTGGCAGTCACCAGGGAGGAGGGAAAAACAAAACCCAAACAAGGACCGCCCGGACTAGGCAAGGACCAATGTGTGTTATGCAAAAAGTTTGGCCATGGGAAAAATGAATGTCCGGAAAAACCAAAGGATAAAGAGGACCAGAGGAGGAGGATAGTGGCTCCTGTAGAGGAAGACTGATGGGGACCTGGAGACTCCACCCTAGCAAACGTCCTGGTTATAATGTAGCTAAGGAAAGAGCAAAAGAAGGTAAAATTTTTGGTTCACACAGGGACAACTGTAAGAGACTGTCCCAAAAATCCCTCTTTTGCCTCACAACCGTCACCAAGGAAACCCCAAGGACACAGGGACTGAGACCCTTGGAGGAACAGGGGGGCTCTGAGACCCCAAGGACTGCTGCTCAACACAGGCTGGCCTGGCTGAGGTGGGATGTCCACCAAGTTCTGCCTGCAGGTGTGTTCACCAGACCAAAGACTGGTATGCACCTACCAGTGTAAGAACAATGTACCAAGTTCCAGTTGGGCAAGTAATGACTTGTTGCTGAAACCAGCGAGCAAGCTTGGACCGGCCTGGGCCCGACTGACGGCTGCACCTGTTGCTGCACCACAATGCTCCACCTTTTTGGCTGGCTGCCCCCCACTTCGAAAGATGCTATAAAAAACCCCAAAAGGACTGAGACCCCTTTCGTGTACACCCCAAGGGAAGATGTGTCTATTGGTCAGCGTGTGCCACGAGGATATCGTCCTTCTTGTCGGTAGCGATATCCCAATCCCCTCTTTTCTTTCTCTCTCTCTCTCTCTTTTCCTCTCCCTCTATCGCATATTGTGTTGAGTACACTCAATAAAAGTGTGCTGCTGTTGAAAAGTAAACTGCTCTTGTCCCCTGCTTTGTCTTTTGCACTTTGAGGCCACTCAAACCATCATGACCCCCGCTTGCATTAGCAGATCGTGACAGCAACATACTCAGTTTTGAACCAAGCTTTGATGCCCCTGGGAAATGATTATATCATAGTAAAAGATGCAACTGGCCAAAGTGAAAAGGCGTACTTTTGTGAACCTCTGAGATATAAACTGGGTAAACAATGGGGCATGCACCAATTTCTGTATATACCTTATTCCCCGAGGGCACTTTTGGAATGAGATTTATTAAAGCACTTGGGGACAGTAATTAAATTTAAAAAGGGGGAAATTACTCTGAAGGTAAATGATCAGCAGTATATACAAATAATGAGCTTATCCCTAGCTAGTGTTCTACAGAGGAAAAAATCAGCGAAGAAATCATGGACCAGGTATACCCTGGAGTATGGGCCACTGATGTGCCCGGGACAGCAAAAATGCTCCACCTGTTGAGGTCAAACTCAAAAAGGGATGGCAGTTGATGAGAATCAAACAGTATCTCCTGAAAAGGGAAGACAAAGAAAGAATTCGACCAGTGATAGAAAAATGTTTACAACTGGGATTGTTAAAGGACTGTGAATCCGATTTTAATACTCCCACATTACCTGTCTGTAAACCTGACGGGTCATATAGAGTCGTCCAGGACTTATGAACTATAAATAAAATAACTGAGGACCTCTATCCCATGGTGGCAAACCCATACACCTTGTTGACTGTATTGACACCTGAACTAATCTGGTTTACTGTTTTAGACCTGAAGGATGCCTTCTTTTGCCTCCCTCTCCATAAAGCCAGCCAGAAAATATTTGCATTCGAGTGGGAGAATCCCAAAAGCGGGTGTAAGACCCAGCTTACTTGGACAGTGTTACCCCAAGGATATAAGAACAGCCCCACTATATTTGGCAATCAACTAGCAAAAGATCTCGAGTCCTGGGAGGCCCCATCTGAAGAAGGGAAGCTGTTACAATATGTAGATGATATCCTGATTGCCACCAGGACAAAGAATGCTTGTCTGACCTGGATGGTGAATCTGCTAAACTTCTTAGGGATTCAAGGATATCAAGTGTCTAAGAAGAAGGCCCAAGTAATGCAGTAGGAGGTAATTTATCTGGGATATGAGATCAGTGCTGGACAAAGAACTTTGGGACAAGCCCGAAAAGAAGCAATATGCCAAACCCCTAGACCACAAAGAGTGAAAGAGTTACAAACTTGTTTTGGGAATGACTGGGTGATGTCGGCTATGAATGTACAACTATGGACTGCTGGTTAAACCCCTGTATGCACTAACAACCACTGAATGAAAAAGCCTTCAATGGAATAAAGGAGCTATACAAGCCTTTAAGTCACTGAAAAAGGCTCTGATGTCGGCTCCAGCCTTGGGACTCCCAGATGTGAGTGGACCATTTTTTCTCTTTTCTTATGAGAAGCAGGAGATTGCCCTAGGAATATTAGCACAAGATCTGAGTCCATATTGCCGAGCAGTGGCTTACTTGTCCAAACAACTGGATGCAACTGCGAAAGGTTGGCCCGGATGTTTGCGAGCAGTCGCAGCTGTGGTACTAAACATCCAGGAGGCCCGAAAATTAACCCTGGTCCAGAAAATGACTGTGTTAGTATCCCATACAGTATCTTGTGGGAGCTCAGGACTTCTGGACAACCAACCAATATGATTAGACAGAAGCCGTTTATTATTTACATTAAGTTATATTTATATATTCTAAAACTACTGTTCACGTGATCACGCATTACTTGATTGGTGCCTATATCTTGTCCATGCATTCAGCATGCACCTTTCAGGAAATATGATTGGTTACAGTCCAGTGCTTCATGGCCCTCCTTTATCTAGTTCTTGCAGTCTTGGTATTCTGTTTCTTGGCCTCTTCTTTCTTATTTTAGAACAATTTATGTCTTAGTAACCTTGACAAATTCCAGAGGGTTCTGATAAGAATGACTAAAGACGGTTTGGCTGGAGCACACTGTGGCCTAAGCTGTTCAAATACATTGCTACAGTATCTACAGTACTAGAGATGAAAGGTGGGCATTGGCTTTCCCCACAAAGATTTTTGAAATACCAGGCTACAATAGTAAAGCAAGATGATATGGAGATTGTAGTAACTAACATTGTCAATCCAGCCTCTTTCCTCAGCGGAAATACAGGGGAACCAGTGCATCATGACTGTCTGGAAACCATCAAAGCAACATATTCCAGCTGTCCGGACTTGAAAGATAGCCCTATGGAGAACACAGAAAACTGGTTCATGGATGGAAGCAGTTATGTCCTAAGCAGTATAAGACACACTGGATACACCATCCCCACCAGCCAAGAAATAATAGAGTCAGGACTTTTGCCCATCAACACCTCTGCACAAAAGGCAGAGATAATTGCTCTAACCCATGCCTTGGAAATGGCCCAAGGCAGAACTGTGAATATCTATATACACTCAAAATATGCCTTTGGAGTTGTACATGCGCATGGAGCAATCTGGAAGGAAAGACGATTATTAAGTTCACAGGGCAAAAACATCAAACATGCAGAAGAGATCCTGAAACTGTTGGAGGCAGTCCAACTCCCTGAGAAGGTGGCATTTATACATATCAGGGCACATCAAAAAGTAAGCTCGGAATTGGAAAAAGGAAATGAGTTGGCGGACACTGTAAAACAGGTGACTCGGCAATGTGATCTTTGCTCCAGACTAATCCCAAAAATACCCCCAAACCAAAATTAGGCCAAATTGGGAAAGGCAACGGGCCTGGGGACCAGTGGCAGATTGATTTTACTGAACTCCCAAGAAAAGGGGGGGTACAGATATCTCCTGGTACTAATTGATACCTTTTCAGGGTGGCCAGAAGCATTCCCTACCAGAACAGCCAAAGCTCAGGAGGTAACCAGAATACTAATACAAGACATAATACCGTGCTTTGGAGTTCCAGCAACTGTCTTCTGACAGAGGACCACATTTTGTCTCAAAAGTAGTACAGCAAATCAGCCGCCATTTGGGTATCAATTAGCAACTTCATACCCCATATCGCCCTCAGTCAAGTGGCCAGGGAGAAAAGATGAACCACTTGATCAAACAGCAGATTGTGAGATTAGGACTGGAAGCTAACTTGGCCTAGCCTCAGTCTCTTCCTCTAGCACTCTTGCACATATGAACTAAGCCAAGAGTAAAAGAAGGACTGAGCCCTTTTGAAATCTTGTATAGGAGACCCTATGGAATACAAAAAGGGATGTCCACACAAGCTGGGGATGAAATTATGACCTCCTACATGGTGACATTAGGCAAACAACTCAGCAAAATTCAGAAACGTGGTAGGGACTCGAAGTAGGGGTTTGGATGGGCCTGTGCATAACATACAACCTGGAGATTATGTATATGTAAAGTCTATTGCAGAAAAAAACTCTGCAACCACAGTGGGAGGGACCATTCCAAGTGCTCCTCACTTCATTCACAGCAGTTAAGATCAAGGAACAAGCATCATGAATACATCACACCAGAATCAAAAAGGCTCCACAGTCTTCCTGGAAAGTCACACAAGTACATCCTGAAAACTTACTATTTTCACGATCCTAATTTTAATCAAAGGATATGAGTATACTGAAGAAACAAAAATTGTAATACCCACACGCACCTGCAATGGCACCACCACTGTTAGTAAGTTGTGGGATGACTTGTATGGGTCTATATGTATGGGTGTTACTGGGAACACAACAAACTGGTCAGGGAAAGTGTTCTACAATACAAAATATGGGCCCATAAGTTCAACAGAGATTGGCAACAAATGCTTAATTAACTGTACGGTTTACGAAATCTCATTGAAGGCAAAGAACAACGGGTGAAACAATTTCTATACAATAACATAAATTTTTTAAAATTTGTCACAGGTTTCAGCCACTGGCCCAATGCCAGTGCACCCATGAGAATATAATACTTTAAAATGGTGCTGTGAGTGAGACCGGGAATAGAGTAGAGCAGGCTCCAACTTAGAAATGGAAAGAAAAACTTTATTAACTTACACTATATAGAAAAAAAGGAAAAGACAAAATCTAAAGTGAAAAGAACTTTCTGAACCACTCCTCCTCCCCCCACCATAATTCTCACCAAAACTTTCTGAGACAAAACCTGGAACTCTCAGCTAAATTATTAAGGGAGAAGAGTCTTCTTTGTGCCCCATAGAAACTCCCACAAGAAACACAGTCTCTTGTGGCCTGCGCTCTTCACAAATGGCCCACCCCACACAGAGGAAATGTGCATCTGAGAAGCCCTCCTCCCATGGACGATGCTCTCACCACCACCCATGGACCAGAAATTGCTTGTAGGGTTCCTTTTTAAGGATGCTTTCAGGACACAAGGCCCCCCCATTTCTCATTTGAGAACAGAAGCCTCTTCTGAGGGCACCACCACACCCTCTCAATCTTCTGTTCACTCACTCTGGCACTGGCATTTTCACTACACAGTGCCCACCTTGCATCCCCCAGACACAGTTTCCATAAGTTACAGGAGCATTAATGCAGTCTCTATGGCTACTACAAGGAAAGTCCAGGAACCACTCCATCATCTCTTCTTCTTATCTTCTGCTGGCATCACAAGTCCCAGGCTGTCTCTCCCATCACTTACAGAGGCCGCAGCCGATGAAAAGTCCTAGATCTCATATTTAAAGCGGCGCTGGTCGAACTCTCTGGGGAGGGGGCGGGTCAGCACCAAAGACGTCCCAGGTGATAAATCTTCCACCCCTCCATTCTCAGTCGGCCTGGCAGGCTACGCAATCCTCTTTTTTTCCTCCGGTCTGAAGGAGGGACTCAGCCAAGGCCAGAGCTCACAGGCAGCTGTGCTGGCCCAGATCCAACAACAGCAAAGCTCACAGACAGCTGTGCCAGCAAGCCAGCAAATGCTATCCAGACTTACCCCAGCCACAGGCCACATAGGCAGGCCTCGGCCTTGGCCAGGGGAGGCCTCCCCTCCCCCCCCACAACCAGGAGGAGGAGGGGAGCCTGTTCACTCTCTGAAAGCCAGAAGGCAAAGAGAGCCACCCCACCCCCTTCCCATCCTGAAATGTGTGTTCACAGAGATGAAATGACCTTTCATTGGTTCAACAGGGTGGCAATTTCTGAACCAGCACTCTCTCACTTCCTAGGGCGGATCAAACCACAACAAAATTAAATCAAGGATCTTGATAAAAACATAACAAAGAAAAGCCCCAACATGAGGAGCTCCAACCCACAATTACTGAAATAGGGCCATATGCCATTAAAATACAGGAATTCAAAAGCTATCGATTAACCCAGAATGGTCCCTGAAATGAGTTGAAATGGCAATGCAAGTGAATGCTTCTAACATCTGGTCAGAATGTGTTCCGTTCTTTAAGACTTCTTTCATGGAATGGACTAATTGGCTACAGAAACTTATGCCCCACACAACTTGAAGGGAGACCTTACAGGGGCACTGGGAATGGGACTAAGGGTTTTAAATGCAATAGATTCAGAAGTACTAATGAACAGATTAGCTGTGACAGGTAGCGATCTAGTTAAATTACAGAAACCTCTACAGTCTTCCTTACTAGCACTAGGCACCAGTCAATGGAAATTATCTAAAGTATTACCAGGATGGGAAAATACAGAGGAACAGGATCATGAATTAACAATAATCACAGTAGATACAGTTCAAGACTTTTCTTTAGCCCTTAGCTGCGTACAGGCACAACTATGGATACAAACAGTGGCTGCCTCAATTATATGAGAGGGAGGGGAGGGCACCTTCCCAACTGGAGCCCGAAGGGTTGTTTGAGACAATGCTACTGAGTTAGAGAGAGAGCTTCAATCCTGGAGGACTTTAGTAAATTTCACTTATGAGCCTGTCACTAGCACAGTGACTGCTTTTGTGTTGACCATACATAGTGCCTCAATACACATTATTCACCCCATCATTGCCTTAGGATTGAACCATGACAAAGCTGTGTTATATCTTTCTGAACATAGAACTTGGGCACGAAAGACTGAGGGGAAGAGGTGAATGGTAAATATAGAGTCTTGTATTGCAAGGGAACAACTAAGATTCCTTTGTGAAAGCAACACCATAAATGAATGAAACATTTGCTTAGATACTGAACAAGGTATCTGTCATATTGAGGTTCATCCTGTTAACCAGACAACTATGCTTGTGTATATAGGCCAAGGCTGCATATGTCTAAGAACAGTGTGCCCCACCATAGTGATAGATAATTTGACTATTAACAATAACCATTCTAATCTTTGTATCTGCAATTTTGTCAAAATGGATAGGTGTGATTTTTCTTATCAAGCACCAGTTTTGTCACACCAATATGTAAAAATTAATTTTGCTACGGTTCAGGAGATATTACCCACACTCATGGGGATGAACCTTACTCTGGTAGAACAATTAATAAAACATGAAGACCTAGGGAAGATTCTCAAAGAGTTAAAGGAGATTGGAAAGAAAACTTTAATCACAGTCCACCATGATGCTGCAGAGATAGGGAAAGTTTTAAAACAAGTAAAGGACTACATGACTCACCATTGGTGGGATGTACTCTTTGGATGGTCCCCTACTGCCACTGGGATCTTAAACATGTTGTGTCATCCTATAATAGTGCTTTTGATTCTAGTTTGTATAAGTTTCACTTTATTATTGTTTATGCTTATTTGGACTGTTAAAATAATGAAGTATATGAATGAAATGATTGCAGTGCTTGAAGCACGTGAAAACACAATAAGAAGTATCCCAGTATCACCTAGAAGGCAAAAGAATTTGCCTATGGTATAGAAAAAGGGGGGACTGATATAGGGAGCTTATAACTAAATTTAAAGAGATTATAATTTGCTGTGTAATCAAGTGTGTTAAAAACAGATAATCCTTTGCCATACAAAAACAAGACCTTCCTCATTTGTTTAAGACTGATAAGTAGAAACCAGTGCTCAAAAACTGGAAAACACTAGATTTGTAGTTTAGACTATGCCCAGGAGCCTTAGAAGACAGCGAGAGAGCAAGAGGGCCTGCTCAAAGACCGGATTCATCCAGCAGACACCTGAGGAAGACTATTTTACTTCATCCAGCCACCCTTGACTGAGACCATCAGGAGACAATGCGAAAGCACAGACCGACAAAAAGCTGATTAACATACAAAGCAAGAGTAGGTGGGGATAGGTTCTGAATATGTATAGGCGATGTTGAAACCTCCATGAATATGCATGAGTTTAAGTGTATTTGAACAGAGCGCCTGCTCTGTCCGGTATGCACGTCTTTGGTGGAGTTATTCCCTGTGCGTCCGGGCGCCAAGTAAAGCATACCTACTTCATAACCTTTGGTTTTGGAGTTTGTTCCACTTCAGAAGAACCCTCCCCCATCTCCTGAAGTGCCTCTACATAACAGACAGGATGCTCCTGATTTGGAGACTGAAGAGCATGTGAGTAACAGACAGGACTCAGGAACAGCCAACCATTCAAAGGTGACCTAACCACCCGACTACATTTGAACCAGTGCCACCAGAAAAGCATGTAAAGTTATAAGTAATTGCAGATTCCCTCCTGAGAGGCACTGAAGCACCCATTTTCTGCCCAGACAATTTCTCTAGAGATGTCTGCTGCCTACCAGGATCTCACATTTGTGTCATCATTGAGATGCTGCCCAGGCTGGTGAAATTTACAGATTATCATGCTCTCCTACTCTTCTGGGTAGGGTTTGACAAGGAAACTTAGAACTCACCCAGGAGATGAACTGAACAACTGAATGTCTGACTACATAGCTGGTGCCATACTCAAGGTTTTGGCTTCTGTGATCATGGATCATGGATCTACCATTAAGAAGCCGGAACTGTTGGGAGCTGATGGGAGTCACAGGACCAAGCAGGGCAAGAGAGTCTTCCTCAGTGTTGGAGGTTAGGATTGCTCCTTTTGTTTTCTTTCTCTCAGGGAATTTTCTCCTCTATGTTGCTAAGAGACAATAACAACTGATACTTAAGAGAGACAAAAGAAGTTGCCATGGTTCAGGAGAAGGGTGGCTTCTCTCTTAGCTGAAGGGGTTTCTCTTGGAAGGGCAGAGGTACCACGAGATTTGGGCTGGGGGAAGGGGCTGGATGTAGCTCCTAGCTCTCTCTCACTGTCGGCATCGGAGGGGAAACAGGCTGCAGTCACCACCACTGCCAGGCTCTGTCTCCTGCTGCCTTCTCCTACCATGAGTGAAGCTCTGCTTGGGGGAATGGCCATTGCACTGGAAGCTTATCAACATCCTACCTCATTAAAAAAGGATCCTTCACGATCTGCTTGGGTGCCTCAGGGGAAACCCTAGGACCCCAAGCCCCTTTCCCCTCCAATAGAGCCTCTCCCAGCTGTGTTCCGGAGCCAGGCTGCCGCTGCCCAGCCCTGCCCTCTTGTCCTGTCACCAAATCAGCAAAATTGACAAAAAAGCACCAATTAGGAGGACAAGTGGTGATGTAATTCCCCCCCCCCCCCCCAGGTCAAGCCCCTTCTCTGGAGCCCTCCCCTTGGCACTAGCTGTACTTTGTTCATTAAAATGTATCTCAAAGAGTTGTTCTCAACCTTGGCAGCCTGGAAGAACCAAGACAGCATTGGGACCTTGTATCCTTTGGGACTCAGAGCTCATGAATTTGTCTTTCTGCCTCGAAAAAGGCCATGGAAAATTACTGGGAAAACTAGCCACTAATACAATAGCCTACAGAGCTACAAATATATGTGCAAAGAATACAGAGAACATATGAAAGAATAAAAGACAAAAACCAAAATGGCATCAGGGTCATTAGAACGATTAAAAAAATTTAAAGTAAAACAAGCAAAATCCAGTTCATCCTGTGGTGCCACTCCAGGGTTTCCTCTTTTCTGTTTGACAAGGAGATTTTTGAGTGTGTGATTCAACCATTCCACAGTTCCCTGAGAGGAGGGGTTGTGGGCAATGCCAAAGGGGTGGTGAACACCCCATGCCTGTAAAAAGATAGCAATAGAATTGGATTGGAAAGCAGGGCCATTACCAATGTGGATTTCCTGTGGCTGACCCATTGTCACAAATACATGGAGGAAGTGGCAATGAACATCTTTTGCAGATTCACCTGTATGTGCTATGGTGACTAAAAAGTCTGAAAATAAGTCTATAGAACAATGAAGAAATTTCTGCCAGCCAAAGGACAGAACATGCATAACATCAGTTTGCCATAATTGACAGGCTGCAAGCCCTCTATGCACTACCCCAGTGGGCACATTAGGAGAAGAAAAATGCTGGCAGTCGGGGCAAGCATTAACAATCATGCATGCCTGGGTCATTGAAATACCGTAATCTTTAGATAAAGCAGCAGCATTTTGATGAAAGAAGGCATGAGATTTTGAAGCAGCTGTAAATGTCTGATTAGATATGACTGCCATTGTTAAGCTGTCAGCACAAGCATTCCCTTCCATTAGGGGACCTGGTAAGTTAGTATGGGAGTGAATATGCATGACAAAAAATGGTGTACTATGAGAACAAATGAGACATTAAATCAACAAGTAACAGGGTTATATCATCAGTATTTACAAAGTGCACACAAACATCAAGCGTTTGCAGAACTATTCCAGTAACATATGCACTATCTGCTATGAGATTAAAAGGTGAGTTAGGAAAAAGACAAAACCCCTCTACTGCAGCTCTAAATTCAACTCCTTGTGCAGAGCCGATTTGTGTAACAACATGATCCTTCCACTCAACTCCATCATACCAAGTCACCACAGCTTTGTGAGATTTTCCTGATCCATCTATAAACACAGTTACAATATTTGGAATTGGGGCTGAGGTGAAAAAGGAGTTAAGGCTTAGTGGAAGAGAGTTTAGAGCCTGAAGGAGTTTGTGAGATGGCGAATGAAATGAGATTTTCCCTAAGAAAACAGCAAAAGAAACAGCACAAGCTATTGAGTCTCACAGTAAAGAATCAAATTCATGCCTCTGTAAAGGAATGAAAAGGATATCAGGATCTCACCCTAATATTTGACTGGCTCATTGTCTACCTTTGGTAACAGCATCGAGACAAATTTCTAAATGAGTGGTTATTCACTTAGACATATGGGAGAGGAATACCCATTCTAAAACTTAAACATCTTTGCCATCTGGACACTTGACCAAGAGTGGCAAAAGACAGAAAAGTGTTATTAATTACAAAAAGACTCACAGGTAAGTCCACAACATAATGCATTATGGGAGCTAATTTTGTCAGCAATTATCTCAAGGGTGAGATGTGCCTCCTTTGTAAGTGTTGTTGCAGACAACAAATCAGTGTCATCTTTCAGCAATTTGAACAAAGGGCTCTGTTGGGGAGGATGAAACAGGAAAACCTTATAAATATGACTGCTTATTTGTAGAGAATATGAAACATATTAGTGAAATAGAGTTGAAGGCAAGTTTCGATGTCTAAGATGCCAAGCTTTAGTTACTGAACAACTGGAAAACAATGGTATGGTCAGCTGAAAGTAAATCCCCCTTGATGAAACAATGCCCTTCTCCTCACCAAAAGTCTAAGGGTCAGAGCAGACCCTGCTAGCTCGGCAGGAAGGGTCCAAAGAGTAGTTTTTAGAGTTTAAAATGTAACACTGTATGGTAATGTAGTGATTCTTATAGGCTGTATGTAAATGCTATAGGATTTGTATCTTGTACTAGATTGGTTGGTGTAGATTAGAATATTCAGTATAGAAAGAGATTTAATGTTTTGTAATGCGAACTTCGCTCTCTCTCTCTCTTCTTCCTCCTCTCTTGCTCCTTCTCTTCTTCACTATCTTCTCATTCTCTTGGACCTGCTCCAAGCTGCGGCTGGCAGCTCGAAGCAGGGCCCTTTCACCCACGCCCTATACAATAAACTGCATGCTTCAAAACTAGGCTTGACTCCAGAGATCTCTCGTCTCTGTCCATCACAACTGACCAGCCGTTTTCACAGGGCTCATTTCTTCTTTTGTGATGCTAAGCATTGGCCTAACCCAATTTATTGTGCCCAACAATTTTTGCAAATCATGTAATGTTTTTACAGAAGGCACCAGTTTCAGGGATTGTGGGCAGACAGATTTCTCACAAACCATCCAAGGTATTTCCGAGGTGCCAATTTTTCAGAAGCTATTTGTAAGCCACAAGATTCCAGCCTCAGAGTCATATGTGAAAGGATGACGTCAAGTTCAGCTTGATATTGTGAAGCAATTAAAATATCATCCATATAGTGGTATATCAAGGCATTGTGAAATTTCTGTCTGACCAGTTCCAAGGCATTGGCTACAAAAAGCTAGCAAATGGACTATTTTTCATACCTTGTGGTAAAACAACCCAATGATACTTTTTCATAGGTGCCTCTCAATTTACTCTGGGTAAAGAGAATGCAAAGCGATAACAATTCTCTGGATGCAATGCAATAGTAAAAAAGAAGTCCTTAAGATCAATCACAACAATTGGCCAATCCTGGGAAACCATTGAAGGAGTGGGTAAGCCTGGTTGCAAGGCACCCATAGGTTCCATCACTTGATTTACTGCTCTGAGGTCTTGCAGAAGTCGCCACTTCCCTGATTTTTTCGATATCACAAATATGAGGGTATTCCATGGAGGCATGGATGGTACAATATGTCCCAATTTCAATTGTTCATCAACAAGCTTTTCAGCTTGTGTCAATTTTTCCCGTTTCAAGGGTCACTGATCAACCCAAACAGGCATATATCTGTTTTCCACCTCAGTTTGAGCAGGGGATTTACATCAGTGACCTGTTTGTTAAATTTGCTGCGTTCACTGCAAGAGTACTCTTCCATTGAGAACATAAATCATGACCGCACAGCATCAATTGAGACTGCAAAATAAACAGTTGTAAAGGTGCTCAGAGTCCATTTGGCCCTATGACTGTAAGAATAAGTGCACTTTGTTTAGGAGCTTGATGCCCCTCAATGCCTTCCACTAAGGCATCTGCTATTTTAAGAGGCCACTGTGGGGGCCATGAAGATGCCAAAATGATGGAAACATCTGCACTGGTGTCAAGTAAACCTGTAAAAAATTTGTCATTTAATTGTAAAGTTAATAAGGACTTTTCACTCGTAATTTGTTGGAGCCAGTGAACGTGGATGACATTGGTGCTGCCGAATCCACCAGTTCCTCAGACTGTGTCTTTTGCTGCCCAAATAAAAAAAGGGAGCAATAGGAACTGTGCCATTTTTTTAATTTTTGAGATAAAAAAGGTGAGGTGTTAGTTGAAACCATCACTTCAATTTCCCCTAAATAGTCTGAATCAATCACACCAACATGTATTATGAGACCATTCTCTGTGGCAGACAATCTACCAATTAAAAGTCCAAACAATCCTTCCAGTAAAGGTCCATAAACCCCTGTATTTAGCACATGAATAGTTGAGTCTGGTATTAGGGAATCATCTTAGAGGGGTAAATCCAAACCTGCGCTCCCGCAGGTACTGGCAAGGGGAGAGGAAATTGAGGCTCCCAGGTTAGGATTGCAAAGACCCCGTTATGCTGAGGGACACTGGGCCTCATGCCCCTCTTCCTGTTTCCCTGCTGAGGGTCAAGAGGGTTACTGTCTTTATTAAATTTTGACCTATATGCTTCACTCCAGTGGCAACCTTTTCTACATCATGGACACAGAGGAAGGGATGGTGGAGGGGGCCCATCTTTCCTGTCCTTTGAGTGGGACAATTTCTCTGTAAATGCCCTTCTTTCTGGCAATTAAAATGTGTATTAGAGGCTTGCTGTAAGGCAGCAGCCAAAACAGACACACGGTGTTCCTCTGTCCCCACATTCTGACAGGCTTTGATGTAGGGGGGTAAATTAGCATGCTCATTCCTTACAGAGAGCAGTGCGTTAGCATTTTCAAAGGCTAGTTGTAATAACAATATAGTAGCTGCTTCATAATTTTCTATTTGCCTACTTATGGCCATCTGCAATCTATCAATGAATGTTACATATGATTCTTGAGGGCCTTGCCAAATAGATGCAAAGGAAGATTTCTTTCGTCCAGACTCTGGGACTCTTTTAAGAGCCTTTGTGGCTAGTTTGGAGCTTTGCTGTAGCACCGTGAGAGCAAAATTAGCTTGGGCAGCAGGGGTAGGTAGCATACATACCTTGCCCCAGCAGATGGCCTGCTTCTAAATTTTCAGTATTGTCCATAGTTTGTACAGTAGCAAGATCTTTTCATTTCACCTGTCACACTGTATATTGTGCTGATGTTAGTATAAGTTTAAAAAGCATTCACCAATCATTAAAAGCCATAGTGTACCCTTGGTTAATAGATTTGATCAATCCCATAGAATATTGTGCTTGCAGTCCATAATCTCAGACAGTGTTACGAACTCCTTTTATTAATTCAAACCGAGACTGTACATACTGAGGGGGTTTCTTAGGCTGATAATTGACAGGCATGGCAAATAACATGGAAATATCTCCCCTTTTTAGGATTTCTTCCCTGAATTTCTCTATTAATGTCAGATGTGAATGAGATTGCAGAAGTAATTTGGGTGAAGGAGGACAAAAAGAATTAGCTAACACGAGCTGTAGTGGGAAATGCAGCAGCTGAATTTTTTACAGGAGTTAAAGGAGGATAAAGATCAGGTCCCTTCTCAATAGGATCAATAGGACCAGCATCAAAAGGATAGCCAGGCTCCTGAGGGTCTTCATTTCCTAATTCAGCTGGTACTTGTGCATAGAAATGGCTAACATTCGAATCTGTCTCCTAATTCAAAATATCTGTGACAGGGCGCTCACAGACTTTCTCAGCAGGCTGCAAAGCTTTTAAAGCAGTATACACATTTTTCCATGTAACTAACATATTGTCAGTGACTGGCTGTCCTTGTTTTTTCTGTGCTTCTAATTCAGCTCCCACCTTTTCCCACACTTTAGCATTGTAGGAACAGTGGAGGGGAGGGAAATACATTAGAATTACTATTCAGCCATACTAATAAAGCAGCTAACTGATGGGGGTTTAAATCCCTGTTCTTCAAAAATTCTTTGTAAATTTTCTAAATAGAGCTTATGCTCGTGGGACGAAGACTGTCCCATAGTTCTGCATTTGCAGTCTCACCTGACCGGCAGGTAGAGATGAAGGTCGACAGTCCCCTTTTTACACAACTCAGTTTGAACATGTCATCACTACCTGAGGTTCACGATTCAAGTCCCTGATTGGGCACCATTTTTAACAAGTGAAGCACTGTGGTGGCTGACAGTAGGCCTGTATTGGCCTTACAGTCTGAATCCTGAGTTAGACCAACATAGCCATGAGAAAGCTAACAGTACTTCATGAAAACAGGAGCCTGCAATGGCAAAAAACAACTTGTTTCCCAGCAAAAGAATTCTACAGATTAAGACTGTTTTCTTGCACCTGTTTCAACAATCCTAGCCGTCTCGGCAAAGAGTGAAAACAATATCTCACAAACAACCCTTTCTTGCATGTAGACACCTTGTTCAAGACTGACCAATTACCACGGGGTGGCAGCTTGTCACAGACCAATAGGAGATAGATATGAGAGGGTTTATAAAACTCTATATAAAGGGATGTATACTATAAAGAAAAATATTTTTTCGCTCCTTGAAAGAGTGTGTCTTGTCTCTGAAATGAGGTCTGGTGCAGCAGAATCACTTTATTAGGCACACGTGAGCTTTTTATATGTTTTTTCTGTTTATAATCCAGCAGAGCAGGAGGTGAACCAACATGCAAACAAATAGCAGAGCAGGATGTTTCTTGCTCTTATCGCAAACACTTTCACACATCCCTTGCAGGCCTGTGTTCGGAGTTGCTAATTAAAGCATTCTCACATAAGTATTTATGGCTGGTTATGGTCCTTTGGTATGCACTTTCTCATGCAGATGTTAAGGTCGAACAGCGGTCAAATTACAGATCTCCATCTAGTGGTTGCAAATCCACTACCTTACTAACCAAATTGAAAGATGATTGTATGTGGTTTACCATTTTAGATCTCAAAGATGCTTTCTTCTGTGTACCCCTGAATCCTGGCCACCAAAATCTGTTTTCCTTTGAATGGGGAAAGCCAGAAACTGGAAGGAGGACTCAACTTACTTGGACTGCATTGCCATAAGGATTCAAGAATCATCCAGCCGTATTTGGAAACCAATTGACTAAAGACCTTGAAAGCTGGATAAGTTCCTCTCCAAATGGAATTTTGTTACAGTATGTGGATGATCTCCTTATAGCCACTGAAACCAAAGAGGACTGTATAGAATGGACTATAAACCTATCAAATTACCTGGGACTAAGTGGATACATAGTATCCAGAAATAAAGATCGAATTATCAAACAGGAGGTCACTTATCACTTTTCTAGGATATGAGATATCCCAAGGGCAGCGACAACTAAGCCAGGAATGCAAAGAGGTTATACATCGAACCCCACTCCCTACTAACACCAAAGAATTGAGAACCTTTCTAGGAATGACTGGATGGTGCAGACTCTGGATTGTTAACTACAGACTGCTGGTAAAACCAGTATACCAACTGTTGAAGGACAACCCCAGAGACCTGGAATGGGCATCTGAAGGTAAGAAAGCCTTTCAAAAGCTGAAGGAAGAAGTGAAAAGAGCACCTGCTCTGGGCTTGCCATGTGTCCCTCTGGCTGCCCTGGGTGATCCAGGACCCTGGCAAGGGGTCCAGAGACAAGCCACGAGAGTTTGATTAGTATAATATTAATTTATCACTGGGTGTAGATGTAGAATTTTGGGGTTTAATGGGGGTTCAAGAAGGCAAGATGGAGGAATCTGGGCGTGTCCCTGTCCTGCTTCTTCCATCTGTCCCTCCATCTTGTGCTGTGGTGGTGGCACTTTTGGATTGGATTAGAGTAGAAATACACTGTCTAACATAGGTGATAGGTTTTGGTATTTATCTGTAAACATAGGACACGTAGTACATAGTATAAAAGATTACAACCGCCCTCTGGGTAGGCAGTCGATGATGATCCAGCATTGTAGCTAGCACCCTAGCCGGGTGAGAACTAAATGTACCTAGATAAGAAATAATAAACATCCTTGAAGACTGAGACAGACATATCCCAACTCTCTTTAGGCACGGGGCTTGAGAGAAGGACTTTTGACAACATTCTCGGGAGACCATCAGCCCAAAGAAACAAGAACCGAGAGCCATGATGCCTTTTACTCTGGCCCTAAAAATGTCAGACACAGTTAGGGTGATAAAAGGATACCTTTATATGAGGATTGTCAGGTGCACAAATTTGTCAGGTAGAAAAGGCCAAAGATGCACATGCCCCCATGTAACTCATGTACAATTTTTACAGATTCTGCAAATTAGCATATTGTAGAGTTTCCTTGAGGTACCTCCATACCCCAGGGGTGCTCTCGGTTAAGCAGCACAGAACGGGGTGTGACAAATCCCCCTTGCGATTTCTGCGAGTCTCGGTTATCCAATCTTCAGCGCAGGGACAGATGGAACAGCAGCACGGGTCTTGGGGGTTGAACAAAGCTGGTTTATTTAACTCATGGTGGAATCCCAAGACAATTATCTGCCATGTGCAGATGGCTTTATGTTGTATTCCTCTGAGGAGTGGTTTTTCTCCTCAGAGTCCCCCTAAAGCCTGTGCCATGTAGTTGGACCCTTCCTCCCTATCTTACCTACTCCTGACCCTATTGGCTCAGGGCCAATATCTTTCCTTGGCCCTAAACTAGATAAACCCCTGTCTCTTCCTGTTCTCTCTCTCTCTCCTTGCTCCCTTGGAACACCACATGACGAATAAAGCTTGGACTGAAGCTGAGGGGTGAGAGCCACCCTTTTGAGATCTTTATTCTGTCTCTGAAATATATCTCCCTAAAACCCCTGAGAAACTGAGCTAGCTAGAGCCTGGGGGCTGGCTAGAGGGAATATTTCAGTTGGCGCCAACGTGGGTTCTTTAAAAAATAGTAAGAGCCCCTTTTCCAGGGGTAAGCTACTTGGCAAGGTCAACTACCCTGCCACCTTCAGCTGCTTTTTGTGTGGCTGAGAGTGTTAGGAAAAAGTCGATAGCTTGCTTTCCCAAAAGTGAGTCGACTTGAGACGGGAGACCCTGACGCTGCGGCACGGCACCCCAGGGTCCATTACAGTAAGATCCCTTTCGTTTACCTGGGAACGGTGAGGGTGCGCTAGGACCCAGGGCTGGTGCGTGTTGCGTAATCGCGGTTGGTGGTTTTTTTTTGTTTTTTTCTGCCGAGAGCGACTGGATCGCTTCAGACTGGAGGGACCGCATTTTTTGGGGTGGGCTAAGCACGGGAGGGTCCCGGGACAGAGGATCTGAAGCTGGGACACCCCCCCTCATGCCCCCGCTCTCGGGAAAAGCGGCGGAGTGGAGCCACCCTGGGCCGCGTGCAGCCCGCGCTCTCTCTCTTATCTCAGGAGGGAGCAGGAGCGGCGTTTTTAGGTTTTTTCACATCAGGGGTTAGATTTTTCAAACAGTTTGCCTTTTAAAACATCAGAAACATGGGAATACACTTATCTGTTCATCAAAAGGGTGTTTTACAACAACTTAAAAACATTTTAACAGATGTACGAATCTCTAATAAGCCGTTAGCACAGTTCGTCTGCTGGCTGTCTCATGAGATTACAGACTCTGCTTTGGAAGATATAAATTCTGTTTCATTTTGGGATAATGTGGGAAAATTAATAACTTTAAAGGTTGAAAATGGTGAAAACAAAGTTTCTTCATTTATTCCAGTATTCCTGCAAGCACGCAAAAAGCTGTTAGAAGCAGAAAATAGCAGACAGCAAATCCCTGAATGCCCTGTTCCCGAGAAGCAGGGTATCCCTAATTCCCCACTAAATTCTGCTCCTCAAATCCAGCCACCTTCCTTATATCCTCCTCTCCTACCTGTTCTTTCTCAGCAATACCATTTTAACAGCTTCAAAGATGCAGTGGTTTCCTCTCAGGGCTCTGATCGCTTATCTCGGTCCCTGAGAGAGACAGACCACGTGGTAGACACTGATAGCCGCCATGTGCTTCCTCTTCCTTCCCACTATCCCTTCTTCTCCCCAATTCCCGCCCCGACTCCATACCTCTCTTCCAATCCCCCACCCCACCCTTCCCCCCAGTGCCTCCCCCTCCCTCCGAGCGGCCGCGCGAAGGGGGAAGCGGGACGGTCCCTTGCCAGCGTGGATGGGGGGAAAGATAGTGCCAGGAGGCTCCCAGCCTGCAGCCACGGAGGGGGGAGTGGTCCCTCTGCACCGAGGGCTCAGGAAAAGCCTAACCTGGGGCCTTGAGAGAGGAGGGAGAAGCTGCCTGTTGCAGGACCCCAGGGAGGGGGAGGGACTACACCCCCTGGCTGCCTGGGCAATGGAGAAGCAGCAGGATTTTTAGAAACTCAGAATAATGATCAGGAGGGCATACCATCTGTGGCTCCTGTAGTATATGTAGGAAAAAGAAATTTTCGGATACAACACCAGCCTTTTTCTTATCAAGATAAGAAAGAACTCTGCAAGGTGCAGAGACAGTTTGGGAGATCCAGTGAAATATTCAAAGGCTTGATTAAGGCTACCTTTAGTTCAAATGAGATGGTACCCAGTGACATCAAAGATTTATTCAGATGCCTTTTAACTCCCTCAGAGTATGACCTATGGGAAGGTTTATGGAAAAAATCTTTGAGAACAGTATTACAGGAAATTCAGCAAACTCCTGATGCTCAGGACAGCGATTACAATGACATCACACATGAACATCTGTGTGGTGAGGGTGATTTTAGTTCTGCAGATGAGCAAACTCGATTGTTATCCAAGACAGTTTTAGATAAGATCTGTAATGCTGCAGAAAAAACGTTTTATCAAATTCCAACAACTGAGTTAAAGAGCAGTTATGTTAATATTAAACAGTTTCCTTCAGAGAATTTCTTGCAGTTTGTGGATCGTCTGAGAACTCAAGTGGAAAGACAAGTGCAAGACCCAGTGGTACAGGCAGAATTGATTAAGGAGATGGCTCAGAGGAATGCTAATGAGACCTGTCGTAGAATCATTCTTAGCCTTCCCCTCGACCCATAGCCTAGTCTCGCAAACATAATAGAGGCCTGTGCCAAAAGAGCAGAACTTTTCAGTGCACCTGAAAGGCATCCAGGACTGACACACCCAAAGCCTGTGGCAGCTGCAGCACCAGGACCAAAGAGGCAACAAATGTCATCAAACCAGCTGTAGAACATCATCTGCCACCGCTGCAAGAGGCCAGGACACTTCGCCAAAGCCTGCCCACAAAACCAGAAACAGAAGTCCAACAAACAAAAAAACTGAATAATCAGCGTGGGCCCGACATTAGCATCAACTTCCTGACACACGAATATATAAATTTACAGGAAAAACAAAGGGCAAATGTCTCTCTCTTAGCAAAAAAAGGGAGAGGGCAGGTCACAGGGTGTGGGGGTACAGAAAAATAAAAATGTCAAATGTTCAACTAGCAAGGTATGGCAGCCGTGAGGCCGATATAGGCTCGTGACTACCAAAGGTTTTCATTTCAGATCTACTGATTGGACAGTAATTGCAGGGGACCTGCAAAACATTTCACAGGATCTGAAAGTTAACCACATGGAACCGAACAGTGAGTATTTTGTTATTGGGGACACAGCACACACACCCTTGGAGATTGAGGTAGCTCCCATGACCCTTAAGGGAACGATAACAGGCCTCATGCTGTTGGCACGCTGCATGCACCCACCATTCTACCTGGTAGAGGGGCAAGTTCTTGCCCAGGCCATTCCTGTTCCAGCAGAGATCCTAGCGGATGGAAAGTCTCCGGAAGTCTACTGGGTGGAGGTGGTGGGGGAGAACAAACCTTCGCTGGTATGTAACTTAGCCCGTGGGTCAGACCGCCTCCATGTGGAGGGGGTGCTTGACTCGGGCACGGATGTCACCGTTATACTGGCGAGCATGTGGCCATCACATTGGGAGTTGCAACCTGTGGCGGGCAAACTTCACGGCATAGGAGGACTCACAATGGCAAAAATCTCAAAAAACATAGTACAAATTGAGGGACCTGATGGGAAATTGGCAAATGTCCGTCCATTCGTTGCAGAATATAAGGCTCCCTTATGGGGGACAGACACCATGTCCCAGTGGGGAGTCCAATTGGTCATTCCTAAGACACTCTAGGACTTTTGAAAATAGCCACTGTGGAGCGTCCTACCCACAAACTGAAGTGGTTGGATAATACCCCAAGATGGGTAGCACAGTGGCCATTGAGTAAAGAGAAGCTCAAGGCACTTGAGGTGCTCGTGGAGGAGCAGGTGGCTCAAGGTCACCTAGAAGAGACAACAAGCCCTTGGAATTTCCCAGTCTTTGTAAAAAAGAAACCGGGGAAGGACAAGTGGAGGTTGCTCCATGACCTCTGAGAAATAAAAAAAAATTATAGAAGACATGGGACCACTCCAACCAGGGATGCCTTCTCCAACAATGTGCCCTCGAGATTGGCAATTGGCTGTTCTAGATATCAAAGATTGTTTCTTCCAAATTCCTCTACACCCAGAAAATGCCCCACTGTTTGCATTTTTGGTTCCTACCATTAATCGAGAAGCCCCAATGAAGAGATATCACTGGAAAGTACTGCCACAAGGCCTTAAATCCAGTCCATTCATATGCCAACAGTATGTAGCCTCATTACTGTCATCAGTATGTGCCGAGAGAAGGGACATCATCATTCTTAACTACATGGATGACCTACTCCTGTGTACCCCTGATGACACTATACTCCAACGCACGCTTGACCTAGTGGTTATGGTTTTAACCTCTGCTGGATTTCAATTGCAGGAAGACAAAGTTCAAAAGGATGCCACCTTGGAGTTACCTGGGTCTACAAATAACTGCAAGGACCATTGTTCCGCAGAAATTGGAAATTGAGTGTAATCCCAAAACCCTAGCAGATCTCCACTCCTTGTGTGGGTCTTTGAATTGGGTAAGACCTTAGCTAGGCCTCACAAATGAAGATTTAGACCCTCTCTTCAATTTATTGAAGGGGGAGAGGGAGCTAGTTTCTCCCAGGGAACTGACCCCAGAGGCAAAGACAACAATCTAAGAGGTACAGAAGGCCTTATCAGAGAGGCAGGCTCATTGATGTGAGCCAAACATACCTTTCCAATTCATTGTTCTAGGAAAACTGCCACATTTGCATGGTTTGATTTTTCAATGGATCGAGGGGCAGAGAGATTCACTCTTGATCATAGAGTGGGTCTTCCTCTCTCACCAAAGATCCAAGACCATCACTGAGCCACAAGAGTTGATAGCTCAACTGATTCAGAAGGCAAGGGTGAGATTGTGTGAACTGGCTGGTTGTGACTTTACATGTATTCACCTTCCGGTCAAACTTTCTGAGGAGGGAAGGAACTCTCCCAAGAGATTGACCAAAGAGATGTTTGAGCATTTGCTCCAGAGCAATGCCAGTCTCCAATTATCTCTGGACAGCTACAGGGGACAAATATCAGTCCATGCCCCGTCTCACAAGTTGCTCAATGAGGAATTCCACCTCATTCCTCATGAGGAGTCGGAGACCACTCAAGGCTCTCACAGTGTTCACGAACGCATCCGGGGCTTCCCACAAGTCGGTGATGACTTGGAGAAATCCTCAGACTCAGCATTGGGAAGTTGATGTTGAGTTTGTGGAGGGATCCCCCCAAGTGGCTGAACTAGCTGCTGTGGTAAGAGCCTTTGAGAAGTTCTCGGAACCAATTAATTTGGTAACCGACTCTGCTTACGTGGCGGGGGTAGTGTCCAGAGCGGAGCAGGCTGTGCTCAAAGAAATTGACAATGAACATTTCTTCAGGGTTCTTTCAAAGCTAATTTATTTAATCTCCCATCAAGAACATCCATTCCATGTGATGCATGTAAGATCACACACTGATTTGCCAGGTGAAATTGCAGAGGGGAACCGTCAGGCAGATTCCCTTGCTGCACCAGTTGAAAAAGCACGTCTCCCTGATATCTTTCAACAGGCAGAGCTGAGTCACCAACAATACCATCAGAATGTGCCAGGCCTGATCCGTCAGTTCCAGCTAACACGGAGTCAGGCTTGAGCCATTGTGGCCACCTGTCCCAACTGCCAGGTCCAAGCGATGCCATCGGTGGGTATGGGAGTTAACCCCCGGGGCCTTGGCAGTTGTGAGGTATGGCAGACAGACATCACACACATTCCTAGTTTTGGATGCCTCAAATATGTTCATGTGAGCATTGACACACATTCAGGCACAGTGTATGCCTCTGCCCATGCAGGAGAAAAGACTGACCATGCTAAAAAACACCTAGTGCAAGCTTTTTCAGTGTTGGGGATTCCAAAAGAAATCAAAACTGATAACGGCCCAGCTTACGCATCCAAGGAGTTCCTGGAATTTGTCCAGCAGTGGGGAGTGGAACATAAAACTGGCATCCCTCACTCCCCCACAGGTCAAGCTGTGGTTGAGCAAGCACATCAGATGCTCAAACAGGTCTTGGCTAGACAGAGCAGTACAACTGTGTGGATGTCTCCACATGAGAAACTATGCAAAGTCATGTTTACCATTAATTTTCTGAATTGTTCATTTGAAAACATGAGTCCACCAGTGGTACGTCACTTTAACAGTGGCAATCAGTTCAAATTGTCTCAGCGTCCACCGGTCATGATTAGGGATCCAGAAACTTGGGAAACCAAAGATCCCTATGAACTTGTGACCTGGGGTCGTGGCTATGTGTGTGTGGCCACTCCCTCAGGCCCTCAGTGGATTCCCCAGAAGTGGGTGAAACCTTTTGTCCCTAAAAATCCAGCTCCAGCAGAAGGGGATAAGAGGCAAGTAGCCGTTGCCTCCAAAAGAAGACGCCGTTGGTTGGAAGAAAAAGAATCCTCCTAGATGTGGACTCCTTCCAACAGAACCAGAAACTTTTAACATGTTCTTAAAATGTTTGTTTTTCTTTTTAGAGAAAACCTACCTCACACTCAACCCTGTGATGAACCCCATACAAGTTGTCATCTTGTTAATGCTGAATAGTCTGGCAGCTGCATGGATCGTCCCTCAGCCATGTGAAAACGTCTGGGTGAACCGGACGCAGACACTTCAGCAGGAAAACATATGTTTGTCTACTGCTTCAACAGATAATCCTATGTCCACCTGTCTGGTAGGAATTCCATTACAGGCTGGAGAATTTCCAGCAGGTTTAGACACACATAAGTCTAATGAAATCCCAGAGCCAAACACTTTCTGACCATACAAAGGTCATCAGCAGAAAGCTGTGATGACCATGAACCCCTTAGAGGAGTGGTTGCCACGTTTGCCCAAGGTATGTCAGGAACCCCAAGAATTAGTTATTGGGTTCCTCCCCTGCATCATACTGCATACATTTTTCTATCTACCCAAAACCTCCTAACATCAGCCAGTACCACAATATAAAACAATATCGTGGGGAGTTTTCTGCAAAAAGATGGTGTCATCATATAAGCCATATTGAGGCAGAAAACCCATCTCACTCAAGACCCAGAAGCCTCCCTAAGGGATTGTTCTTGATTTGTGGGGATTGGGCATGGGCCATGTACCATAGGTCAGTTGTCTGTTTTGACACCCAACCAAACTCTAATTGGTGAATGGACTCACAAAAACAAATCAGCAAAAAAAATTCAAAAGAGGAGTGCTGACCAATTGGATCTAAATTGTAATTCAGAAATTTTTCATTGGGCCAAGTCAAAAAGAGTTGCTGTGTCCCTGTTCTTTCCGTGGGTCGCAGCAGCCAAAGCTCTAGGTGAATTGGGCCATCTAGAGTGCTGGGTAGTCAAACAGGCAAATTTAATGTCCACCGCCATCAGCTCTCTCCTAGAAGATGACACGAACTCTCCAGAACCGTGCTGCTATAGATTATCTCTTGTTACTTCATGGACATGACTGCCAAGAATTTGAAGGACTTTGTTGTATGAACCTGACCTCGAAAGCTCCGAACATCCATGCTGCCCTTCGAAGTATGAACAGCTTGATTGGACAAGTGAAGCAAGAATCTGAGGATTGGATCAAAGAGCTGTTCAGAGGATGGGGACTTACGGGGTGGTGGACTTCTATAGTTAAAACAATTTTGTTATTTCTTGTTATTCTTTTCCTTGTAACCGTAGCGTTCGGGATCCTACGCTGTTTGATTTTCAAAGCTATCAATAGTCTCATACCTTCTACCTCAGAAGTCAACCACATAGCGTTGGCAAACCTAAAGCAGGCTGACTCCCCCACCAATTGTAATTGGTGGGAAAACCCACATTCCGTGTAACCTAATGTTCTTCTTCTAATTTTCTTAAACAAAAAAGGGGGAGATGATGTATTCCTCTGAGGAGTGGTTTTTCTCCTCAGAGTCCCCCTAAAGCCTGTGCCATGTAGTTGGACCCTTCCTCCCTATCTTACCTACTCCTGACCCTATTGGCTCAGGGCCAATATCTTTCCTTGGCCCTAAACTAGATAAACCCCTGTCTCTTCCTGTTCTCTCTCTCTCTCCTTGCTCCCTTGGAACACCACATGACGAATAAAGCTTGGACTGAAGCTGAGGGGTGAGAGCCACCCTTTTGAGATCTTTATTCTGTCTCTGAAATATATCTCCCTAAAACCCCTGAGAAACTGAGCTAGCTAGAGCCTGGGGGCTGGCTAGAGGGAATATTTCAGTTGGCGCCAACGTGGGTTCTTTAAAAAATAGTAAGAGCCCCTTTTCCAGGGGTAAGCTACTTGGCAAGGTCAACTACCCTGCCACCTTCAGCTGCTTTTTGTGTGGCTGAGAGTGTTAGGAAAAAGTCGATAGCTTGCTTTCCCAAAAGTGAGTCGACTTGAGACGGGAGACCCTGACGCTGCGGCACGGCACCCCAGGGTCCATTACAGTAAGATCCCTTTCGTTTACCTGGGAACGGTGAGGGTGCGCTAGGACCCAGGGCTGGTGCGTGTTGCGTAATCGCGGTTGGTGGTTTTTTTTTGTTTTTTTCTGCCGAGAGCGACTGGATCGCTTCAGACTGGAGGGACCGCATTTTTTGGGGTGGGCTAAGCACGGGAGGGTCCCGGGACAGAGGATCTGAAGCTGGGACACCCCCCCTCATGCCCCCGCTCTCGGGAAAAGCGGCGGAGTGGAGCCACCCTGGGCCGCGTGCAGCCCGCGCTCTCTCTCTTATCTCAGGAGGGAGCAGGAGCGGCGTTTTTAGGTTTTTTCACATCAGGGGTTAGATTTTTCAAACAGTTTGCCTTTTAAAACATCAGAAACATGGGAATACACTTATCTGTTCATCAAAAGGGTGTTTTACAACAACTTAAAAACATTTTAACAGATGTACGAATCTCTAATAAGCCGTTAGCACAGTTCGTCTGCTGGCTGTCTCATGAGATTACAGACTCTGCTTTGGAAGATATAAATTCTGTTTCATTTTGGGATAATGTGGGAAAATTAATAACTTTAAAGGTTGAAAATGGTGAAAACAAAGTTTCTTCATTTATTCCAGTATTCCTGCAAGCACGCAAAAAGCTGTTAGAAGCAGAAAATAGCAGACAGCAAATCCCTGAATGCCCTGTTCCCGAGAAGCAGGGTATCCCTAATTCCCCACTAAATTCTGCTCCTCAAATCCAGCCACCTTCCTTATATCCTCCTCTCCTACCTGTTCTTTCTCAGCAATACCATTTTAACAGCTTCAAAGATGCAGTGGTTTCCTCTCAGGGCTCTGATCGCTTATCTCGGTCCCTGAGAGAGACAGACCACGTGGTAGACACTGATAGCCGCCATGTGCTTCCTCTTCCTTCCCACTATCCCTTCTTCTCCCCAATTCCCGCCCCGACTCCATACCTCTCTTCCAATCCCCCACCCCACCCTTCCCCCCAGTGCCTCCCCCTCCCTCCGAGCGGCCGCGCGAAGGGGGAAGCGGGACGGTCCCTTGCCAGCGTGGATGGGGGGAAAGATAGTGCCAGGAGGCTCCCAGCCTGCAGCCACGGAGGGGGGAGTGGTCCCTCTGCACCGAGGGCTCAGGAAAAGCCTAACCTGGGGCCTTGAGAGAGGAGGGAGAAGCTGCCTGTTGCAGGACCCCAGGGAGGGGGAGGGACTACACCCCCTGGCTGCCTGGGCAATGGAGAAGCAGCAGGATTTTTAGAAACTCAGAATAATGATCAGGAGGGCATACCATCTGTGGCTCCTGTAGTATATGTAGGAAAAAGGCATGTGCGTAGAGAACACCAGCCTTTTTCTTATCAAGATAAGAAAGAACTCTGCAAGGTGCAGAGACAGTTTGGGAGATCCAGTGAAATATTCAAAGGCTTGATTAAGGCTACCTTTAGTTCAAATGAGATGGTACCCAGTGACATCAAAGATTTATTCAGATGCCTTTTAACTCCCTCAGAGTATGACCTATGGGAAGGTTTATGGAAAAAATCTTTGAGAACAGTATTACAGGAAATTCAGCAAACTCCTGATGCTCAGGACAGCGATTACAATGACATCACACATGAACATCTGTGTGGTGAGGGTGATTTTAGTTCTGCAGATGAGCAAACTCGATTGTTATCCAAGACAGTTTTAGATAAGATCTGTAATGCTGCAGAAAAAACGTTTTATCAAATTCCAACAACTGAGTTAAAGAGCAGTTATGTTAATATTAAACAGTTTCCTTCAGAGAATTTCTTGCAGTTTGTGGATCGTCTGAGAACTCAAGTGGAAAGACAAGTGCAAGACCCAGTGGTACAGGCAGAATTGATTAAGGAGATGGCTCAGAGGAATGCTAATGAGACCTGTCGTAGAATCATTCTTAGCCTTCCCCTCGACCCATAGCCTAGTCTCGCAAACATAATAGAGGCCTGTGCCAAAAGAGCAGAACTTTTCAGTGCACCTGAAAGGCATCCAGGACTGACACACCCAAAGCCTGTGGCAGCTGCAGCACCAGGACCAAAGAGGCAACAAATGTCATCAAACCAGCTGTAGAACATCATCTGCCACCGCTGCAAGAGGCCAGGACACTTCGCCAAAGCCTGCCCACAAAACCAGAAACAGAAGTCCAACAAACAAAAAACTGAATAATCAGCGTGGGCCCGACATTAGCATCAACTTCCTGACACACGAATATATAAATTTACAGGAAAAACAAAGGGCAAATGTCTCTCTCTTAGCAAAAAAAGGGAGAGGGCAGGTCACAGGGTGTGGGGGTACAGAAAAATAAAAATGTCAAATGTTCAACTAGCAAGGTATGGCAGCCGTGAGGCCGATATAGGCTCGTGACTACCAAAGGTTTTCATTTCAGATCTACTGATTGGACAGTAATTGCAGGGGACCTGCAAAACATTTCACAGGATCTGAAAGTTAACCACATGGAACCGAACAGTGAGTATTTTGTTATTGGGGACACAGCACACACACCCTTGGAGATTGAGGTAGCTCCCATGACCCTTAAGGGAACGATAACAGGCCTCATGCTGTTGGCACGCTGCATGCACCCACCATTCTACCTGGTAGAGGGGCAAGTTCTTGCCCAGGCCATTCCTGTTCCAGCAGAGATCCTAGCGGATGGAAAGTCTCCGGAAGTCTACTGGGTGGAGGTGGTGGGGGAGAACAAACCTTCTCTGGTATGTAACTTAGCCCGTGGGTCAGACCGCCTCCATGTGGAGGGGGTGCTTGACTCGGGCACGGATGTCACCGTTATACTGGCGAGCATGTGGCCATCACATTGGGAGTTGCAACCTGTGGCGGGCAAACTTCACGGCATAGGAGGACTCACAATGGCAAAAATCTCAAAAAACATAGTACAAATTGAGGGACCTGATGGGAAATTGGCAAATGTCCGTCCATTCGTTGCAGAATATAAGGCTCCCTTATGGGGGACAGACACCATGTCCCAGTGGGGAGTCCAATTGGTCATTCCTAAGACACTCTAGGACTTTTGAAAATAGCCACTGTGGAGCGTCCTACCCACAAACTGAAGTGGTTGGATAATACCCCAAGATGGGTAGCACAGTGGCCATTGAGTAAAGAGAAGCTCAAGGCACTTGAGGTGCTCGTGGAGGAGCAGGTGGCTCAAGGTCACCTAGAAGAGACAACAAGCCCTTGGAATTTCCCAGTCTTTGTAAAAAAGAAACCGGGGAAGGACAAGTGGAGGTTGCTCCATGACCTCTGAGAAATAAAAAAAAATTATAGAAGACATGGGACCACTCCAACCAGGGATGCCTTCTCCAACAATGTGCCCTCGAGATTGGCAATTGGCTGTTCTAGATATCAAAGATTGTTTCTTCCAAATTCCTCTACACCCAGAAAATGCCCCACTGTTTGCATTTTTGGTTCCTACCATTAATCGAGAAGCCCCAATGAAGAGATATCACTGGAAAGTACTGCCACAAGGCCTTAAATCCAGTCCATTCATATGCCAACAGTATGTAGCCTCATTACTGTCATCAGTATGTGCCGAGAGAAGGGACATCATCATTCTTAACTACATGGATGACCTACTCCTGTGTACCCCTGATGACACTATACTCCAACGCACGCTTGACCTAGTGGTTATGGTTTTAACCTCTGCTGGATTTCAATTGCAGGAAGACAAAGTTCAAAGGATGCCACCTTGGAGTTACCTGGGTCTACAAATAACTGCAAGGACCATTGTTCCGCAGAAATTGGAAATTGAGTGTAATCCCAAAACCCTAGCAGATCTCCACTCCTTGTGTGGGTCTTTGAATTGGGTAAGACCTTAGCTAGGCCTCACAAATGAAGATTTAGACCCTCTCTTCAATTTATTGAAGGGGGAGAGGGAGCTAGTTTCTCCCAGGGAACTGACCCCAGAGGCAAAGACAACAATCTAAGAGGTACAGAAGGCCTTATCAGAGAGGCAGGCTCATTGATGTGAGCCAAACATACCTTTCCAATTCATTGTTCTAGGAAAACTGCCACATTTGCATGGTTTGATTTTTCAATGGATCGAGGGGCAGAGAGATTCACTCTTGATCATAGAGTGGGTCTTCCTCTCTCACCAAAGATCCAAGACCATCACTGAGCCACAAGAGTTGATAGCTCAACTGATTCAGAAGGCAAGGGTGAGATTGTGTGAACTGGCTGGTTGTGACTTTACATGTATTCACCTTCCGGTCAAACTTTCTGAGGAGGGAAGGAACTCTCCCAAGAGATTGACCAAAGAGATGTTTGAGCATTTGCTCCAGAGCAATGCCAGTCTCCAATTATCTCTGGACAGCTACAGGGGACAAATATCAGTCCATGCCCCGTCTCACAAGTTGCTCAATGAGGAATTCCACCTCATTCCTCGTGAGAAGAGGAGTCGGAGACCACTCAAGGCTCTCACAGTGTTCACGGACGCATCCGGGGCTTCCCACAAGTCGGTGATGACTTGGAGAAATCCTCAGACTCAGCATTGGGAAGTTGATGTTGAGTTTGTGGAGGGATCCCCCCAAGTGGCTGAACTAGCTGCTGTGGTAAGAGCCTTTGAGAAGTTCTCGGAACCAATTAATTTGGTAACCGACTCTGCTTACGTGGCGGGGGTAGTGTCCAGAGCGGAGCAGGCTGTGCTCAAAGAAATTGACAATGAACATTTCTTCAGGGTTCTTTCAAAGCTAATTTATTTAATCTCCCATCAAGAACATCCATTCCATGTGATGCATGTAAGATCACACACTGATTTGCCAGGTGAAATTGCAGAGGGGAACCGTCAGGCAGATTCCCTTGCTGCACCAGTTGAAAAAGCACGTCTCCCTGATATCTTTCAACAGGCAGAGCTGAGTCACCAACAATACCATCAGAATGTGCCAGGCCTGATCCGTCAGTTCCAGCTAACACGGAGTCAGGCTTGAGCCATTGTGGCCACCTGTCCCAACTGCCAGGTCCAAGCGATGCCATCGGTGGGTATGGGAGTTAACCCCCGGGGCCTTGGCAGTTGTGAGGTATGGCAGACAGACATCACACACATTCCTAGTTTTGGATGCCTCAAATATGTTCATGTGAGCATTGACACACATTCAGGCACAGTGTATGCCTCTGCCCATGCAGGAGAAAAGACTGACCATGCTAAAAAACACCTAGTGCAAGCTTTTTCAGTGTTGGGGATTCCAAAAGAAATCAAAACTGATAACGGCCCAGCTTACGCATCCAAGGAGTTCCTGGAATTTGTCCAGCAGTGGGGAGTGGAACATAAAACTGGCATCCCTCACTCCCCCACAGGTCAAGCTGTGGTTGAGCAAGCACATCAGATGCTCAAACAGGTCTTGGCTAGACAGAGCAGTACAACTGTGTGGATGTCTCCACATGAGAAACTATGCAAAGTCATGTTTACCATTAATTTTCTGAATTGTTCATTTGAAAACATGAGTCCACCAGTGGTACGTCACTTTAACAGTGGCAATCAGTTCAAATTGTCTCAGCGTCCACCGGTCATGATTAGGGATCCAGAAACTTGGGAAACCAAAGATCCCTATGAACTTGTGACCTGGGGTCGTGGCTATGTGTGTGTGGCCACTCCCTCAGGCCCTCAGTGGATTCCCCAGAAGTGGGTGAAACCTTTTGTCCCTAAAAATCCAGCTCCAGCAGAAGGGGATAAGAGGCAAGTAGCCGTTGCCTCCAAAAGAAGACGCCGTTGGTTGGAAGAAAAAGAATCCTCCTAGATGTGGACTCCTTCCAACAGAACCAGAAACTTTTAACATGTTCTTAAAATGTTTGTTTTTCTTTTTAGAGAAAACCTACCTCACACTCAACCCTGTGATGAACCCCATACAAGTTGTCATCTTGTTAATGCTGAATAGTCTGGCAGCTGCATGGATCGTCCCTCAGCCATGTGAAAACGTCTGGGTGAACCGGACGCAGACACTTCAGCAGGAAAACATATGTTTGTCTACTGCTTCAACAGATAATCCTATGTCCACCTGTCTGGTAGGAATTCCATTACAGGCTGGAGAATTTCCAGCAGGTTTAGACACACATAAGTCTAATGAAATCCCAGAGCCAAACACTTTCTGACCATACAAAGGTCATCAGCAGAAAGCTGTGATGACCATGAACCCTTAGAGGAGTGGTTGCCACGTTTGCCCAAGGTATGTCAGGAACCCCAAGAATTAGTTATTGGGTTCCTCCCCTGCATCATACTGCATACATTTTTCTATCTACCCAAAACCTCCTAACATCAGCCAGTACCACAATATAAAACAATATCGTGGGGAGTTTTCTGCAAAAAGATGGTGTCATCATATAAGCCATATTGAGGCAGAAAACCCATCTCACTCAAGACCCAGAAGCCTCCCTAAGGGATTGTTCTTGATTTGTGGGGATTGGGCATGGGCCATGTACCATAGGTCAGTTGTCTGTTTTGACACCCAACCAAACTCTAATTGGTGAATGGACTCACAAAAACAAATCAGCAAAAAAAAATTCAAAAGAGGAGTGCTGACCAATTGGATCTAAATTGTAATTCAGAAATTTTTCATTGGGCCAAGTCAAAAAGAGTTGCTGTGTCCCTGTTCTTTCCGTGGGTCGCAGCAGCCAAAGCTCTAGGTGAATTGGGCCATCTAGAGTGCTGGGTAGTCAAACAGGCAAATTTAATGTCCACCGCCATCAGCTCTCTCCTAGAAGATGACACGAACTCTCCAGAACCGTGCTGCTATAGATTATCTCTTGTTACTTCATGGACATGACTGCCAAGAATTTGAAGGACTTTGTTGTATGAACCTGACCTCGAAAGCTCCGAACATCCATGCTGCCCTTCGAAGTATGAACAGCTTGATTGGACAAGTGAAGCAAGAATCTGAGGATTGGATCAAAGAGCTGTTCAGAGGATGGGGACTTACGGGGTGGTGGACTTCTATAGTTAAAACAATTTTGTTATTTCTTGTTATTCTTTTCCTTGTAACCGTAGCGTTCGGGATCCTACGCTGTTTGATTTTCAAAGCTATCAATAGTCTCATACCTTCTACCTCAGAAGTCAACCACATAGCGTTGGCAAACCTAAAGCAGGCTGACTCCCCCACCAATTGTAATTGGTGGGAAAACCCACATTCCGTGTAACCTAATGTTCTTCTTCTAATTTTCTTAAACAAAAAAGGGGGAGATGATGTATTCCTCTGAGGAGTGGTTTTTCTCCTCAGAGTCCCCCTAAAGCCTGTGCCATGTAGTTGGACCCTTCCTCCCTATCTTACCTACTCCTGACCCTATTGGCTCAGGGCCAATATCTTTCCTTGGCCCTAAACTAGATAAACCCCTGTCTCTTCCTGTTCTCTCTCTCTCTCCTTGCTCCCTTGGAACACCACATGAAGAATAAAGCTTGGACTGAAGTTAATGGGTGAGAGCCACCCTTTTGAGATCTTTATTCTGTCTCTATGAAATATATCTCCCTAAAACCCCTGAGAAACTGAGCTAGCTAGAACCTGGGGGCTGGCTAGAGGGAATATATTTCAGAGTTTAATGTCCTTTTTGATGTTGGTTTAGCTTCTCTAAGTTCTCTGGTTTGGACCGGCCTCGCCCCACCTGCCCCGCCCCCCCCCCCCCCCCCCGTCAGCTCCCTGAAGAGACTGAAGAAAAAAGCCAAGTAGAAACAGTTCAAGGAAAAGAACCAAAAAAGCCACTGAAAGGATTTGCCAATGAAAAGCCTCCAGGCCATGGGAAGAATAAAAACCCAGAAGCTTTTTTGTCTAAACCAGCAAAAATTAATCTAGCAAAGGCAATGAAGTAACAATCTGTATTGCAGCCGACTATACTGGGGAGAAGAGAAGTTGAACAGAGCCCGCCCTGGGTTTTCAGGCTCTGGCCCTGCTCCACTGATTCATTTTAAAGCTATAGCAGTCATTTTCTGGGTATAAAGCAGATGATTAGGGAATAGAGTATCATCATAAAATTACCCCAAGACATTTTGTCCTAGTTCGAGATAAATTTGGGAAGAAGTAGTCCTGAAAGGACATTCCCTCTGAAGAAGGTCGGATTCAGCACTCCCTTCCCCCCACCGGTTCAAAAGGATATTTCCTTTGGAGAAAGTGGATCCCCAATCATCATAAAGTCACCCTAGGACACATTTTGACATTGAGCAAAATGTTTGTCATTTTGAAATTCATCCCAATGAAAACCTGGAAATGGTAATTGTGTATATTGCAAAAGGATGCCTTTGCATGAGAACCTCTTGGGATTTTGTATTTGTAGATAATGTTCCTGCAGATGCAAGTAATCACTTGCTTGTTGCAAGTAATCTGTGCTTGTTACTTTGCCAAAATTACAGGATGTGATTTTAGTTATTTAGCTTCTGTTATATCCTGTTGGAACCCTGGAGGGTGAGAATTTCAGACTTTCTGTGCTAAAAGGCACTGACCCTCAAGCAAGAATTACATTTGACCTGAGGCCGTGGAACAGGCTTCCAAAATTGAGTAATAGCACTGGGATTATGGGTATGTAGTTTGAATAGAAGTGTGTAATGTCACAGAGTGTAAAACTTAGAGTTTAAGATTTCAGTATACAGTAATATATATAAAGCAATATGGAGGATTTAGGACGTTGGCTAAGTTCTTCTTTCACCTTCTTCATGGGTTTGGGGTGATTTTTTGTAATTGGATGAAATGGTCCACATTGTGGACCTCGGGTGGTTAGTTATTGGGTTAAAAGTATAAATAATATAGGTGTCATCTCGTTATTGGATAATTAGCGCTTAAAAGACCATGGAAAGAGTTAGAGACATAGCCATTTTCTACCTTGTTGGCTGGAACTCACACCTTGTGAGACTGTGCTATAGATAAGAATTAATAAACAACTGAGTTTAAACACGAGAAAACTGTGTCTCCCTGTAAGAGTCGGCCCGAAAATCTTCGATATGTCTCACATTTTGTAGTGGAAACTTGAGGGAACAGGGGTGCTGAGACCCCAGGCTGATGTAATCTGCCACCAGAATTACCATCTGGCCAGGTGTGTTTGCTTGGGAACGTGAGTTGCCGGACCTACATCCGGCTGAAACAATGGCGGTCACAGTACGCTGCCCCCCAGGTTCTGTACCACCTGTGCCTGAGATGTAGCAGGGCCAGCCTGCCCTGTTCCCCCCGCTCCATTGGACACTGGGCCTAGGTTCCAATCACGAGATTTCTCCCCCACTCTGGCTGGCTGCCTTTCACCTCTAAAGGAACTATATATCTCAGCCTCAGAGGAGACCCCTCTGAGATCTCCCCACAGAGATGACGGATCCACTAGCAACGCCACGAGGACTGCAAAGGTGGTCTACTGGCGAAGCAATAGCTATGAGGACTGTCCCCGTCTCTCATCTGTGGTAGCTATTCCCTGTTTTTCTATCTCTTTCTCTGTCCTTCTCTCTCTCTTTATCGTTTTCACTCTCTCTACTCTCTCTCACTATCTCAAATCAGTTTTGTGGGCACATTAATAAAGTGCATTGATTTTTGGTTAAACAGTATTGTCTTTGCCTCCTTTGTACTCTGAGACCACTACAAACTCAGCTTATTTAAGTGGGTCATAACACTCCCGTGCTTTAATCCCGGCTCTAACAGAAGAAAAGAAGATTAAAACCCCCACAATATCCTACCAGGTTTTGGAATCTAACTATACTCTGATTCAAGACTTGCAGCCTACTCCAATTGGTATGAATGTCATGCTAGTAAAGGAACTGTTATGGCATGCAGACCTGAGATGCTTGCTGAAACAAGCCCAAGAAAATAGACGAAATCCTTTAACTACTGTCCATCAGGACATGGAAGAAATACATCCTGTGATGGAGCGGGTGAAGAAAAATGGAGAACACTGATGGTGGGACACTCTTTTTGGATGGCCACCTACAGCTACCAGAATTCTCAACTGAATGCTTTACCTTGTTGTCATTTATTGATGCTAACCCTTTTGCTTTTTGTTCTAATAATTGCGTTGTATGTTAAAATTTGAATGATTATGAAACAATTAGCTTACTGACTACTCCCACTAATACTAGACAATCTACTTGCTGCTGCCATTCTAGACAATCTATGTACTACAACTGTGCTAGATAATCCACATGGTACCAAAGCCTGAAATATCCTCAAACTCTATTTGGATATTGTGATGCTTGAGTGACTATAGTCATGGGGTGGATTATGTGGGAAAATGACCTGGGACCCTGTTGCAACGTGTAATTTTGTGTTTTAATACCCTATGGTTTATTCCTTTTCCCCCCCTGGGGTGATGGTTTAGCCTGGGTTGTGTTCACCCATTGGGTTGTCAGTCTTCCCTGATACCTACCCCTATTCCTGAATGTTCCTCGTCAATCCTCCCTGGTACCAGCCCCTGTCTGGACTGCCTCTTGGGTAATCCCCTATTCCTCAAGGCTCCATTGGTCTGTTTATATAAATCTCATCACATTAGCCTTCCCATTGGATTTATGTTTTATAAACTTCACTTTGTGTCCCTCCCCGGTCTTCTCCCTATTGGCCCCTTGACCATAAACCCCTCCCTGATTCTGCCCCTTAAAACCCACGAGAATGCCTCTGGTCCCTTTGTCTTCACCTCTGCACTGCTTTCGAGTTATAAGACGTGATAATAAAGAAATCTCAGACTGCAAGTGAAGCCCACTTTGTTCCTTTTACACTGACCCAGCAGTGACCGCTTAGGACTCTAGGACCCCAGGGGTTGTGTCGTGCCTCCGCAAAGTGCCTTATCACCAGGCACGTGTTGACAGGACCCTGTGGACAGGAAACTGGGGATACAATTAGAGAAAACTGAGGAGTTATATTAGCATCTTAACATGAATTAGTATGGAAATTATAGGATAAATCACAGTTGCTGCTCCCTGTATGGAATGCAGTTGGCATGACTTGAAACCTAGTCCATGGTGATTCCCCATATACACACCCCTGATAAGAGGGATGGAATGGAGGATGGAGCAAAGTGGAGACACTGCGGCCAGACTCTGTGGAAATCCTTGCAGGGAAGGGAGCTCAATGGTATTTTGCAGCTGATAAACCACATACCAGAGGAAATAGGGAGGGTGTCCTGCTGCAGAGCCAGCACCTGTGGCAAAATTTCTCTCCATAGATGAACCTGCTTCATTAAAGCCTAATAATATGTCTTGGGGTGACTGCATGATGCTGTATCCCCTATCATCTACTCTATGCCCAGACATGAGTCCTGTAGCTTTAAGTTTGAAGGGGGGGGAAGGCGGTGGAATTCCTTTGGCAGCTGTGTTCAAAACACAGATAACTCACTTGGGTTTTTTTCTTTCTTGGCTCTTGTTCTCTGGAGAGAGAGATGGAGAGTTTTTCCTCTGCTTTTTAGCTAGTTTTTTTTTAGTTAGCTGAGGCAAGAATTTTTTTCTGGGACTGTGGCTTCTTCTTGTTCTTCTTTTGGAGCCGTTCAGCTTTTCTCAAGTCCAAAACACCAGAACATCACCAGGGAACTCCCCACGCCGTGGCCTGGAGGCCAACTCCTGACCCTGGAGAGAGCTGAGTCACACCTACAGAAAGGACTCTGAATCTACCAGCTCTTCTCTGCAGCAAGAGGTTTTATTAATTCATTCTTTTTCCATGCCTGGGAGCACCCTGCTTGTTAAATAAACAGTTTTTTTCACTTTTCTCCAAGGAAAATTCCTTTCCAACCTTGTGGGGGAGGGTTTGATGAAACCTGCCTTCTATTAGAAGACACATTCATTTCAGGACATTTCCTCCCAAATTGTTTCAAACCAAAACAAAATAATAATAACCCACACCTCCATCCCAAAGTTACCAGCCTCCAAGGTGTGACCACCCCTCACTGGGCATGCACTCTATGTTCTTTTTGACTGTATCTTTAAAAGCAAAGACTCCGTTGTAACTGCTGGGATCAGTCAATGGGTTGAACCTGTTTTCTCCCCCATAGGGATGCCTATTGGGTAAGAATCATACTCTATGTGCTCTGAATATTTTTCTGGGGATTAGAGCTTGTCTGTATATTCCTTCAAATATATTTTTGCAGTCAGACACTATCACTGACATCCTTCAAACCTTAACCTGTCACAATTTTATATTAATAAAGAGTGTTATTCCATAAACTGTTAGTGTGAACCCTTGGCAGATGCTACCAGTCACCAGCAGCAGGTAACACAATGGGTAAAGGGGAAGACCTGCTGAGGGGTCTCCCTTACACTGTTGGTGTGTTTCCCTAAGTCAGTCGAACCACCCTCTGATCCAGTACGACTGCTCAGTGAAGGATCCCCCCAACGGGACACTGACAACCTGATCCGACACAAGGGTCTTGACTTTCCTGAAACACTTACAGACAAATTAAACACTGAAGATTGAGTAAATGTCCCCACACTAAGGGTTGAAGAAGCCTCCCCTTTTCACGTGTCAATAAGAGATGGGTATTATTTGGTGTAAAGCATGCTATACCACAAGCCATGAACTAGTCAAAACTATATGAGGTAAATCAGGAAAGTACTGAATCTCCCACAACTTTCATGGAATGATTGAAGGTGACTGCCAGAAAATATGCCAATCTGGATCGTGAGAATCCAAAGGAGGCTGTACAGTTAACAACTACATATTTATAGGGCAGTCGGCCCCAGATATTAGAAGGAAACTCCAGAAACTGGAAGGAGCACAGTTGCATGGCTTAGGAAAGTTGTTAGATGAAGCTTGGAAAGCATATCACAACAGGGATAAGGAAAAAGAAGTACAACAGGCTGTTACCAAAAAATCTCTAAAATAATAGAACTCCTTAACACCAATGTAGCATTAAGAAGCAGGCATTCTTTATTCTTCGGATGCACGGGGGATAGTTCCTCCAAAGCCATACATGCTGAGTACAGGAAAGTTACTGTTTATATCCTGTATTTTACATACTGTCCTAGGGTAACTTAATGATGCTTGTATACCAAATCATCTGCTCTGTATATTGTGTTCTGTACCTTTAAGACTGATTCTGAGAGCGAAACAGGGAAAGAAGCGTGCAGTTTGTTTTGAGAAACTACCTGACTCCTACACATTTTTCTCTTCTCCAGACTGCGGTTGTTAGTCGGAGACACAGACAGCGGTAGGACAGATATCTCCTGTGCTTTTAGTTAGTTTTAGCTAGCGAGGGCAGAGAAGTTCCCCAGACTGTTTTTTTTTTCATTTTTTTGGGACTGTTTAAACCTGCTCCAGACTGAAAAAACGCAGAGGAGCACCCAGAGCTCTTGCATCTGCAGCCCACTGGGGCCTAGACCTCCAGAGGGCCTGATAAGAGACTGAGAGAGCTGAGCTGCCCACAGCAGGGACTTTCTAAATTTACCATCTCACTTCAGAGCAACAAAAAGTTTTATTGTTTCATATTATTCATTCTTTTTGCTTGTAAGCACTTTGTTAAATAAATTTTTTTCCACTTTTATCTGAAGTTCTTTTTCCCAGACTGGTTGTGAGAGAGGGGCCATTTAGGTTTGCTTTCTAGAGGAACCCCATTCGGAGGTTTCCTCCCAAATTTGCCCTAAACCAAGGCACATACATATTCATTGATTGCCCCAGAATAAACATACATATGATAATCATTTCCCAAAAATCATTAACATATTTTCCCTCCCCTTTATGCATGTGTTTTTCTGTACTGGGGGTCTCTTTGATGGTCCCTAGTGGTCATAGACCCCAATGTTACAGTCAACCTAGTCAAGTTGGCAGGGCACTGGGGCTGGTTGCTTTCCAGTTCTCCTTCTTACACAATGGGCACTGTGCAGTTCCATAGGCCAGTGGTTTTTGGAGGACAAGAATTGTGTTAGCTCACCAGGTGTAGACAATTTATCATCTGGTAACAAGGCTAGAAGGGAAAATAAGAGACACAAGAAGCTACTTGTGACTCAAGAGGGTGCTAAGGGACCTCTGGAGGGTGCTTGAAACTGGGGCGGAAATAAAACTCCACAACTAATAATAGTTGTTAGAGCGGTATGTATTTTGATCAGCACCGAGATGCGTGGGGAATAACTTCACAAAAAACACACGTACCCACCCAACGGTCTTTCCCCTTATTATTCCCCAGGGTCTTACATATGCATAACATTGCACAATCCGCCTCACACATATGCATTCCCTGGCCCTGTCCATGCTTGCCTTGTATGGAAATTAATTCCACGCCCATCTGGGCATGCTCAGTTTGTTGCAGTGGTCTTCTGGGGTCTCAGAGGATGAAGGAAACAGAGTCTTCTTCAATGAACTCTTCACCTTTATCTCTTCTGTGTGGCTTCTGGCACTCTTTGGCATCTTTTCAAGGGGAAACTCAGTTTATGCTGGTTAACAGTCTGGGTTCTCTTTCTTTATCTGCATTTTATCCTGGGGTGTTTACATTTTTCTTTTATTATCACCGAGGAGCCCCAGGTGCTTTAAAAAAAAATAAAGGTTAACAGACACAGCATTCGGTATCCACTAAATACCTTCTAAAATGCAATTTAATATATGTTCTAAAGCACTATTTGAAATACATTCTAACATACAGAGGCCCACTCTAAAGGATCCTCTAAAATTCTGAAATCTCTGTCTCACATGGCTTTTGCTCGGTGTGCTTGTGTATGTTGCTTTCCTCATTTGCAGAAGTCCGGGTTGTTTCCGGTTCGCCCGGGTTCAAAAGAAACTGCTGCAGTGACGTCCGTGCCTTTTCTGGCACTGCGTGAGATTGTGATGCTGTCAGAGTTTTCCATGTCTGCGGCAGCGCGAGAGAAGGCTTTGCTGCCTTGTTCCTGTTTTGCAACGGCGAAGGTGTAGCAAACTTCAATGTGCGTTTTACGGAGAGATGTGCCCGCAGCTATTGCTCGGTGTGCTGGCGGTGTGTTGCTTTGCTCGTTTGCAGAAGCCCGGGTTGTTTCCAGTTTGCCCAACTCAAAAGAAGCCACTGCAGCAATGTTGTAAGAGTCGGCCCCCAAAATCTTCAATTTGTCTCACGTTTCGTTGTGGAAACTTGAGGGAAAAGGGGTGCTGAGACCCCAGGCTTACGTAATCTGCCACCAGAATTACCATCTGGCAAGGTGTGTTTGCTTGGGACCAGATCTACATCCTGCTGGAACAATGGGGGCCATGCTACACTGCCCCTGGATTCTGTACCACCTGTGCCTGAGATGGTAGTGGGACCAGCTTGCCCTGTTCCCCCCACTCCATTGAACATTTGGCCTAGGCTCCAATCACGAGATTTCTCCCCCACTCCGGCTGGCTGCCTTTCGCCTCTAAAGGAACTATATATCTCAGCCTCAGAGGAGACCCCTTCCGAGATCTCCCCACAGAGACGACGGATCCACTAGCAACACCACAAGGACTGCAAAGGTGATCTATTGGCAAAAGGTTGTTATGAGGACTGCAAAGGTGGTCTATTGGCGAAGCAATAGCCATGAGGACTGCCCCTGTCTCTCATCTGTGGTAGCTATTCCCTGTTTTTCTATCTCTTTCTCTGTCCTTCTCTCTCTCTATCGTTTTCACTCTTTCTACTCTCTCTCACTATCTCAAATCAGTTTTGTGGGCACATTAATAAAGTGCATTGATTTTTGGTTAAACAGTATTCTCTTTGCCTCCTTTGTACTCTGAGACCACTACAAACTCAGCTTATTTAGGCACATCGTAACAGACGTCCATGCCTTTTCCGGTGCTGTGTGAGGTTTTGATGCTGTTAGAGTTTTCCATGTCTGTGGCAGCACGAGCGAAGGCCTTGTTGCTGCTTTCCCACAGCGGAGGTGTTGCAAACTTCAATGTGCATTTTACAGAGAGCTGTGCCCCCGGCTTTTGCTCGTTGTGCTGGTGGTATGTTTCTTTGCTCGTTTGCAGTAGCGGGGTTTATTTTTGCTGTGCCCCACTGAAAAGGAGCTGCTGCAGTGACGTCTGTGCCTTTTCTGGCACTGCGTGAGATTGTGATGCTGTCAGAGTTTTCCACGTCTGCAGCAGCAAAAGCAAAGGCCTTGCTGCCTAGTTGTTTCTTTTCCATGGCAGAGTTTTATAGAACTTCAATCTCTGTTTTACAGAGAGCTGTGCACACAGCTTTTTTATGTGTGCTTGTGGTATGTTGCTTGGCTCGTTTGCAGAAGCTCTGTCCGTTTTCTGTTTTCCTACCTAAGAAGCGACTGCAGCAACTAGCCTGCCTTTTCCAGCACTAGATGAGATTCTGATATAGTTGGAGTTTTCCATGTCTGCAGCAGCAAGAGCAAGGGCCTTGCTGCCTAGTTGCTATTTTTCCTTGGCAGATATTATAGAACTTCAATGTCCATTTTACAGAGAGCTGTGCACACAGCTTTTGTTTTGTGTGTTCATGGTGTGTCCCCTTGGTCGTTTGTAAAAACCCTGTTCGTTTTCTGTTTTCCTAGCAAAAAAGAAGCTAGTTCTGAAACGTACCTGCCATTTCTAGCACTGGATGAGATCCTGATACTTTTGGAGATTTCCATGTCTACAGCAGCAAGAGCAAAGGCCTTGCTGCCTAGTTGCTACTTTTCCATGGCAGAGTGATATAGAATTTCAATCTCTGATTTACAGAGAACTGTGCACACAGCTTTTGCTTTGTGCCCTTTGGTGTGCTGCTTTGCTCATTTGCAGAAGCCCTGTTTGTTGTCTGTTTTCCTAGCTAAAAAGAAGCTACTGCAGCAACTTACATGCCTTTTCAAGCACTGTATGAGATTCTGACACTGTTGGAGTTTTCCATGCCTGCAGTAGCAAAAGCAAAGGCCTTTCTGCCTAGTGTCTACTTTTCCGTGGCAGAGTTGTATAGAACTTCAAGCTTCATTTTGAAGAGAGAACACTGCATTTGGCCTCCCCTTTGTGTTATTGTTCTTTTTTGCTGTGCTTGGCTGCAGAAGTCCTGCATCCACTCAGCTTTTTCTTTGTGTGCTTGTGCTTTCTCGATTTTCTTAATTGCAGAAGCCCTGTGATTTTTCTGTTTTCCCTGTGAGAAAAGAGCCTACTGAAGTAAGTTGCTGGCCTTTTCCAGCTCTGGATGCGATTCTGATACAGTTGGATTTTTCCATGTCTGCAGCAGCAAAAGCAAAGGCCTTGCTGACTAGTTGCTACTTTTCCATGGCAGAGCTGTAAGGAACTTCCATCTCTGTATTGCAGAGAGAACACTGCACTCAGCTTATGTTTGTGTGCTTGTGCTTTGTCAATTTGCTTAATTGCAGAAGCTGTGTTTGTTTTCTGTTTTCCCTGTGAGAAAAGAGGCTACTGCAGCAACTTGCTGGCGTTTTCCAGCTCTTGATGAGATTCAGATACAGTTGGAGTTCACCACATCTGCAACAGCAAGAGCAAAGGCCTTGCTGGCATAGTTGCTACTTTTACATGTCAGAGCTGTAAAGAACAAAAAGCACTGTTTTGCAGAGAGAACACTGCACTCAGCTTTTGGTTTGTGTGCTTGAACTGTGTTGATTTGCATAATTTCAGAAGCCCTGTTCATTTTCTATTTTCCCAGCAAGCAAAGAAGCTACTGCAGCAACGTGCCTGCTTTTTCCAGCGCTGGATGAGATTCAGATACAGATGGAGTTTTCCATGTCTGCAGCAGCAAGAGCAAAGGCCTTGATGGCTAGTTGCTCCTTTTCCATGGCAGAGCTGTAAAGAACTAAAAGCTCCGTATTGCAGGGAGGACACTGGACTCAGCTTTTGGTTTGTATGCTTCTGCTTTGTCATTGTGCTTGGTTGCAGAAGTCCTGTTTGATTTCTCTTTTCCCAGCAAGCGAGGAAGCTAATGCAGCAATTTGCCTGCCTTTTCCAGCACAGGATGAGATTCTGATACAGTTGGAATTTTCCATGTCTGCAGCAGCAAGAGCAAAGGCCTTGATGGCTAGTTGCTACTTTTCCATGGAAGAGCTGTAAAGAAAAAAAGCTCCATTTTGCAGAGAGAACACTGCACTCAGCTTTTGCTTTCTGTATTCATGATGTGTTGCTTTGCTCAGTTGCAGAAGCCCTGTTCGCTTTCTGTTTTCCCAGTAAGGAAAGAAGCCAGTGCAGCAACTTGCCTGCCTTTTTCAGCACTGGATGATATTGTGATACAGTTGGAATTTTCCATGTCTGCAGCAGCAAGAGAAAAGGCCTTGCTGGCTTGTTGCTACTTTTCCATGGAAGAGCTGTAAAGAACTAAAAGCTCCGTATTGCAAAGAGAACACTGCACTCAGCTTTTGGTTTGCGTCATGTGCTTTGTCAATTTGCTTAATTGCACAAGTCTTTTTTCCGAGCAAGCAAAGAAGCTCCTGCAGCATTTTTCTTCCTTTTCCAGCATAGGATGAGATTCTGATACTGTTGGAGTTTACCACGTCTGCAGCAGCAAGAAAAAAGGCCTTGCTGGCTAAGTTCTCCTTTCCTATGTCAGAGCTGTAAAGAATTTCAATCTCCATTTTGCAGAAGGAACGCTGCACTCAGCTTTCAGTTTGTGTGCTTGTGCTTTGTCGCTGTGCTTGGCTGCAGAAGCCCTGTTTGATTTCTCTTTTCCCAGCAAGAAGGGAAGCTACTGTGGCCACTTGCCTCCCTTTTCCCGCACTGGATGAGATTCTTACACAGTTTGAGTTTTCCATGTCTGCAGCAGCAGGAGCAAGGGGTATCTGGCTATTTTTTACTTTTCTGTTTTAGTGCACTAAATAGTTTTTTCATTTTGTTATTATCTTGCACTGGGTGGTTTGTCATATTTGCACACAAAAATAGTTTTTTTGTATTTTGCACGTGGTATGTTCTGTGCTTTCCTCTGATTTCTGGTGTTGGTATCCCCTAGTCAGTCCCCCCCAGGTATTTTCCCATTGTTATTGTTCCTCCCTCCTCCCCCCCCTTTTTTCCCCAGGTTATAAATCCCTGCCATGAGGTTTCTCTTTGTCTTTTTGTCCCTCCTGGAGTTCGGGTTCTTCAAAAATCTGTGGGACCATTGCCCCAAGGAAGAGAAAGAGCGCCTCTGTCTTTTACCTTATGTCCATTATCGGGGTAACGCACCGGGGTCTGGAGCTAGCCAAGATTTTCCCCCGGGAGTGAGGAACTGCAATAAGTTGTCATCCAACATGGTGATCTCCTGTTTTAGTCTGAGACCCCATGCTATAGCTGGACTTCCACTCATGATTTCACTAGTGGATCTTACAAGCTTTTGGAAAGTCGACTACCCTGGTCGCGACTGTCGTTTTTTTCACAACGCAGCGGCAAGGGACAATTCATCCAAGACCCAGGACAAATCAGTCCCAGGATGAAGAACTCCTTTGCAGCATTTCTGGCCAACCAAGGTCCCGAGGGGGGGGGGTGAGTACTCCTCACTGGGGACCCCAAAGTGACCCCCAGGTGCGTGGGGGCTGCAGAGAACAAAACTCTGGCTTTAGGGAAGGGAGGCCCCAAGTGGGTGGGGGTTGGGCATGCAGGGTGGCAGCAGCTTCCAGGTGTGGTGGAGGGGGTGCAGGCAAATGAGGGTGGCTGTTTTTTACTGGTGCTGGCAGCACAGACCTGTGGGTTTTTGCCTGTAGCGGTGTCTGTGCAACATCCAGCGACAATCTGAAAGCCGCAGCCTTCCTCACATGTGTTTCTCCTTCTTACCTCAGAGTTAAGGGGAGGAGAAACTGCGAACTCTTTTCTAAGTTTAGTTGCAGTGCTTTCGGTTTTGGTTTGTGTTTTGCTGCAAGGGGAGGTAGATTGAAACTATGCAGACTGGATTTTTTTTTTTACATCAAAATGGATTCTAAGCTCTCTGCACAGGAAAGAGGCATATATTCCCAAGTCCTAGATACCTTAAATAGTTGGAACTTTAAAGTGTCTAAGGGGAAATTGAAGCTGTTCACTCGGTGGTTGTCCTTTAATCTGCCTCAGTTTACCCAGCAGAATGTAAGTTCTGTCTCTGCCTGGGACAAAGTTGGAGGACTATTAACATCAAGAGTAGAACAGGGAGACAAACTGGCATCTAAGTTTATCCTGGTGTTCCTTTTAATTCATAAAGAATTAAATAAGAAGGAGATGAAAGAACAGCCACTGCAAACCTCCCCTTCCACTGTTTTCCCTACCCCTTCTTCCATTCCCTCTGCCCCTGAGCTGAGAGAGCTGCGTGGGGTAGCCTGAGAAATGCAGGGGGCCTGGCCTGAGAGCCACTGTCTCCCTTGTCCCCCGCTTCCCTTTCAGCACCCTGGCTCTGGCAGCTGTGCACAGGCTGACAGAGAACTTTCCCTGTATCCCTCTTTCCCAGGTGCTGAACCTAAAATTTTGTGTTTTGCTGGCTCTGAAAATAAACCCCCCTATCCCCAAAACAACCTTGGCCACATGGCCAAGATTTGAAATGGCAGCGGCCACGCTGCAGACCCTCCATCTTACCCTTCTCCTTCCCACAATCCCTTTCTCCCACATGTTTCCTCCTCCAACCCTTTCTGGTCCCACAACCCCTTCCTCCCCCCAGAAACCACTTCCCCCTCCCCCATGTCCCCGCCATGCATGACATCATCCTGCAACCCCGCCTCCAGCAATCATAGCTCCCACGGTTGCTCCGCCTCTCTGGACAGCTCTACCTTCCTTCCTGTTCTTGTTTCCCACACCCCCCACATCCAGTTTGCACTGGGGTGAGGCCGGGGCAGGTAGGAGTGGTGCCCCGGGGAGGATGTCATCCTCCCAGCAGTTCCCGCAATGGGAATGGGGCAGGAGGAGGGGGCGGGAAGAAAGATAGGCCCCCAGCCAGTTCCCACGGAACCGGGCCCGGGTGAGAAAGCCCTAGGGATCAAAACCAAGAAGGGGAAACTATACCACTAGCTGCCCCTGTCACATATACTGGTAAGAGAGGAGCAATTAGAGGTTACCAGCCCTTCTCTTACCAAAATAAGAAGGAATTATGCAAGAGCCAAAAATAATTAGGCTGAGATAGTGAGATCTTTAAAGGGATTATGAGAGCTACTTTAACATCTGTTGAGTTAGTGCCAACAGATCTCAAAGATATTTTCCAGTGTCTCCTTACACCCTCAGAGTTTTATCTCTGGGAAAGCACCTGGAAGATATCTTTGAGGGGACTCCTAGAAGAGCTTAAGCAAAGCACCCAGGGTGCACAGGATAT
>CAJVGK010000015.1:110113-445681 GCA_910950805.1 Acrocephalus scirpaceus scirpaceus | reverse complement strand
AGAAGCAATAAGAAATCCCAGAAGAATGAATATTCCATCAGGAGTATACCATGAGATGAAGTATTCAATTTATATTTGTCTTGAATTCCTGATGTGAAGAGAATTACTACAATTTCACAGCATCATGGAGGATTTCGTGTTTCTTTGGCTGGGAAGGTGTTTAGAAAGGTTTTTGTTCTCAGCTCACTTTTTAGCATTGGTTAATTTTATCTAAATAAGGTGGGTGTGGTTTGCCCCAGGGTATGACTTGCACCTCTCACAGCTACAGGAATAATTAAGACAAGAGACAATCACTTAGGAAGCATAGTAATACACTCATTTAAAAGTAAACTAACCTAAACTAAAATTAAGAGAAACATTTGCCTTCTCTGGGATGAGAAGGCATAAAAAAGAGGCCAGAATGCCATAGCCAACATATATATTTATATATAATTATATAGATATTTATATATTTATAATACAAAACAGATTTAATAAGCATTCAAAACTATATGGTAGCCATTGTAAAAGATAGCAAGAAATCAGAGTCTTTGCAATGGCAAACTGACTATGATAGCCCCATTATGAGAGATGAAGGGTTCCCTCCATTCCATCTTTATTCAAAGAGCTGAGCCAGGAAAGGTCCAAAGTTAGTTGGAGGTCAAATGAAAAATAAAATCAGGATATGAAAAACGAATTCCTCCTTGCTGAACAGAACATCTACCTTCTGTGTTGTGCTTGTGTGGCCATGGAGCTCTGATGTCTGAAGATATTTAGCACTTTAATATCCTTTTGTCCTTCCAGGGCTTGAGAACTGAGTTTCTCCAGACAACAGTTCTAGACCACTGAGATTTTTGAGATACTCAGTGGCTGCAATTAAGTTAAAATAAATGAAAGAAAGTAAATATAATCTTTCTCAACCCTGACACAGAAGGTCTAGATGTTCAAATTGAACAGTTCCAGCATTATATGCTCTTGCCATGTTTATTCTGTAGCAAATAACAGCTAAATAAATACAGTTGCTTCACCCACCACCAGAAAATTCATGTTTAAAAGTTTCAGCAAGGCCAGGTATCCTTCTGCTGTCTCACATCTTGTCAGTTAAATGTGAATGATTTAATTTTGGTTTTGTTCAGTATCCTGCTGATCATGCAAATCTTCCCACAACAGCCTAAAGTCTTGTCCTGACAGAAATGAAGGGGCTTTACTGATTTTACCAAAACATTTTAGGTTGACTATCACCATGTGAGGCACTTCACTGCAATATCAAGGTAAATAAACATAAAGTTTTTCCTTTGCTCTTCTCTCCAGGTTTCAGGTACAAGAGTGGAAACAGGAGGAGTATATGATGATGTTGATTGACAAATATAGGATAAAATGAATTCATTTAATGTAGAGGAGAAAAACACTTAGAATAAATAATGACAGAGGAAAAGTGCAAGCTTCACAAGTGGTTTGGAATATCTTAAAAATAGAAGTATCTACTACTGTGTTTTGGGGATTTTTGTTGTTTAGATTTTTTGGAGGTTTTTTTTGAGAAATAATCTTAACCTCCTTGTGCTGGTTTGAAAGCAAAACCAGTGAGAGACTCTAAGTCAGAAATACAATTTAATAAGAGGAAAAAAAAGTAAAATAAAATAAAAGAAATGCAATAGTACAAAAGACCACTGACAGAGTTGGAATACAACCTGACACCCTGTTAGTTAGGGTGCTAGTAGCAGTCCAGATGGTCTTGTTGAAGCAGCAATCCCGTCGAAAGGTCTGGTAGCTCTTGTCCTCTGGGAGTCCAGTGGGGAAAGGCTACTGTGCTGTTGCAAACCCCAGATTATATCCAGGTGGGAATGCTTGGCTTCTCCCCCTGGGTGGTGCATCTCACAATGGGATGATCTCATTCTATGAGCCATGCAGTGGGTCCTTGATGGCCCATTAAAAAGAGATAGCTCCTGGAGGGAGTTATCTATGAGTCATGCAGCAAGGCATTGATGGACCCATTAACAGAAGATAAGGGAAACACTGCCCCACCTGGTTTCAAAAGCTCATGAAAATGGTGATGGAATACATACTTTGGGCACATCTTACATTTTAACCTAGGACACTCTTGAGTGACAGATATAAAATGTCAAAATTGGATACTTCATGAGAGGAGGATGGTGAAGGATAGCAAAGCCAAAGCAATAACAGAAGAGAAAAATATGGATTTTCTTTCCTATCTATTATCTGACAACTTCTGTTTTACTGTCATTCTACATATGTCTTCTAATAAAACCAAGTACTTTTATTTACAAAAGCTGCCATCTTACAGCATTAGGAAAAGGGGAATTTACAATTTTACATCACTCAATGAGAGAACACGGGCATTTTTAAAGTCACCTACTTTCTCTAAGGAGACAATTTATTTGTCATCTTATAATGACAAACTCACATTCATATCTTTCTGGCCCTTTTTTCTCTCTCTCTTTCTGTCCTTCCCTCTCTCCCCCACTCTCTTTCTGTATCTTCTCCCTTCCTTTTGTAAAGCTTTCCACATCTAATCCAATTACTTTGAAGTCTCTCTTTTCCACGCCTCAGTTTTCCTTAGGGAATGTTTGAAAATGTTGGGTTGCATATTCTGCTTTGGTGGATTGCCCAAAATATATCTGTGCTCCGCCTCTCGGGAACACTTTTGTGCCAGACACCCTCCATGAATAGCAAAAGTCTGCCTTTGATGGCAATACATATCCTGACCTTCAATTAAGCTTCAATTAAGTTAAGACAATACTGGAAAATCAATAGCTTGTTTTCTTTCTTTTGTGCTCAGATTTTGATGTTTACTAAGATAAAGGATGACAAGGCTGAAAGCGGGAATCTTTGCAGAACATCCATTGATGCTGCCAGACGCTCAGGGGCCAGGTATGGCCTAATCTTTGCAAAGCTCCCAAACACCAATAAGTCAATAGATATCAACTGTTGTAGCGGCGCGTTTTCTATTTTTTATTTATTGTTAATATTAATTTGTTATGTAATGGTTTAGTCCATGTTCCCCTTATCCTTTCCTCCTAATGGTTTCCCCCTGCACTTGTTTGTGCAGCAGCTGTGCCTGTCAATCTTTGGGAAGGACTCTCCCCTGCTTCTAGAGAGATCGAGAGAACTCAGTCCGTGACTGGAACAGGCTGGGAAATCCCCCACCCCTCGTTTTCTATTCGTTGTCTGTGTTCCATCCCCACTCCCCTGATTGGTTTTCCATCTTGTGTACGCCCCTTTCCCTGGTCCCTTATAATCAATTACCCGGTCCCCATTAGCCACTTCGTGGCTTGTCAGCATGCTGAGCAGGTGCAGAGGAACAATAAAAGCCAACCTGTAGCACAGCCACGAAGTCTCCTTTTCCTACCTTTGTCGAAGCCTCAGCAACAGCTCTCGTGTGGCTTCTGACCCACCGGGGGGTGGTTGCCGGTCAGCCTGCGACTGCCTAACGGGAGCTGAAACAATTCCCAACCAGGGCAGCCGGGACTAGCTGGAAGCCATTTTCCAGCAGGCAGAGGGAACCGATTCAAACTGTAGGTTTGCACGACATTCCCTGCCCCAGGATTCTCATCAGGCAGCTTTTTCTCTTCTCCTCCAGTCTCCTGACCCAGAGGTTCCCTGGATGGGTTGTTGCCTTGGGAAGGCTGACGTGAAACAGGCCAGGCAAAACTAGAGAATAAAATCAGGATTTATTAAAAGGTCCCAAGAATCCACCCTGGGCATTACAGAAGGCTGCACCCAGGGTGGTCTGCAAGTGGTAGCAAAGATGGCCCCCCAGTGTCTCCCTGTGTATTTTCTGGGGCTTCAGATTTTACTGCTAGCTACTACTGGCTCTTTCCCATGGGAACAGATTACCATTTTCATAGCAGTGTCTTTGTTGTTTTGTAAACACTAAAGAGAGCTTTGCCCTTCTCATGCAAGTTTCCCAAAACAATCTCTGTCACCTGTTGTTTGCTGAAGGAGAAGAGACGCAGTCCTTCTCTGACCAATCGCAGCCTGTTTTGAGGAGCATCTTATAAAAGCACAAAGATTCAAAAAGTAAAAGCCTTCTGATCACCTAGAACTGTCTGTGTGCTTTTCCTTGCCGCGCAATCACTGTAACACCCCAGTCACGAGATTTTGCCATTTTATAAGTTTAGGTCTATTTGCATATTGGGGTCTAATTGGCCAATTACAGCCCCAGGCCATGAGGTCCCATCCTTCTTGTTCCACCCCTCAGTCCATCGTTGTTTGTGTTCTTGGCCTGAAAGTTGTCCTTTGTCTACCTGCTCCGTAGAGGGAGCTAAGTACAGTTCTTAATACAAGGCTTCATCCCTAGGCAGCAGGCACAGAATCTGAAAATATAAAAGCTAAGGCATCATTTTCCCCCTTTAGAGGCTTGACAAGGTCTTTTCCTTGTCAAGTCTCTACTCTAAATATCTACTAGTAGCAGGTATTTAATAACAAATAAGTATTTAACAATAATCTACAGCTAACAATAATAAATTTTTGACTATGATAAGTCTAATGATCCACGAACAGTAAACATATATAATAACAGATAAATATCTAACAACAATAATAAACACCAGTGATCAACTTTTAACAGTAGTAGTGTCCAGTTAAGTATTATACTGAGGAGAATAATGATTATCATGAGCAGTTCTACAGACACAAAGGAGAAATCATTTAAGGCATGGTTTTATCTGGATCAGTCTCTGTATTCACAGTTGTTTCGGGGGCAGAGGCTTTCTTAACTCTAGAATAGTGAATCCAGGGTCCTTTGCCAGCAAGTTTGACTGCAGTGAGAGTGGTCAGCAGGACTTGGAACGGTCCTCTCCATCTGGCTTGTAGAGGATCACTGTCCCATCATTTAACATAGACCCAGTCTCCAGGCTGAAAGGAATGTGCAGGCGTGTCGAGCCCTATGGGTCTGGACAGCACGATGTAAGCCTGGAGCTTCTGCAAAGTAGAACCTAAAGCCATTAGATATCTCTGTAAATCAAGTTTCTCTCTCATGTGAATCTCACCTGGAATATGTGGGATCTGATATGGTCTGCTATATAGTATTTCATAGGGACTGATGTTATCCCTCCACCTTGGTTGTATGCGAATTCTCAGTAAAGCTATAGGCAACGCTTGAACCCATGTCATAGAGGTTTCTTGACAAATCTTGCTAATTTGCGTTTTGAGTGTCCCATTCATACGTTCAACTCTACCACTGGCTTGGGGTCTATAGGGTGTATGCAGATCCCAAGTAACTCTTAAAATCTGGCTAACTTCCTTAACCACTGTTGCACTGAAGTGTGGTCCCCAATCTGATGATATTCCCAAGGGAACCCCGAACTGTGGAATTATGTGGTTGAGCAAAACTTTCACCACTACCTTGGCTGTGTTAGTGCGTCAGGGGTAAGCTTCCGGCCATCCGCTGAAGGTGTCAACCACCACCAGTATGTACCTATATCCCTCCCTGTGTGGTATCTCTGCAAAATCTACTTGCCAGCAATCTCCAGGAAGATCCCCTGCCTTTGTTACTCCTAATACAACTCTTTTCCTTGTGTCTGGATTATTTTTGCAGCACTTGCTCACTACTGACTGTATATCATCAGTCATTCCCTTTCCTATTACTGCCTTTTTCAGATGTTTCAGAAGGTTTTTGATTCCAAAATGTGTTTTTTCATGCTCTTTTTGAGCCAATTCTTGCAGGATCAGGGGTGGGACTACAACCTGATTTGCTGGTGTAACGGCCCACCTGCTCTCTGTGAACTCAGCTTTCAGTAACTTGATTAGTTTGTGGTCTGCTTGGTCGTATCTTCGGATGAACTTTGATAAATCAATCTCTTTTTGTGGGATTATGACCAAAAAGCCTTTTTCTGCAACCCCTCTTGCTGCTTTATCAGCAAGGCGGTTTCCCAATTCTGGAGTGTTTTTCCCTTTCTGGTGGCATCTACAATGCCCGATAGCTACTTCTACGTGTTTTTTAATGCTCTCTAAGAGGGCAAGTATTTGTTCAGCATGTTTGATCTGATTACCTTGAGCATTCAGAAGTCCTCTCTCTTTCCAGATGGCTCTGTGGGCGTGGACAACACTAAATGCATACTTAGAGTCGGTCCAGATATTTACCTTTTTCCCTTTGCTCAGATCTAGGGCTCTCGTTAGTGCTATCACTTCAGCTTTCTGTGATGACACATCTGCTGGCAGGGCCTTTGCCTCAACCACCTTATCTTGCGTGGTTACTGCATAACCTGTCATCCTTTTCCCATTTTCCATAAAGCTGCTCTTATCCGTAAAAAGCTCCCAATCGGGGTTTTCTAGAGGTACATCTTTCAGATCAAGTCGGCTGGAATAGACTTCTTCGATTGTCTGTAAACAGTCATGTTCAGGTTCATTGTCAATCAGGGTGGAAGACAGAAACATGGCAGGGTTAGCAACAGAAGTTGTTTTCAGGGTAACATCATCCTGTTCTAATAGCAGTGCTTGATATTTAAGCATCCAGTTACCAGATAGCTAATGTCCTTCCTTTTGCTCTAGTACAGCTGCTACAGCATGGGGCACATATATTACCACACGTCATCCCAGGGTGAGCTTTCAAGCTTCTTGGATCAGGAGGACAGTAGCTGCCACAGCTTTCAGACATCCTGGCTAGCCCTGGGCAACACTGTCCAGCTGTTTGGAAAAAGAGGCCACAGCCCTCCGTTGACTCCCAAGGCGTTGCGCTAATACCCCCAATGCCATATTCTGTCTCTCATATGTAAAAAGTTCAAAAGGCTTAGTCAAGTCTGGTAGCCCCAGTGCCGGGGCTGACATTAGGGAGTGTTTCAGCTGTTTAAATGCTGCTCTAGTGCTTTCAGTCCATATGATAATTCCTTTTTCGGCTATTTTTAATGCTCTATACAGAGGTTTTACTAGCAGTCCATAATTGGCTATCCACAAACGGCACCAACCTACCATTCCCAGGAAAGCTTGCATCTCTCTCACAGTATGGGGCTCAGGGAGTTGGCAGATGGCTTCCTTCCGTTCTTTGCTGAGCTGTCGGTGTCCACGGAAGATTTCAAGCCCCAAGTAAACTACTGCTTCTTTAGTGATCTGTGCTTTGTTCTTAGAAACTTTGTACCCACTCAGTCCTAAGAAGTTTAATAAACGTACGGTAAGCCGTATGCAATCGTCCTTAGTTTTGGTTGCAATCAGGATGTCATCTACATATTGAAGAATAACTCCTTCTGGCTCAGGCTCTTGTCTTCTCCAGTCTTCTAATTCCTTTGCCAGCTGGTTTCCAAATATTGTGGGACTGTTGTGGAACCCTTGGGGGAGAACTGTCCAAGTGAGCTGAGTTTTCCTGCCTGTCTCAGGATTTTGCCACTCAAAAGCAAAGCGCTCCTGGCTGCTTTTATGCACAGGAATGCAGGAAAAGGCATTCTTCAGATCTACAGCTGAAAACCACACCCTAATTCGTCTGTCAGTGTAGTCAAAAGGGTGTAGGGATTGGCAACCACTGGGTGTATGTCTTCAGTAATTTTGTTAATTGCTCATAAATCTTGTACTAATAGATAACTCTTACTGTCTGCTTTCTTTACAGCTAAAATTGGGGTGTTGAACTTGGACTCACATGGTACTAATAGACCATGTTGCAGGAGTTTTTCAATTACTGGTGCCAACCCCTTGCAGCTCTCTAGTTTCAAAGGGTATTGTTTTTGCCTTACCGGTGTGGCTCTTGGTTTAAGTGCAATACTCACTGGTTCTGCTTGTTTGGATCTTCCTGGGATATCACTGGCCCATACTATGGGATTTACCACATTTTCAACCTCAGCAGGGATTTCATCAAATTTTTCCTGTACAAAAAGTGCAGCAACTTGGACAAATTTAGATTCAGGAATTACAACCTGTACTCCCTTTCCTTTTTTAAATTTGATTTCTACTTCTAATTTCTCTAACAAATCCCTCCCCAGCAATGGTTTGGGGGAGTTAGGCATATAAAGAAATTGATGGGTTACCCAGTGCTTCCCTAGCTTAAATTTTAAAGGTTGAAAGAAAGGCCGTGTTTTGGTTACTCTGGTGGCCCCAACCACCTGTACAGTATCATGACTCAGTTTCCCTTCCAAAAGCATTCAACACAGAATAAGTAGCTCCAGTATCTATTAGAAATTCAATGTCCTCTTTCCCCAGATTAGCTACAACCAAAGGTTCTGCTGGGGAAGAAGCCTTCGGTCCCCGTCACTCAGAACCTGAGTTGCTTGACTCTTGCACCACGGGAAGCTGGGGGACTGAGGATTTTTCTTTCAGTGCTGGACAGTCCTTCTTCCAATGGCCTGTTTTCTTACAATAGGAACACTGATCTCTGTCTACAGGGGAGGTTTTCTTAGATGACTTTTCTTGAGTTGCTTTCTTGCTAGGTTGGGATTTAACCTTTTCAATTGAACCTCTATCTCGAAACATCTTCCAGGCAACCTCTAGCAACTTATCTATGTCTTGAACACCCTCTATCTTTTGCAATTTTCTCCTTATATCATTCGAAGCTTGACCCATGAACAAAAGTACTAGATGGGTTTTTCTGTCTGTTGATTCCGGATCTAAATCTGTATATTTGATGGCAGTTTCTCTTAACCTGTTTAAAAAATCAGTGGGTGATTCATCACAATTTTGCTTTACTTCATAAATCTTTGACCAATTTATAGCTTTAGGGATCCCATGATTTAGTCTATAAACTACTAGGGTTTGATATCGTTTCAACCTTGCCAATTCTTCTGGTGTATTTGGATCTCATCCCAGATCTTCAAGGGAGTATATCTGTGGGACAGTGCCTTGGAGTAATCCATTTGCAATGCTTGCCTCGACTGAGGTAATGATGGCTTTGTTAACCATTCTTCTCTCTGTAGGGTCAAGTAACGTGTCTAACATAGAGTTCAAATCAGTCCAGTCAGGGTTTTGTGAGTTAATTGCCCGTTCTACTAACATTGCTACTTTATCTGGGTTCTCTTTGTATTTCCCTACCGTAGCTTTCCACTGCTCTAACTCAATAAGGGAGTATGGGACCTTCACATACATTGGTCCCTGGTTGCCAGCAGCTTGCCTCAGTGGAGCTTGCAAAACTGGTTCTCGTCTCTTTGCCCTGGTCCGTCTAGCAATCGGGCTACGTTCTCTGATGGCCCGTCTAGCTATTTTACCTCTTCTCCGCCTACCCAAGATCTGCTCGATCTCATCCTCTTCCTCTGTATCTATCTCATCCTCTCCCCTGGTGCTGTCTGACTTGGTTGTTTCTGTTGTAGCATATAATCTGTTCTGCCTGTTCCCGATCTCAGGAAGGGCCAAACAGGATTTGCAGCGCCGCTGCCTCTGAGCTGTCAGCCTGTGCCCCTCAATGACATCATCTGAGGCAGCTCCCTGGCCTTCAGGGTTGCTATGGAAACTTACAGGCCTGGGAGCAGAGGGATTATCACTCCTCCCAAAGAAGGTTGTTTCTCCGCCCCGTTTACAGCAAGCGTTTTCTCTGGGCACCACCTCCAGAGGCAGAGCTGTGGGCTGCATGTGCTGACTGTTCCCCCCCCCCCTTTCCCCTCCTCTTTCACTGGGGGGAAGCCTGTCAAGGGCACGCCCCCCCCCCGCCCCCCCTTTCTTGGATTGTGATGGGAGGGACCCTGCTGGGGACAGGGGCGGGGGTGGCCCAACCGGGGGCAGCAGCAGGGGCTGGGATGGGGGTGAGGGGCCCACCCCCATCAGGGGTTGTGGTGGTGGCGGCCAGAGCCCACCCCCCCCGCCTGCTGTACAGCAGGTGGGGCCGGGGGTGGCGGAGCCGGCACCGTCATCAGCAGGGGCGGGATCAGGGGTGGAGGGCCCCCCCCCCCACCCCCAGGGGTGGCGCCGGCGGGGCTTGGGGCAGCACTGCTGGGGGTGGGGGTGCAGCAGCCCCGCCTGGACCCGGGCCCGCTCTCAGATCAGGGGCGACAAAGTCGAACTCTGCCTCTTCCTTGATTTTATATTCACTATTCCACATTAACTCATAATCTTTCTTACTTTTCTCCTGTTTTTTAAGACCAGTATATGGTCCTTTTTCTCCGGCTTCTGGCGAGAAGCTATTATCATGAACAGATGGGCATATTCTAGTTCATCAAAATATCGATCTTCACGTATGTGAGAAATTAAACTAGATATCAATATCTTATCGAGACTTCCGAATTCAGGCCACTTCTGGTCACTATCTAGTTCATAGGTTGGCCACATATGCTTTGAAAGTCTTATAAGTTTAGATTTATGGAATAAGGAATATCCTCCAGTTATATCAGTCCAGCTTCTCAAGACTAATGCCAAGGGGCTATCTCTTGGGATGTTATCATTGCAACCCTTACAGGAAAATGCACGCCCTATACCTTATCAACTATGACTGAAAAGAGAGTGAGAAACAAACAAGCGAGGATTGGATTAGAACTCCTGCCCTTCAGGGTTCGAGCAGGATTCCTTCCCCCTCTTACCGCTGGCGTCAAGCCAGCAGCCCTGCCAAAATGCAAGAGCAGAGGATCCCTCCCCCACTCCACCACTGGCGTCACCCCAGCAGCCCTACCAAAATGCAAGAGCAGAGGATCCTTCCCCCACTCCACCGCTGGTGCCACACCAGCAGCCCTGCCAAAATGCAAGAGCAGAAGATCCTTCCCCCACTCCACCGCTGGTGCCACACCAGCAGCCCTGCCAAAATGCAAGAGCAGAGGATCCTTCCCCCACTCCACCACTGGCACCACGCCAGCAGCACTACCAAGATTCTAGAGCACTAGAATCCACTGCTAGCCTCACGCCAGCAATGCAATGCAATCTAGCCCCCGCCTGACTTGGGTGCTCTTGGATTACTCACGTGCCTCTGTCAGGTCTCTGGAGCTTAGGATTCTTGAGCTCTGACACCTCCTGGGCCACAGCAGGGATTCTCAAAATAAATCGGGGTGTTCTCCTGGTCCAGGGGGGTTTCACAGATGCCTCACCCGTCCCATCTGGGTCGCCAGAAACTGTTGCCTTGGGAAGGCTGACCTGAAACAGAGGCTAGGCAAAACTAGAGAATAAAATCAGGATTTATTAAAAGGTCCCCAGAATCCACCCTGGGCATTACAGAAGGCTGCACCCAGGGTGGTCTGCAAGTGGTAGCAAAAATGGCCCTGCAGTCACGAGATTTTGCCATTTTATAAGTTTAGGTCTATTTGCATATTGGGGTCCAATTGTCCAATTACAGCCCCAGGCCATGAGGTCCCATCCTTCTTGTTCCACCCCTCAGTCCATCGTTGTTTGTGTTTTTGGCCTGAAAGTTGTCCTTGTCTACCTGCTCCGTAGAGGGAGCTCAGTACAGTTCTTAATACAAGGCTTCATCCCTAGGCAGCAGGCACAGAATCTGAAAATATAAAAGCTAAGGCATCAGGGTCACGAGAAATCCAAATTCATTGGTGGTTACAGTTACTGGGAGGAAAATCTGTAGCTTGAAGGCTTAAAGTATTTGTATGTCATTTTTAGCTTAAAGCCTTTTTTTTTTTTTTTTTTTTTTTTTTTTTAAATATCTGTGTATGAGGAGGATAAGTTTTGTTTACCTATGCAATTTAAATCTACCCCGATAGTTGCTTCCTTTTCTCAGCTCTTTCAGTATCTAAATGGACTTCCGGAATGGAGAAGGGACATTGAACTCCACTTTTTGGAGCAGACATGGCTGAAAGGTTACTTTAACCTCCAATTTATAGTTGTGTTATTGCACACACAACAGCAATTTATTAATAAACTTGTCAGGTCAAAGTGAATGGTTCAAGGCAGCTCCTCTTTATGGCAAAGATAAAGAATCAGCCAAAAGATAGATAATTTTGTATATGACAGGAGAAAATGTATCTTAATCAACTTCTATTCATCTATGTTTTGATGAATTTTGAAATATCAAAGCCTTAGTTTCAATTCAAACATTTTTTTTTTCCAAAGCAAAAATATGATCAATTTATATTTACAGGAAATACTGTTCAACCACTGTGAGTAACTATTAAAAATGATTATAATGGTGACAAGGGATGGACATGACTTCAGTGTGAACTTTTTTAGTCCTGAAACTTCTCCCTGTGTGTCAGAGTAAGGTTGTCTGCCAGGAAGAGATGAAGGGGGAGAGAGTCAAGAAGGAAAAGGATGCAAATTGGAAGGACAAAATAATAGAGAAGAAGAGCTAATTATCTGTGTTCCTCCAACTCTCATTCCCCATCTATTGCTGTAATGACAAAGGGTTTGACCTGAACTGTAGCTGGAAGTTCCCATAAGTAACAGCCTGGATTTATTACAGATACACTTCTGTGAGCAAACACAGACTGAGCAAGTCAGATTTCAATCATATGAAAATTAGCACCTGCAAAATATCAAAATGAAAATTGCTCCTTCTCCTAAATGTATTTGGGTTTTGACCTGAAATATATCGTGGCTTGTTCCTAAACTTTCACGATTTCATAACTCTTAATAAATTGTGTTCAAGTGCAAAAATCAGATCTAAAATTTTAACTTGGGGGAAGAATTTGATGTGCCACTCTTTGGCTTTGCCCTGATGTGTGTGCTAGGCCTGCAAATTAAATATTTGTTAGTGGGACCAGCTGACCTGGCTGGATGGAGTGGTGTTAACTAACTCTGACTGGCAGCCTCCAGTCCTTGCCTGAAGATCTGATAATTGTGACGTGAGACCCCAAAGCAGGAAAATGTAAAGGTCACAAAACCTATAGTGTCCCTTCCAAGCTCCTGGAGGGACCATTCCCAGGAGACTGCCTGCCTGTTAAGTGGGAGTACAGAACTGGAATAGTTTTGTGTTAAGTAGGAGTACAGAAAGAAGTGGAACAGTTTTGTGTGAGAGAAGTGAAATGTAGCCATGTTCATGGATCTGAATAGGAAATCTTCCTCTTGTTCTGTGTTTTATGCTGGCTACCAGAGCACCTTTTATTTTCTTTCACATTTTTGCAGATTAGCATCTCCCCTTTCTTCAGGTCTGGGCCTATGGGGCTTTTTTGGTGAGCCCTGCACATAACACTCTAAAAAAGGGTACAGTTCCCCCGAGGTGAAGTTTCTGCCTACCCAATAATCCTTCTGACATGCTGCTTTCTGAGGCACTTGCTGTGCATGAGTACAGGGTTTTACAGAGGCAGAGCAGCACAGGAATGCTGGAGGCATTCTCTTAAAGAGCTGTCCAGGTTACTTTCACATTCTCTGTTTTACATGCCTCCCTGACTCAGGAAAAGCCAAGTTCCAGGATCTCCCTGCCATTTCTTTCCATGCAGATTTTAAAGAGAGAAGAGCCTGGTTCTTCCTTGAACTTTTCCAGCTTTTGATTTTAGTGTTAGAACAGCAACGTGCCCTCGTACATGAGCAATAAGTGTTCATATCTTTAATATTTGGTGTGACGATTCCATTCCAAACAGCAAATCCAAGTTCATTTTTTCCATGACTATTTTATTACCTTTTTATAAAGTAAAAATAGACTCATCTTTTCCACTGATCACAGAAAAGCAAGGAAGCAGAATTTATTACGTTATTTGCTTCCTCTCCTACAAATCATGCAGTGATAAGTAAAACAAAAGAATCTTCATGTGGGAACATGAAGCCTGAATAAACCTTGTTTTGAGCTCCTGAACTCAATTTTTTTATTTTTACTTTGCACATTTTCTGACAATATCCACAGCTGCTAAAATCCAAATATATTTCTGAAATGAAGATATAAGAAAGGACCTTGTCCCAATGTCATTTAGTAACTCAGAAAATAATAAAGTCCTAGAAGGACAAGTATTGAGGCTTTATTTCTTCCTCAGCTCAATGTGATTTTATGAGAGGGTCTTCAAAATGTGATTGCAGCATTGTAAAATGAATTTTGTATAAAACTATGACTGATTCCTTTAGAAAATGATTGCATAGATTAATGCTTTAATTCATCCTTTACATTGAAAGTAGATGAGCAACACAACTGGAATGTCTACTTGAAAATGGAGAAAAATGTGTATGAATGTGAATTTTCTTACTGAGAAATTTAATGACCCAGAGAAGAAGTGATTCACTCAATAAATCAAACAAGGCTGTATTTTCCATAGCTATCACCTATTATTTCACTCTTCTGGAGGGGAAAGATTAATCTGGTCCTAAGGGGGCTGATATGGAAGGAAAAGAAGGATGGTGTGTGTGCCAAACAGCACTGGAGCTAACACTGGATTTATATTGCTCCCATGCAAAAATAAACAGGAAAAACTCTCTTCAGTAGACTTCTAAAACACTCCATGAACACCGGATCTACTAAAATTATAGCTGAATTTTAAAGGAGCTAAGTAGTTCATACATTCACTATAAAATCTTAAGTCTCTTTTCTTTTGTTGTTTTTATGAACAGATTTTAAATTTTTAAATAGATATTAATGGTTTAAATGACCAAGTTTTTTGAAATAATTTTGAATTGCAGAGTTCAGGAGTAGCTAGGCAGGTATTGACTGCTGGAGGTTGGGATTTTGTGGTAAATCAGATAAGTCCCACAGCAGAAAAGCCCTTCCAGCACAAACAATTTTGTGTGTGGATTTTACTTTCCTTTTGCAAATACTGGTACATAGTGCTTTGAAATTAACTTTGCACAAATGTGCATGGCAATAAGTTAGTCACTCAAATGTTCATGAAAATCAAACACCCCAAAGGATCTGAGCACAACCCCAAAGAAGTGATTTAATAAAATCAGCTGAATATTCAGATAGACTGTTTTCCCCAAGAAAATGGTTATGCCTTGGACAAAACCTTAATAATGAAAATTTTGATAAGTACCTCTGGAACTCTAAAGTGATGTCTTTGCCTGGGGGCACTCATGAATTCAATCATAGCCAGCTTTTGGGAAGATTTATTTTGAAAAAATAGGTGGTGGAGAATGGTAAAAGTAAAAATACCTCAGATTCTTAGAGCTTGAGTGAACACAATTGCAAAGCCCTTGGAGTCTATCAGATCGGGAGCAGAGGTACCACTGCACATCTCCAGCTTCTGCACTGGATGAGGCTGGGAGTTTTCATTTGATTCTGATCATATCCACTTGGAACAGCTTCCTTTGCCATAAAAACCACTTGTGAAACACTTCTGCTTTGCATTTAGCATGGGGAAGTGTGGCTGCCTTAGCTAAATTTGTGATGCTGTGTCCCTATGCTCAGGCCTCTGCTCCAGCTGTGCTCTGCAATCCATGCCTCTCATCACCACTGACACCTCTCAGTTGCCAGGCCTCCCAGAAACTCTTCCTGAAGTCCTTTTCCCTAAGATGAAAAGAACTCATCACTGAAGAATACGTGTTTTATTCCTGATTCCACTGCTATTTCTTTATATGTAAGGCTTAAAAAAAAAAAAAAAAAAAATCACGTTTTGAAAGTTTTCCTATAGAATTATGAGTTTTGTGATGGTGAAATCTCAGAGTTAGTTCTACAAAAGATATTGGTCCTTGACCAGTCCACGATCCCAAACCTAATTTAGTTTTCAGCAGTTTCCACTAAATAACATTCTGTAATGTGACCAAATTGCAGCTAGCAATGAGAAAAACATGAGATTTGCCAGGATTACTCTGGGTGTAAAAAATAATTCTTAAGCTATGAAATGACAGAACATGGAGAGCTATTATTTGAGGCGAGTTCCTCTGCCCGCTGAGAAGTGATTTCCCAGCTAGTCCCGGCAGCCCTGGCAGGGAACCATCCCAGCTTTGGTTAGGTATGGCGTTTCTGCCCTCCGTGGATCACTTTTCAGTGATCCCTTGCCTTGCCCGGCTTCTGGCAGCAGTCGGTAGGGCCCACTGGACAGTTCTGCAGAACACCCACGCGGTGGGCTTTCTGGCTGGCTAGCACTAGATGTAAATTAGCGGCGATGGCGAAGGAAAAGGAAGGCTCTCTTCTGAGGGTTAACAGGAGATGTTTATTGCCTCATGGATGGTGGGTGAGAGAGAGAGAAACCCCGCCCAGGCCCCCCTTAAGAGGACAGGTACCAGGGGGCGTGTACATAAACCTTACACCAATAGGGGGATACAAAGGGAGGAGTTGGGGGGTAGATTGACACACAAAAGGGCCAATCTCTGGAGAGAGGGGGGGAGGGGATTCCCAGAACCTGTTCCAATCAGAAGCCCGGTCTCCCCGAGATTTCCAGAAGGGGGAGAGGCTTTCCTGGATGACTGGCAGGCTCCGGGGGAGGGGACAAACCACTGCGAATGCAGCTATAAACAGAGGGGTTTAGAATAGACCTTTTTCCCAACATAAATAACATAAACCCAAAACTTGTGAGCACAGCTCACGCACCGCTACATCTCCCCCTTTCTTTTTATATAATGATAGTAATTTAAACCATAAACAGCCAGTCGGTGGCCACAGCTCGGGGTCTTCTTCAGGGAGGTCCTTTCCTTCTTCAACTCTCACTTCTGCTCTCGGTGGAGCTGTGACAACCACGACTAGGCTTGCATATGGGGGGGAGACAGTTTGAGATTAACTTTTTAACAAAGTAACGAATGCAGGTAACAGTGCCCAGAATACACAAAACCATAAACAAAACAATCAACACAGGACGAAGAATAGATCTTGCCCACCCAGGCAGCCCCCAGTCCTCAAAAAGTCCCTCCAGCCAGTCAGATGTTTGAGGACAGCTTGTTCTTGACATGGATGCCTCCGACAGGTCTGCAGACTGTGGTACAGGTGTCTCTGCCAAATTTGCTGTTTGTGGCATGGATGCTGGCACTGTCCACGCCACGGTCGGAGACTGCAGGCTGGAGATCAGCAGCAGCAGGAATAGAAATCTGGCTGCTGTCAGTGGGGCCATCGCTCTGTGTGGGTTTGACCTGAACTAAATAGAATGTGAAACAAGAACATAATTAGTGACAGACCAGTGGGGTAGGGGTAGGACAAATTCTTCCCAGCTCGTCCACTTGTGTCTTTTCCGTCTCCAGGACGCCACAGACACCTGTGAAACCTTAACTCCTTTTCCAGAGGCCTTTGGAATATAGGGTCTCACCCACTTTGAAGGGATCCACCTTAAGCCACTTGGGGTGGACACGCAGGCATACCCACGTCCCCAAGTAACCAGGTGGTGAGGGCCCTCTGTTCCGCCGGTCTCTGGGTCCTTTATAAGGACGGGTGGTCGAACCTTGGTGGAAAACTGGTCGCTGCTGCCGAAGTGCCTGACGACTGGTGGGTTCAAAACCTCAAAGGGACAATTTAGAAAATTGATTGTGAACAGTGCTCTGGACAAGCGGATAGCTGGAGACTCTAATTTCAGGACCTGTTGTTGCTGGCCCAGGACCCTTTTGATCTCCCGGTGGGTCCTTTCTACCACCGCTTGACCTGTGGGGGAATGGGGGATGCCTGTTTTATGCTCCACCCCCCATTGCTGCAGGAAACTGCTGAACTCCTTGGATCTATATGCAGGCCCGTTGTCAGTTTTCAGGGCTTTTGGGACTCCCATAAAGGAGAAAGCCCGGATGAGATGTGTAATCGCATCTCGGGACTTCTCCCCTGCGTGGGCAGAGGCAAAGACTGCTCCGGAGAAGGTGTCCACTGAGACGTGCACATATTTCCTCCTTCCAAACTGAGGGATATGTGTCACATCTGTCTGCCACACCTCACAGCTGCCTAACCCTCTGGGGTTGGCACCAGCGCTCAGGGTGGGGAGCGCATGCTGCTGACAATTTGGACAAGTTGCCACGATTGCCTTGGCCTGTTCCCGGGTAAGGTGGAACCGGCGAACTAAACCTGGGGCATTCTGATGGAAAAGCTGGTGACTGATCTTTGCCTGCTCAAAGACATTTGGGAGCGGGGCCATCTCTGCAGGGGCAACAAGGGCATCGGCTCTCCTGTTTCCCTCAGCGATGAACCCAGGCATGTCCGTGTGTGACCTCGTATGCATCACATAAAAGGGTTGCTCTCGGTGGGAGACAAGCTTAACTAGCTTTGAGAGCAACTTGAACAGGGCAAGGTTGGTCACTTCCTGGAGAACAGCATTTTCAGCTCTGGATACTACACCTGCTACATATGCAGAATCGGTTACCAAATTAAATGGTTCAGAGAACCTCTCGAAAGCCCTGACAACTGCGGCCAACTCAGCAATCTGAGGTGATCCTTCTACCTCAGCGACATCTGACTCCCACTGCTGAGTCTGAGGGTCTTTCCAAGTCATAACTGACTTGTGAGACTTTCCGGACACGTCTGTAAAAACTGTCAGGGCCTTTAAAGGCCTTTTGCTCTGAACGCTTTCTAATTTTAGCGTGAATTTGGCTTCTGATTTAAAAATTCTGTGGGCAGGCCGATGAATAGAAATTTGTCCTGTGTAGGAATCCAGAGCCATTTGCAAAACCTCATTCTCCTGGATGTATTTTTCCAACCTTTGCTTTGTAATTGGGCCCGTTTCGGTCCGAATTGGAATGTGAATGCATTTAAAATCACAGCCAGCCAGGTCCCTAATACGGGTTCTGGCCTTCTGGATTAGATCAGCTGCCAGCTCCTGTGGCGTGGTCATTCTTTTGGACCTTTGGTGGCTAAGAAAGACCCACTCTATAATGAGAAGAGGATCTCTCCCGCCTCTGTCCTTACGAGGTAATTTGCTTACCTCCTTGTCCCACTGAAAAATGACTCCGTGGAGGTGTGGCAGATCTCCTAATACAATAAAACTGAAAGGCAGTTCAGGTGCACACCTGTTTGCCTGTCTGGTGGACAGTTTTACCTGGACCTTCTCCAGTGCCTTCTGTGCCTCTGGGGTGAGCTCCCGCGGAGAACTCAGCTCCTCTCCCCCCTTCAATAAATTGAAAAGAGGGTCTAGGTCCTTGGTGGTCAGACCTAGCCAGGGCCGCACCCAGGACAATGCCCCACACAGCTGATGGACGTCAGCAAGAGTCCTGATTTTAGTTTTTATTTCCAATTTTTGCGGAACAATGGTCCGCTTACTGATCTCCAGGCCTAAATATTTCCAAGGCGGCACCCGTTGAATCTTCTGCTCCTGCAGCTCGAACCCTGCAGCAACCAATGAAGAGATTGTCAGGTCAAGCGCATGGGACAGTACATCCTCGTTCGGGGCACAGACAAGCACATCATCCATATAATGATAGATGATTGCCTTGTCTGCGGCTGCACGTACAGGGGACAGCAAGGAAGAAACGTACCACTGGCAAATCACAGGCGAGTTTTTCATGCCCTGCGGCAAAACCTTCCAGTGATACCTTTTCCTCGGGGCCTCTCAGTTAAATGTGGGAACCGAGAACGCGAAGCGTGGGGCATCGTCAGGATGAAGGGGAATTTGAAAGAAACAATCTTTAATATCTATAACTGCCAATTGCCAATCTCGAGGGAGCATTGTCGGGGAAGGCATCCCTGGTTGGAGAGACCCCATATCCTCAATGACATTGTTAATTTGCCTGAGGTCGTGAAGGAGCCGCCACTTGGTCTTGTCAGCCTTTTGGATGACAAAGACAGGGGAGTTCCACGGGGAGGTAGTCTCCTCTATGTTACCCTTGGCTAGTTGCTCTTCCACGAGCTCATTCAGCGCCTTTAATTTTTGTTTTGAAAGCGGCCACTGCTCTACCCAGACTGGAACATCTGTTTTCCAATTCAGTTTTTGGGTAGGGCGCCTCTCAGTGACCGCCGCACAAAAATCCTGTGGGGGGTCGGGAATGTCAATTGTGACTCCCCACTGTGCCATGAGGTCTCGCCCAAGCAATGGTTCCTTGTAATCTAAAAGAAATGGGCGGATATTTGCCAATTGCCCATTTGGCCCCGTAATTTGCACAACGCCCTTTGATTGTTTTGCCAATTGAATGCCCCCAACACCTTGAACGTGTCCGGCCACGCTTTGCAGAGCCCATTGTGAAGGCCACTCCCGGGACGGGATCACGGTTACATCTGCACCCGTGTCCAGGAGGCCTTTGATGTCCACGATCTCCTCCCCCATCTGCATCTGGCATTCTAACTGCGGTTTCGCGGTAGAAATTGCCTGCACCCTCCCCACCGATGGACTTCCTTCTGTGAGGAAATCAGGGATGGGAATTACCTGGGCGATTATCTGCCCCTTCGGGAGAAAAGCAGGCGGGGAAGTACAATGCAGCCAAACCACGAAGCGCTCGGGATCAGAGTCAACGATCCCTGGGGCGACTTCGAGGTCGAACGGGGTGTACTTACAGTCTCCGAGTACCATGTACTTGCATCCTATCCGATGCCAAGTGCTCTGTTCACTGGGGTTCACTGAAACTAAATGCCAGTCGCTGTCCTTCAACAGCAGCGAGTCAGTGAGTTTTAACCTAAACGGCTCGTACCGCGAGTCGGTGGTTAAAACTGAATCGGAGAGGTCGATCTCCCTGGGTGTCAAGTCCGGTGAATCAGAGTCCAGGGGGACTCTGTTGTCAGTCCTGGCAGACAGAAAAGAAAGGTCATCTTTGTTTCCTTTTCCCCCCCTCCCCCTCCTGGTCCGGGCCACCCGTTTTGCATCTTCACGCAGGGTGGTCCCGCGCTCACCCCCTAGTTTTTTGGAGCCGCTTGAAGGCTCCCCTGCAACCCCCCACCTGCACCTCCGCCCCCACCCCCACCCCCTTGAGTGGCCACGAATTGCTGGAAGGCAGTCCGCATCGGGCAAGCGTGCTGCCAGTGGCCGCTTTGCCCACAGAGACTACAGCAATCTTTGCCCGCCCGAAAAGGATGTTTCTTTGCCGGCTGCTTCCTGGAGAAACCCTGTGAGTCCAATGCTGCAGCTCTCGGATTGGCTCGCTGCAGCTGCCTTGATGGCTGCTCCGTTGTAGCAGACATGAAGGGAACCTTTGCCTCGCAGACGCGGAGAAAGTCCTGCACCGTGGGCGGAGGGTCCAGAGGCAAGCTAAGGATGGCTGCCCTGCACTGGTCATTGGCATTTTTCCGAACCATCACTTCTAACACGCTTGCCCTTGCGTCTTCTTTCCACACCTGCGTCTCAACAGCCCTCGTCATCTTCTCTACGAAGGCGACGAATGACTCTGCAGGTCCCTGCCGGATGTCGGCGTAGCTTGGCAAAGGCACTTGTCCCTGCAGCCCTAAAAATGCCTTTTCGGCCGCTCGTTTTATTTTCTCCAGCACCGGCGCCGGAATTTTTCCAGCCTGGTCTGAAGCCTGAGCCCATCTGCCCTCCCCACACAGATGATCAAGGGTAATAGGGTCCCCTTCCTCATCTGTAGCAGTTCCAGGATCTAGTAACAAACCGGGCAATTCAGTTCGCAGCAGGTTTTTCCATGCCGCCTCCCACAGCTGAAACTCTGTGGAGGACATGAGGCAGGAAAAAAGCTGCCGCAGGTCAGATGGGACTGCGACTGTACCGGCAAGGTTGGCCTTTAACAAACCCCGGAAGTACGGGCTTTCCCTCCCGTAATCTAGGTGGGCTTTGCACAGATCCTTAATGACACTTTGCGAAAAGGGTTGCCAGGTAGCTTGAGTGACGTTCCCACTCCTTGACCTGTTATATGTAACAGGCGCAAGTGAAGGGAAATCACCGCGGCATGGGCTTTGGGTCTCCGGCCCCCCCCTTCCGGTTTCCCCACCGTGGGAATCGGATGCGGGACCGTGAGAACCGGAAGACCAACGTGGCTCCGGCGCGGGCATGGGCGTGGCTCCGGGTGCTGACATCACTCGGGGGGTTGGGACTGGGGCGGAGCTTTGGTAGGGAGGAGTTTGGGAAGGGGCGGAAGGAGGAGGGAACAAGGAATCCTGGGAAGAAGAAGGCGCGAAATTTGCATGCGACTGCACCATGCGGTCGCCGCCATCTTCCGCTTGGGGAGGGGGGGGAGAAAGGGGAAGCGCCGTCCCGTGACGCACCATCTTTTTCGGCGAAACCGAAACGGACTCGGGGTTTGGGAACTGGGTAAGAGGGGGGAAGGGTAGAAACTCGGGAAGCCGGGCCAGGGCTAAGCCGAGCCTCCTGAGCAGTCCGGCTAAGACTGTTCAGGCGGGGGGAACGGGATGCTTGCGGGAAGCCAGGGCTGACAGGAGAGGTTTCTCCTGCCGATCCCCGCAAGTTATCCGTTTCGGGTAAAGAGGGAGCGGTAAAAAGGGAAGGAGAAACCAGGGAAAACTGCTTTCGCTGCTCTTCCTCTACTTTCTGTTTTCTAAAAGGGCAGATCGAATCTGCATAATCCAATAAATTAATTTTGCCGCGTGTTTGTCCCCTGCTTTGCCTAATTGAAAAAATTTCGAATAGGCTGCATCCCAAAACTGAATGCACACCGCTTGTGCAGGGGGCATTTTCGGAAAGTACAGGAAGAGCAGTTTTATGAACTTTTTTAGCTCCTTTTTCGAGAACTTAAACTCAGAGCCCTTCAGCACAAAAACTAATAATTTACAAGCTTCCTTTTCTTCGGTTGAGAGCTTCGCACCCATTTTTCTCAACTGTCACGCGCGCACCTCAAAAACTAAAATAGCAAATGAAAAACAAAAACCCGCGACTTAAAACCCGAGACCGGAGACCACTTCCCCGCGCCCTCGGAGCGCGGCTAATTCAAACAAAAACCGACAACGGGAAAACGAAACCGTGCCCCACGCGACGGAGCCCGCGTCTGAAACAAAACGAGAAAAAAACCGAAAGAAAAAAAAATGCCGCACTCTAGACTACCTGACCCTGGGAGGGCATAAGGCTTCTCCACAGGGGAAACGCGTTTCTTGGCTCTAAAAGAGCCCCCCAAAATTGTCCTAAGGGGAGGGAAAATCCAGCTCCCCTAGGAACCCCAGAATAAAAGGTGATTATACTCACCCGTCCGGTGCTGGCGAATAAAAAAGAGGTGCTGGCGGTCCTTCGCCTGAAGAAGACTTTCCCGGGCGCTGGAAAGCTGCCTTCTTCTCTTACCAGAAAGCGTACTCCACGGAGCTGCTTTTCTGGTAAGCACGTGGCTGTCTGGAAATCCTGCGGCACTGCGTGGAGGCTTCCAACGCAGGCGAGAATTAAGTCCACGGGGTCTGGCGGTGTTCTCAGACCTTCTTCCCGTGCAGAGAGCTCACGCTGCCACTGAGTGCTTTGCCTCGTGCTGCAGTAGCTCGTGTCCACGTGGTCTGTCCCACGTTGTGGCGCCACGTATGGCGTTTCTGCCCTCCGTGGATCACTTTTCAGTGATCCCTTGCCTTGCCCGGCTTCTGGCAGCAGTCGGTAGGGCCCACTGGACAGTTCTGCAGCAACCCCCACGCGGTGGGCTTTCTGGCTGGCTAGCACTAGATGTAAATTAGCGGCGATGGCGAAGGAAAAGGAAGGCTCTCTTCTGAGGGTTAACAGGAGATGTTTATTGCCTCATGGATGGTGGGTGAGAGAGAGAGAAACCCCGCCCAGGCCCCCCTTAAGAGGACAGGTACCAGGGGGCGTGTACATAAACCTTACACCAATAGGGGGATACAAAGGGAGGAGTTGGGGGGTAGATTGACACACAAAAGGGCCAATCTCTGGAGAGAGGGGGGGGAGGGGATTCCCAGAACCTGTTCCAATCAGAAGCCCGGTCTCCCCGAGATTTCCAGAAGGGGGAGAGGCTTTCCTGGATGACTGGCAGGCTCTGGGGGAGGGGACAAACCACTGCGAATGCAGCTATAAACAGAGGGGTTTAGAATAGACCTTTTTCCCAACATAAATAACATAAACCCAAAACTTGTGAGCACAGCTCACGCACCGCTACAGTTAGGCAGTCGCAGGACGGACCAGCAACTTCCCCCCGGTGGGTAAGGTGACGTGTGTTCCCTTGCCCACTATCAAGCGGCTTCCCAGCTGGGCCCGGCTGCCCTGGCGGGGAACCGTGTCAGCCTCGGTAGGGACCTGCAGGAGGACCGGCAGGACCCACCCGGTGGGTAAGTGCATAGCTGCACGGGTGGTGGAGGGGCGGCTACGGCGAAGGAAGGAGAAGGAGTCTTCCCTGAGGTGCCATGAGATGACGTTTATTGGGGTCCTCTCACACAGCCCCAGGAGAAGCCCCGAGCACAGGCTGCGTGAAGGGTTTTCAGGTACAGACAGAAGGAGTGGTCACACGAGGAAAACCCAATAACAGGAAAGGGGTGGTATATGCAATATCAAATGAAAACTGAGGGGTGGAGGATTTCAGTCTCCGGGAGGGGAGCAGCACATAATTGACATATAACAGACTCGGGGTAAACAACTCAAGGGGATTTCCAGGGGCGGGGACTATACCAAGTGGGGAAAGGAATAGGGGGAAACATGGAATGAACCATTAAATAAGCTTTTACAAAACAGAAGGAAAACTACACTTAAATCATTAGATAAAACCACACTGCAACAGTAAGGCTTTTAGCTACACGAGCGCTGTTGAGGAGGCGACGACGAAGGCAGGAAAAGGAGACTTCGTGGCAGTTCTACAGGTTGACGTTTATATTCACTCTGCACCTGCTCAGCATGAAGCACGAAGCCACAAAGCACCGAGCAGGGGCGGGGTAAGAGATTATAAAGGACCCAAAAAAAGAGGCGTACACAAGATGAGTAACCAATCAGGGGAATGGGGTGACAGTGGGGTGATCGGCAAATAGCAAATCAAAAATGAGGGGTGGGGGATTTCCCCAGCCTGTTCCAATCAGGGATCGATCTCCCCCGATCTTTCCAGAAGCAGGGAGAGGCATCCCGGAGACTGACAGGCACAGGGAAATTAATACATTTAACTGACAGCAGCAGGTGCTTGCACAAACAAGTGCAGGGACAAGCCATTTGGGGAAAGGGATAGGGGGAACCTGGACTGAACCATTACATAACTCAGCTAACATTAACAGTAAAATAAAAGAACAGAAAACGGGCTGCTACAATTATTTATCCTACAACTATGCTGTAGATTTTATTTTTCTTCATAGATGTCCAGCATTTACAAAATGGTTTATTTGAAACCCAAAAATAAAGAAAGAATCCAGATAACTTCTAGATACATATTTGATCTTTAAATATAAGCATAGCTTTGCACTGTGGTTTAATGGGATTTCCTGTTACAGCTTGAAGGTGCCTTTTAAATCCCTGTATAATTAGTAAATTTAAATTTAGATAAACATGCATTAAAACTTGGAAGGACCATCAACAACTTTGTATTTGAGGTCCAGATATTAAATTAGGGGTTTTTCACTGAAAGTAACCATAAGAGATTTTAATTCTGCTGGTATAATAATTTATTAGAATCTACTTTGTCATTCAGCATCTAGAAATTCCTTCCAAAACATTGCCATGTTTTCTGGATAGAGCTGAAAGGAATGATAAAAATATGGAAATGTTTATTTATATATTTCCTCTATCACCTTCCATTTGTCCCAGGCAGTTGTGTTGGAATGTGAAGACAAAGCTGTGACCCCTCCCTGCTGAACTTGGCAATTATTTTCACTGCTTCTGTGAGTTTTTAAATAGAAAGACTGTAAAGAAATCCTGCTGTTCAGCCCATGTGCTGCTGCTTTTTAACATTGCTCTGAAACAGCACTTGCACAGGTCAGTGAAAACAGGGTTAAAATTTAATCAAAGACATTGTGGATACAATTTGTTCAAAAAACTTTCCAGGTGACACTCAAGATCATGTCCTTTCACAGGAAAGCTCCTTTCCAACGTTTGTTATGCAAACTCATGCTTAACATTTTCAGGATTGACCAACCAATTTGTTCTGGTACAGAAGATTTTATCCATTTTTTTAATTCCTCTGTTGCCATCTCAACTAAGACCAAATTAATTCCCTTTTAAACAGCAGTTGTGGCGTTGCTGGTGTTTATAGATTACAATTCATAATCGTGTATTCATCTGGACTGGATGATCATTTTAGGTCCCTTTCAAATGAAATAGTGTCTTCTGTTCTACGTGAATAAAGAACTATAGATTTCTGTCCTGACTCATGAAAAACACATTTTTGATGTAATTAAATCGCTTTAAAATATAATAAAAAGTCAGTGACTGCAAATGTTGTACTCGTAATTTAGAGCATTATGTGAGAAATGGGCTTTGAAATAATGCATCTCAGAAAAAAATGGCAAATGTGTAAATACTCTTTGAACCAGCTCTGGTGGCTCTTTTGTTTAATTTCTTAGCACCTCACCCATTTAGATTTGATGGGTTTATTTTGATTTTTTTTTCTGAGGTGTGTTAGCCAATATGGTAACTCCTGCTATATCCTTTTTAAATTGTAGCACTGTGCTTCTGAGGATTCTGCCAAGACAGATTATGAATTCAATTAAAATTGCCTGGGCTTTGTGATTTTTTTTCTTTTTTTAATGTCAGCTATTGAAGTGCCAATAAGGCCTGACAAATGATAGGGACTCATACATATTTATGGCTAGAAATAGTTTTACTGCTGAGCTATTAATACAGATCATCAAAGAGATGAAAGAAGAGTAGGTACAATCTGTTTATCAGACAGAGACCAAGCATGGAGGCACAAACAGTTATGGCCATGGAAAGACCTTTGGTTAGAGGAGAGACCAAAAAGAGTAGGACATAGAAAATATAAGAGTAGGCTTAGCCAAGAAGCAGCAGAGATGAGCTGATCTTACCTGGAGTTTATACTAAATGTATGTTTATGAATTAGTAGACTTTTATTCGTTAATTCCTACTTATGTGGCTGAAATGGTCCTAAATTCTCTTAAAAGAGCTAAGCTTAAAAGATCAGCCATGTGCTCAAATCTGCAAAGAAATAAAACTGCTACTAGAAATAAAGTGTTCATCAGCTGTCCTGTAAAATGGTTTTGTACATTTTCTGTAATATTTGGATAGTAAATTTAGACTGTTTCTCTGAGGTGAAATAGTAATTTTTCCTCACCTGTGCTGTAGAAACAAGGAGTGCTATAATTCTGTAGAGTAGATGGAAAAGTATCGAAGCAATTGTGGTCACTTATCTGCTTTCAGTACTTGAAGTCTGCTAAAATGACAGTTAAATGTAGTGCAGAGAGCCCTTCATGCCTGTAACAAAATGAAAGTATCACGGTGTCATTCTCATTGCATGCTGCATTTACCAGGTGTTTTCCACTGGTAGAACTGTAATAAGGTGACCTTGACTTGTGAGATTCTGGTGGTTCTTTTGACTGGATTCTGATGATCACAGTAAAGGGTGTTTGCCCACGGAGTCCTACCAGTCCAACTGACCCAGAACACAGAAATATATGATTTATTAAATATGAATATTGATCTAGTATCGATACCCAGCTCTGACGGACAAAAGACTCTAACAGTTTAGAGTTAGAAAATGTATGTTTAATTCAATGCAGGGCAGCTGCATGGGGTAGTCCCCTAATACACACTGCAAATTTATAAGTGATTCCAGAGTCTATTTATTTACAAAAGTTTTGAATATCCAAAATACTAATACACATTCATAACACTAATACCTCCTATTCCTCGCTTCATATAGTAATTAGCTTAAAAGGCTATTAAGCATGCGTAGTTTGTTCCCTGAATTGGTTCAGTGGTCCTTTTCATGGGGAGGGGTCGTAAAAAGATGAAGGAAAACAAGTCTTCCTCATTCTGAACTTTCAACCTCTTCAATAGATGAGCTCTGGTAGAACTCCAATTTCCTCCCTCCATAACTTTTGAGTGGATTTCCAGATATAAAAGATTTACAATTGTCTGTGTTCCTTTAGATCTATTTATCAGTTTCTCTGTTTCTCATTATAAACACAGCTAAATAAACATAAAAATGACAAGCAATTAGTTATTTAGATATGGGATAACTATCTTAAATCTGGCTTCTTTCAACTAACCATTAACTCTTAATTATTTCCAGCAAAGCCTAAAAGCCTATCTATCTCTCTATCTATCTATCTATCTATCTATCTATCTATCCACTCTAATTAATTTCAACAAAGCCTTTCTTTAGCTAAAATCTCAACTTTTTCTAAAATCAATTATTTTAAAATTCGTGTCTCACATAAAGGTCCAAATTCACAAAAATGCAACCTGAATAACCTTCTCCTGTCTAAAAGACTTTAGGGTGCTTTATGCTGAGTTAAAGGCAAATGAGATTATTAGAATGATGTCCTCTATAAATAGCTGTAGAGACTGCCTGTACCTAACAAATGTAACATTTCAATGCAGTTATATTTTACAGCTAGTTACTAATTTCCCTCATGCAAAATAAAAATTAATAAATGGGCCTAAATATCACACTGCACATGTCAGCAGAGTTGTTCATGTACCCTTTAAGCATACTTTGTTTGACAGTAAAAAAAACTGACTGAATATTTCGGTCATCACAATTTATAGGTTTAGAATAATACTGGGAGATCTTTCTTGTCTTTTTGGTTATTATTACTGAACAAAACTGCTACATATTGGAAATTTTTTCTAAAATTTAAAGGACAGAAAGGAGGTGAAATGTTAAGACCGATAATAAGAAACTTCTTGTCACTGTCAAAAACATCAATATGATTTTAATTACAGGTACAAGATGATGATTAAATTTAAGAATTGTTATATATCCAGAGAAAAAATGCAGAAAAATACCATGTCACTACTTAATGTCACCTTACAGTATTTCCCCTAAATATACAGTAATGATTTTCTTATGGGTGTTTTTGGAAATCGATGCCTCCAGATGACAAAGGTGTCTGTTGAGACAACTAACCTGCTAATACAAAGTATCTATCACACATTTATGCCAGAACTACATATAGTTGAAAATATATAGTTGAGATATTTGAATGATTAGAGAACTTTCTACAATTAAACCAGAAATTCTGATTTTTTTTTTTTTTTTGTATTCTCAGCAGAGGTAAATGACTGTTCATTATAAAATATATTTGTTTCATTTGACATAAGCTACTTTCAATCTGAGAATCATTATAATTTTCAGAAAAGGAACTTTACCACTCCTTCCCAAATTATCACATTTTAAACCATTATTTCCTTAGAACTGCTTAGGCCCAGTGGATTATCCTTGTTGCCAGGATAACCTTTAAGCCTCCAATTCCCAAATTCATTGGATTATAGCCCATTCATTATCTATCCTCAACAGTTCTCAGACTATCATGGATTCTTATCATAAAACTTTTAATTGAAAATATTCCAACAGGGATAGGATTTGGAGGCCACCTGTGGAATACCCAGTAAGGTGTTGAAAACAATTTGGTAACTACAGTAGTAAAATACGAATCTCACAAATAAGAAGCTATTTGGCTAACAATGGATTTGCTTGTAGCTTTGGGGTATTTCTGAAGTGATATGCTAAACTGACTCCCTAAAGCAATTAAATTCACTTCTGAAAAATATTAAGGCTCACTCTCCAGCTGTCATGGCATAACCAGAAGGAAATGAGTACCATGGGAAAACAACTCTTGTCTCTCCTGGGCTTCTCTTCAATTATACATTGGTATGTCACAGGCAAGACACTTATTGACATTTATGAAGTTTTATGCAAATTTGTCTGGTTGGTCTCGGTTCTTGTTTCTTTGGGCTGATGGCCCCCTGAGAATGTTGTCTAAAAGTCCTCCCAAGCCCTGGTGCCAGAAGAAAGAGTCAGAATGCATCTGTCTCGGTATTCAAGGATGTTTATTATTTCTTATCTAGGTACATTCTGTTGTCCCCCAACTAGGGTGCTAGCTACAATGCTGTTCATCGTCGACTGACTGCCCCAAGGGCGGTCGTAATCTTTTATACTATGTACTATGTGTTCTATGTTTACAGGTAAATACCAATATCTATCACCTATGTTAGACAGTGTATTTCTACTCTAATCCAATCCAAAAGTGCCACCATCACAGCAGAAAATGGAGGGCAAGAAGAAGAAGCAGAAGGACAGGGACACGTCCAGATTCCTCCATCTTGCCTCCTTGAACCTCCATTAAACCCCAAAATTCTACATCTACACGCAGTGATAAACTAACATTATACTAATCAAACTCTCGTGGCTTGTCTCTGGACCCCTTGCCAGGGTCCTGGATCACCCAGGGCAGCCAGAGGGATGTCCTGGGTTCCGACAGTTGGGAGTTAGTTTTTTTTTTTTTTAATAACATTTTGAAAAAGGTACAATTTATTTGTGCAGTTGGATTCCCAGCTCCACTGTAAATCATGTACCTCGTCTATTTTCTTGGTTTATGGATGAATCTGTCAAGTTGCCAGAGTGGCAGACAACATTTGGTTGAGTTCCTTGTTCTACATTTGCATCTTATTTCTTGTGTAAAGGAGTGATTAGGCAAGGTGACAGTGCCTGGAGGGAGGGGAGATGTGTCTGTCTTGGGGTCTGGGGAGTTGTGCCAGGCAGGAGAGAAGGACGGGGTCAGAACAGCAGGCTGGACACTCACAGGGTATCTGGGGCTAAATTGTGCAGGGAACAGATTTCCAGACCTTGACAACCTTCTGAATAGCCTTCCTTGATCAGCAGGGATTATTAAGATTTTGCCACTCTTCAGAAAGGTGCACAATAGGCTGAAACTCACCTGGAGGCAGGGATTTATCTTGGCACTTGTTTTTAAGTTGGTTTTGTATTTTTGCCTGGGGTAACTTAGCTATTTTGAATGTTGTCTATCCAAAAAAAAAAAAAAAAAAAGACCCCAAATATTTTAAATTATTTTGTGATGAAAGCTAGTTTTTGAGTTAAATATATTTTGGTTTTTTTTAAGAACAATATCAAGGCAAAACTACTTGAGAAGAATGAGTAATTTAGAGTCAAGTTTCTGTGAGTTTTTTCCTCTGAACAAATATCTGTTGACATGATTGATAATAAAGGAAAATTAATTCAAAATTGATTAAGAATTTGTGCTATAATATTTTATTAAGCCATTAATATATAAAAACATGTAAGGCTGAAATAAAGTTATGTCTATTTTTTACACACATTCAGGAGTTTGTTTGGTTTGTCAGGTTTCTTTGTTAACAGCAGCTTTCACAGTAGTTCACTGAAAAGTGTAGTTGTGCTCCTATTTTAATTCTCTCTGCCTGGATCAATAGAAATAATCATGTTTCAATATTTCTAATCAGTGATACTCACACAGAAGTTTAGTTGATCTAGAATATTAGTCTCACTTCTAGTAAAATTTGGCTCAAAAGCTTAGATTTAGTAATTATCCCGTTTATCTACCTGTAATTTGTTTGATGCTTCTTATTCTCATTATGCTAAAAATTTCCCTTCAGTTTCCCCTTGCCAGCAGGTACTGTCATACAAGAAGAGCTAGTATTTATTGTAGAATAATAGCTGTTTGTAAAGATTTTAGATACAGGTTATATGTAGATACACATCTCACAATAAGCTGCTTTTATATGAAATGATAAAACCAAATTTTAATGTCTTTTTTTTTGTCATATCAGAGGTAAAGATAGGTTGTTAGCTTGGCCATGCTCTGTTCTTTACACAACTCTTTTGGTTGCCATTGGTCAAGAGAAAGATGCTCCATCAGAGTTCTTCGTTACACCTGCTTTGCTTGCTCTAATTTGTTTTGCTGTGTTGTGTTTGTAGCTAAACCTGGAGTGAAGAATGAGCAGCTCATGAAGCTCATTATGCTTCATTTGATTTGAAAATTAAATTTTGCAATTTGAGACTTGTAAACACTTTTGAGAAGCATTGCTTCCTGTAATGGAAAACAACACATTCCTACAGTGTTGTTAGGAAATGAATTTGTATCATGAATCTTTAAAAAGTCATTCAATATGTTGCACCCTTGGGCTATTGATATACCAGGAATTGTACCTGTATTCTGGAAAAAAAAAATGCAATTTGGAATTTTTTTTCTTTCCAAGACATGTAACAATCTGAATCTTATTAAGTTGCTAATAAGCCACAGCTATTTCAGCCTTTTCTTCTTGCACTAAAGCTTCTCAGAGACAGAATTCTTTTTGTGATATCTGCTTCCCAGCACTAAATCTTGGCACGTTTGTTTCAGCAGAACTGAAAAGAGAGCACAATTCTATTATCACACTTCCCAGTACATAGTGCATATATTTTCAGCATCCTTTAGGGTTTTTGGTTGATTTAGTTATTGAATCAGACTTTCAGGAGACCAGACAGTGGACAGGCTCCTGCCCACACACCTTCCAGCTGTACATAAAGTATTTATTAGAAGAAGGTTGTGAAGAGAAGAGCAGGTTCTGTTTCCAGAGGTCTAATGTAGAACTTAATATGTTATCTGTGGATAACAAGACAATTTGTGCATAAAAATACTTGTGCAGAGCCTCTTGAAAAGATGCCTCTTTTTTGGAAAAAAACCCCTGTATTTTATGTGTGTTAACATGCAACCCCATTCAAGAATGTTTTTTAACAATTGGAATCAATAGATATGAAAAATTCTAAGTGAAGTATATCAGAGCTGTTATTTTTTCCAGAAGGTTTTAGAATTTTTAGACTTGGAAATTTGATTATTAAATTCCAGAAATTGCTTACCTGGAGTTAGAAAATAAACATTTCATGTTTAAATAGCCTCTAGCTAATTTTTCAGAAACCTGAAACATGGTGGCGAAAGTAAAACTCCACAACTAATAATAGTTGTTAGAGCGGTATGTATTTAATCCGCCACGATGCGTGGGGAAAAACTTTGCCAAAGACACGCATACCCACCCGACGGTGTTTCCCTCTATTATTCCTCAGGGTCTTACATATGCATAATCCACCTCATACATATTCATTCCCTGGCCCTGCCCGTCCTCGCCTCGTATGGTAATTAACTCCACGCCCATCTGGGCATGCTCAGTTTGTTGTGGTGGTCCTTCTGGGGTCCCGGGAGATGAAGGAATGGAGTCTTCTTCAATGAACTCTTCACCTTTATCTCTCCTGTGTGGCTTCTGGCTCTCTTTGGCATAGTTTCAAGGAAATATTCAGTTTATGCTAGCTAAGGGTCTGTGTCCTCCCTCTTTATCTGCATTCTCAGCCTTGTTGTCCTGGGATGTTTGCAATTTTCTCTTCACTATCACCAAGAAGTCCTAGATGCTTGTAACATGCAAAAGGTTAACAGACACAGCGTTCGGCATCCACTAAATGCCTTCTAAAATGGATTTAATATATATTTCAAAGCACTCTTTGAAATACATCTTAACATCTAGAGGCCTACTATAAATAATCATCTAAAATTCTCACATCTCTGTGTCAAAACCCAGATTCTTTTTCTTACATTTCATTTAACCAAACTATTTCTGACTTTAATTTTTTTTTCCATTGAAAATCAGAGATAGCTGAAATATTCTTCTTTGGTCTTTTCTGAGGTTAAAATTACTCAGGTAGAAATTACTCTTAGAATAACCTCAGTACTTTTATTTATTCCATGGGCATTTTTCTTTTCGGAAAGAACCATGAAAAACAGATTATATCCTTCCTCTTTACAAGGGCCTCTTAAACTCATAAAGAACTCAGAATTTCCTCCCAGCCAACCAGTACTTAACTCTGTCTTTCCTAGGACATATTTCTCTTGACCTCTCATCCCTCCCATTGCTTTCCTCCATGTATGTCTTGGAACACATTGTCTAAAACTCTTAGCAGAAATTCTCTGCATGCTGTGTAAATAGGGATCAATTCATATATCTTGCAACTATGAACTCCTGTTTGTAGACCCCAGTGTGATATTTGCCTTCACCAATGTCATGACACTGACTCGTGCTTTGCCCAGACTTAAACATTGCCTAGACATTTTTTTGAAGAACTTCCGTCTGATCTTTGATCCTTTCTTGTGTATTTGCAAAACTGATTATCCCTGCTCCAGAAGTTCCTTCATACGTTGAAATTTGCTTTTAGAAATGTGTGTGTAGGTGCATGTAAGATTACAAAAGTATGGATGTGGAATTAATGCATATTAGCAGTAGCTCTTGATTAGGACTAGTCACAATGCTAATAAATATTGTTGGGGAGTTTGCGAGTTTTTGTGCCTTGCCCTTAGCTCAGTTAAATGTCTGAAATGCTCCCAGAAGTCAGACTCTGAAGTTGCAATGTCAGGCTGAATTAAGTAATTAAGGACAGAAGCAGACCCAAGGCTCCCACACAAGAAACCTAATTTTGGTTTTAACCTCTGTGGAAGAAATTGTTGGGTTTTGGTTGGCATGGGAGGAAGACTGAGTTGGTTCAGCCTGGAGAAAAGAGGGCTCCAGGGAGACCTTAGACCCCCTTCCAGGACCTAAAGGCTCTACAAGAGAGCTGGAGAGGGACTTTGGACAAGGATGAACTGAGAGAAGGCAGGTTTACTTAGATATTAGGAATTAATTCTCCCCTGTGAGGGAGGTGAGGCCCCGGAACAGGGTGCCCAGAGAAGCTGTGGCTGCCCCTGGATCCCTGGAAGTGTCCAAGGCCAAGTTGGACAGTGCTTGGAGCAGCCTGGGACAGTGGAAGGTGTCCCTGCCCATGGCAGGGGATGGGAACAAAGTGATCTTCAAAGTCCTTTGACCCAAACTGTTCAACAATTCAAAGTTTAGGTTTAATTGTGCAGCAGGTTAAGTTCACATTAAAAAAAAATACTATTCCATGTGTGCAGTCTGGGTTTTGAGTGGCCAAGTGGGCAGGGAACACACACGAGGTACAAACTGCAGAGAAAGGACCCTCATGTGGGGAAGATGGGTTGGGCAGTTCAAAAGGCTTTGCCTGAACATTTCAGCTTCCAACTTCCACACAGGAGTTCTGTCTTTGCTAATAAACTGAAATCTTCCCCTGACAGTGAATGCTGGTATTGAGTCACATTAACTCATGCAGCTATTCACTATGTAAATTGGGGGGGGTTACCATGGCAACCTGCTGCATAAAACAGCCATCCTTGCAAGCCCAACAGGCCTGTCTGATGTTGAACCCCGTGGTGTTCAGGATCTGCTTTGATCCCGAGGAGCTGGTGTCCGATATGTGGTGGAGGGGACAATTTTGCACAGACACCTTGCTCTGTGTGCAGTCAGTGAGCATCTCTTCTTTGGCAGGTAAAACCCATCACCTGCTCTTCCTTTGCATGGAAAACACCACCCATATGTTTATTTTTTGGAGGATTATTTTCTTTTACATTGCAACTAAGGCAAATGATAATTTGTGACAATTAACTGTGACCTTTGGTGTTTTGTAATGAGATAATTCTTAATAGGTTTTTTTTCTAGTGGGGAATAAATTGTTTTGTGATTACAATAATTTCTCCATTATATTCCTTGCATATGTTTTGTATTAGTTAGCCTATCAGTCTTCTTTTTTTTTCTTTTTTAATTTGCCTTAGTCTTTGACAGCAATAACAGAAATCAGTTTTCCTTAGTTTCACTAGTAATTTAATTTTTGGCTTATTTGAGGCAGACTGAGCAGACTGCATTCGTAATCGAATCTCACACAAAAGGCTCTGGAATGGTTAAAACCAGAGCAATGTTGTTAAAGCACAAATGTTACATCATTCACACCTTGCTGCTTAAGAGGAGCAGTGTTTGTAGAAAGACTTAATGCTTAGAGCTAGAGTAGCACCAAATAGAAAATACAGCAGGCAACCAAACCACCTGATGAATTGGTACAGGGTTTACCTTCATGATACTCATTTTTCTTTCCAGTCTGTGTACTTCCAGCCTTTACTGCAGAGACAGAGCATTCCTGTGGTTTTCACTGAATTTGCGTGGTTTGTTTAAGTTCCATTGTTAATGACCTATTCTGTATCCCCGTTTCCCTGAATTAATGGTTTTGTCCCGAAGGTTGTTTCCACCCCCTGAGCTGTCAGTTGTACCTAACCCAACCCCTTTTTCCTGAATGTTCTAAGTCAATCCTTCCCTTGGGCCAACCCCCGCCTAAATTTCTCCTGGTAATTTCCCTAATCCATGACATCCCATTGGCTCATGTGACCTGTTCTCCTCCCACTTTTTTCCCATTGGTTCCTGAAGTATGAAACGCCTCCTTGTTCTCCTCCCATATCCTCTCCCTATTGGTTAGAGTTTGATACCCGCCCCTGAGACCTCCCCCGTTTATGAGTTGTTGCAGACTGTATTATGGGTCTTTTCTGTCACTGACCATTCAGAAGAATAAACCCTTCTGTATCGCTGGGCTGGAACCTCCGTGCTAGCTCAATCTTCCGCCACGGATGATAAAGTGTAGAACACCACCTTCCGAGCCGTGCTGCGGGGGGTATTTTTGAGCTCCTTGGATCAACGGCTCAGATATCTTTCTTCGGCAGAAGTCAGGGATTTAGAAAGGGAGATCTGTTGTCTTATATCCAAAGAGTTTTTATTCCCTAAATCGCTGTGACAGACCACACCGGGAGCGGTAGGCTTATGTACCGGAGGGGTTTGGGCGAGCAACAACTTCCAGCCAATCGCGGGGAAGCACGAAAGGTAAACAAAGTTTTTGGGGACTAATAGGGAGACTGTGAAGGGAAAAACAAATTATACAAACAAATGAAAATTGGTTTGGAGACAGATTGGCTTAGAATTTTCGGGAAAAAGGGTTGAGGTTTGCATGACTGGCAGCTCTGGGGGAGTAAGCAGTTTATGAGACAACACTCCCGACCGAGACCAAACATGGGGTGCAGAGCTGTTTAGAGACTTGAACAAACTGCAACTTGAAGAGACTGCAACACTTCTGGATTACAAACAGAAGGTCTCCCTCTCATTCCTTGTCCCCAACCTGTGCTGATCTAAAGACCTTCGTGCCGTAGAGCAAGATGCTCTAAGCCACGTCTCTTGTTGCCTGCTCAGAAGATGTGTCCCACTCACGGCGCTGTGCCATGGTGGCTGAGCTAGCTAAAAGACTGGCACAGTGTCATTTGCTGTACAACCTGGGGGTTGTTTCATTTTCTACCCAACTGCAAAGTTTTCTTGTTAACTCCTATGGAGGTAAACCTGACCTCATCTGCAGTGTCCTGCCAACAGTCATGTGCCTTTCCTGAATTGAGCTCAGCTCTTCAAACTCTTCAAACTGGCCACCTCAGTGGGTTTGAAGTTGTTTCAACAATCCCTTTAAGCATTTTGGTAACACAGGCCTAGAAAGGCCTTCCTCTGATGAGGCTGGTTCTTTGAATTTGTCAAGTTTATTTTAGAGTGAATGTATTTTTTGCTTTCTTCTCTGCTCCTCCTCTCCCTCTCCTACAAGAAGGCTGCTTCAGCATCTCACCCCTTTGGGAGTTATAAACCAGTTTCTTGTTTGTAGGCTAAATTTCTTCTTTGCTTTAATGCTGATGTGAAAACACTCTCAGGAGCTGTAACACCTTTTTTTTTCCTCCCGGGTGGTTGCTATCACTAAAGTATTTGTAAATCACAGTTGTTCAGTCAATAAATTAACTTAATTGTATATTTAAGCTTATGCTTAAAGTAATTCTAGAACCCAGAATGCCAACAAATTTTGCCTTGATTTCTCAGCAACAAATGAGGTTGAATCCTGAAGCTCTGGTGAAAATAAGAGTGTGCTTGGAGCCTCATGTGTAGGCACATTCCCTTGAGACAGGAGAAAATAAACTGCTTGTTAGAGATCCTGAATAGAGCATCACCATTTCTTCTTCCCATCCCTCCTTTTCCACCCCAGCACTATTTCCAGCCTTTAGAAAAAATCCAAGGCTGCAAACAGAGTCAAGACAGAGGACTAAAGCATATAAGAGAAATCTCAAGAAGCTGCCTATGGAAAACTGTGAATTCTATGATTAGAACACAATAAATATGAACATCAGGGTTCTCAGTATTGATACCCAATTACAGTTTCTTATTATAAGGATTTAATTATCCTTCAAAAACAAAGCTCTCTCACTGAACAAAAGTTGAGAAACTGGTTTGAGAGAAGATTCTAAACACATGAACAAAACTTACTATTTTTCTGTTGAATTGATGCAAGAGTTTAATAATTTAATTTGTAATAACAGGCTAAACCTTAAAATTCATAGATCTAAGAAAAATAAATTTTAGTTTGTAAATGTCTTCAGCAACTTGGAGACAACAAACTATTATACATAACTGTAGTCTTAAAAGACTCTGAAAAATATTTTAGACCCTAAAGTTCAGTGCAACCTTTAGTAGAAAGTGCCTTGCCTTAGCTGCCATTGCATGCAGTGATTTTTGATTTTTTTTTAAATTTCTCATGTGCAGCATTAAGCTGAACATGGTTAAAGGCTGAATGAGTGACAAATGCCTCTGGAAATGTTTAGAGAGAGCCATTGCTTTCACAAGGACACTTGAAAGAAAACAGCTTTGAGAAGAAAAAAGATAAACTTTAGAACATTCACTTTTTATTGAAAGAAAATGGAGTATGTTTTACACAGAAAAATTCTCATTTAGTAAAAGGATCAAATGTTCAAAGAGATATACTTCTTTATCAGCAAGGCAAGCTCTTAAAGATTCATCTAACACAAGGGAAATTTTGTCAAAAATAAGTCAATTTTTTCAATCCCTAAATTCAAAACTAGCCACATTTCCCTTTATTTTCAATGAGACTTAGTTGATGTTTGACACTGTTAACATCAAAAGCAAAAGGATGACTTTCAGTTCAGGAATCCAGTCTTCCTCTGCAGATAAGAAAAGGTTAAGAAAGAATATTTCTCTAGAGCTTCAAAAATATTAAACTCTGAAATTTTCAGCTATATGTACAACAGTTTTCTGAATTGCTGCATTCTGTAAACAAGCATATTTTTAAATTAAACTCAAGTATGTTAGACACAGACCTGCCAGCTTTAGGCAGAGATCATTCAAATGATGATGGTCACAACTTAATTGTTCTTTTGTCACAGCAGAGAAGGAGCAGGGAGGTAGGGGCTGCACATTTGTGGGTTTCCCTTCATGAAGGACAGCAGAGAGATGAAAGCACACTGATGTATTTGCATTAAAAATACTTTTACCAAACCACAAGAAAGGAGCAGGTAAAGAATATTTGAGTACTTTCCCATCCTGATATTCATATTTCCAACTTAAATCTCCAGCATCTGATTAAATAGCACCACTGATTCCATTAAATACATGTGTGGAATGAACACACATTTTTAACATTAGGTTCAAGAAGTAATTTTAATTAGAAAGAAAGCTCATTTTTGTATAGCACAGAAAATTTTATTTTTCTTGCTTTAGTTCTCATTTTTAATTGGACATGGTTTCTGAAATGAATAGAACCAAAGAGACTCCAAATTAATCACTGTTATGCATTATATATGTTGTATGTTGCATTGTTATGCTGTTTGCTGTTATATTTGAAGTTGTAATGTCACATACCTGTTATTTCAAGTTGTTTGTGCCAGCACTGTACCCTGTGTTCCAAGTTGTATGTTCCCCTTTTCCCAAACCCCGGGTTTCCCCTTTCCCCTTTCCATCGGGCTAAGCCTTCACCGCTCCCCGCCTGCTCTTCGGGCCACGAGACCCCACCCAATATGGAAATCAAGTAGGTCCCCTTAACGATCAGAAGCCCATTTAAGCAACAAATGGTGCCTAGAACGACGAGCTCACACAAAACTGAGATCTATAAAAGACACTGCTGTGGGAAGAAGACATCCAGCTACCTGGAGATGAACTCCAACTTGTTGAAGTGTTCTCGCTGACCTAAAGGGTGACTGAAGGGAGAGACACCCCTAGACTGAGCCAAGCAAATTCGAGTTCTGGGAATACCCCCGTGAGGCGAGAATTCCCAAAACTGCGGCCAGTGAGAGGAGGCGAGAAGAGCTGCAGTATCGAATAACAACCTCCTCCTCAGCGGTGCCTGAGGGAGCGGCTGCGGTGGCAAAGGCGGCAGACCCCACCCAAACCCATCTAAAAGAGCTAATAAAGGCACAAAAGGAGTTAAAACCAATCTCTTGCCCTTTTTTTGTTTATTACAGTTTCTATGAAAGTTATTAGCTGTTATGATACGTGCAATTTTGGAAAAGGAAAATGCATCTTCCCATGAGTAAAGATAGCCTTTCTAAAAGCATGAGGCTTATTGTGCGACACTAATTTTGAAGACCTTAGAAAAACTATGTATATTGCTGAATTAGCTGAAAAGATAAGCTTTGCTGAAATCAGTTAAAACTTAGAGGATGGTTAAAGAGAGACCGGATTTTAGATCAGCTATCCCGGATTTTATAACTCATTGCTTGTCAACTCTGTGTTTGTGGAAATCTTCCTTGCAGAAGCTAATCAATACCCCAGGAATACAAAACAATTGCAAACCTCCTGTTTTCAGAAACAACCTATTGAAATAGGCCTGGAAAACAGGAAACAGGGAGTCCTACCAAGGATCCATGAATCATGACACAGCAAAAGGTTGAAAGGTTAGAACGAGGAAGACTAATTTTACTTCCTCATTTCTAGTGACCCCTCCCCAGAATAGACCCCCGACTCATTTCAGGGAACAAACTACACATGCTTAATAGCCTTTTTGTTAATTAGCATACGAAGCGGAGAAGAGGAGGTGACAAGGGTATGAATATGCATTTGTATTTTGTGTATTCAACACTTTTGTGGATAAAAGGCTTTGTAATCACCTGTGATCTTGGTAGCGCGCATTAGGGAAATATCCCAGCGCTGCCCAGCGTCGTAATAAACATACACTTTCTAACTTTAACAGTTAGAGAGTCTTTTGTCCGTCACAGTTGGGTATCGATATTAGATCGATATTCATATTTTAGTAAATAAATTGTAACTTTTGAATGCTCTCTGTTGCAGTGTGTTTTGGGTTGCAGCCTGTTTGAACTGCATTCTGTTCAGGATTTTTTGGAAGTTTGACCCTGCAGTACCTTTCTATGTTTTGTCTGTGGCTGGGGTTTTTCCCCCAGCATCTGTTACTGTAATTCACTCAGAACACTGCCCTTTTTCCAGAAAATTCCAAGTCAATCTGCCCCATGAACCGTTTTCATTTGTTGGAATAATTCGTTATCCTTTCTCTGTTAAGCCATTAGCTGGAAAGGTGGAATGTTTACCTGCAATGTCCTCACAGATTGGTCTAAGCGTTCCCGCGGCTCCTGGCCCAAGAGCATATATACACTCTTTTTCACGCGTTTCTTTGGTCTGTTTGCTGCTGAGAATTCGGGATTAAACTTGGATCGAAGCAACAGATCCCCTTCTTAGCCCTGTCTCTCTCTGCGCTGGATTGAGGGTCCTTACAAGGCTGCTTTCTACCCGCTCCGTCGCCGCTGCTGCTCGGCTCGGAGAAGGGAGACACAGTTCATTTTAAAACCGGGCAGAAAACAAAAGAAGCTAGCCGGTGTCTCTAGGACCCTGCCCGGTGATAGCTCTCCATGAGAATGAATCCCATTATAAAGAGTATTATTTATGATATTACTAATAAATTATACTTACTGTTGCTTTTTCACAATAGTAAAAATAGCACTGTAATATTACTTATTTACATCAAATGTCACATCACTCAAAGCTGACATTTTCATATGCTACTCATAAATGCTGAATTTGCTTTATAATAACAAAAGAAGCATCTGAGAGTGGTTTTTTTCTTACTGAAAAATGGATATAAAATATGTTTAAAACTGTGTGCAACAAACTTAAACAGTGCAGTTTAAGTGACTGGATTGTATAAAAATGGGAGTAGTTTTTTTGTCAGTTGGTCACTGGAATTTACAGTTAAGCACTGAGGAGAACATAAAGAGTGAAGCAGGGAGGCATGAGAGTATTCAGTGAGGAAAACTAAAAGGGAAAAAACAAAATAGACAGAGGAGGCAAATGTTGAAATGTGTATTCCTCCCTTCTGTCCGCCTTTAATTGTATTGACAGCAACGTTTTAACAGTAATCTTCATTTTCCCCCATTAAAAAATAATGAAGTCTATTCTGTACTCTGCTGTATTAGTTTTACATGGGGGTAACTTTAATATGGCTTTTGAAATCAGAAACCTGAATTCAATATGGATCTCACAGAGCACAGTCTGCAACCACCTTGAGTGAAATCCTGACCCAGTGAAATCAATGGCAAAATTCCCATTGACTTCAAAGAGGGTTGGATTTCACACCCAATCTCCTCTTCCTTTTTTCTGCTGCCTCTCTGCTTTTGCTAAATGGAATTGCTTTACCCAGATGGACCTCTTAATGCTATGCACAATGATAATTTCCACTTTCTTTTATAAAATGCTGCAAGTCTTCTATGGAAAATTCTGTCTTTTCTTCTTTCTTTTTAGTACAATACTGATGTCCTCCATAGTAAGGACTAAGTGCCATCCCCTGATCTCTTAACAGTGTATTGTCTCTGGTTTTTATTCACAATTTAAGAAGGCATGGTTTTCAGAAGTTCACATGTTAAATAGCATTTGGCTTTATATCACAGGAGCACAAGTTATTTTATGAGGACTCTGTCCGCCAATGAATATTTATATTTACCCACAATTAATCACACAAACAGCTAAACTGCAATGTGATTATAATTTCCACCTTACTCATAATCTCAGTTCTGCTAGGTTTCAATCACATCATCTTAACACTCCTTTAAGAAATGAACTAGAATATTTTATGTTTATATATTTGAAGCAGCTGACCACTTGTGTTATTTCTGGCGTTCCATTTAAAAGCCTAATGTCCCGTTCTTGATTAAGTTTTTTCTGTGAAGACCACCATCATATTTGCAAGTGTGGCTGTTCCTTAATCAACAGATAGAAGGCTCTATTTACTGCATGCCTAATGTTTTATCCTTTTCCCTAAACATTGTAAATATCTTTAAGAATTAGGCCTTTCCTTAAAACTAACTACTAAATAAGTCTAAGCCATTTATTCAAAATGTTGGCCCAATGTACAGACATTCTCTTTGCAGTGGTTGATGAGTGTTTATAACTTTTATCTTCTGTAAATATGATAAAATCTTTTTATAACTTGTTTACATTATGAACTATACTTGTGATTATATATTAATTATAGAGAAAAGAAGCATAGACTAAGCCCTTAAATGTCTGGAACTTTTTTGTCATCTAACATAAGAGATTTCCATGGGTTTGAATTGCTCACTCCTGCTTGTTCATCCAAGGCTGGTAAGTCTAAAACTTACCCTTTTGAACTGAGCTTTTTTTGGCATCTGAAATGCATGTACTAAATAGCTAAAGAGAATAAGTGGATAACTCAGAAATTTGAATGCATTTATGGACGACTGACTTTGCCTGTAATAGGAGTAGGTGTTGAACCCTATTATGGAAAACTTGCTGACTGCTCTATGGGCATGAAGCTCTGAATCAGCTGCTGACAAGAGTCCCAAGTTCATCTTCCTGAAATGCTGCCCCTCTGTTAAACTTCCTTGAGAAAAACCAATCTTTTATACCTCTGATAGCAGCAACTTGTTTTCTTTTGTATTTCCTTGACCCCAAGTCATAGACACATCTAGAACAATACCTAGAGGTTGGGTAAGGCTTTCTGACATCATCAGCCTTGTTTTTCATTTAAGGAATTCTCTTCAATTAAACAAAAAATGCAAATCCCCTGTAAAGTGAAGTGCTATCTATTCCTTCATCATGACTTTCAGCTTTTTTTCCTTGTTTTTAGTTTTAAATTCTACCCAGTTTAAGGGATAGGAGCTATATATCTGCCATAGTTTGGTCAATAATTTTGAAACCTCTAATAATTTGCTAAGTAATTAATGGAATACTTTAAAAGTTGAAAGTAGTTGAAAGCATTTATCCATTTCTGCACTTCTGGAAACATTTGTTCCTGTGCAATGGGAATTTTTTTTGTAGTAAGAAGTTATGTGGGACTGCTCAGAATTACTCCAAAACTGCAGCCAGTAATACCAGCAGAAAAGGAGTCTAAAATATTCTATTTTAAATATATTATGGTTGTCATTTAGAGCAAACCAAATTGAAATTACTCTGTTGAATATTTATCATATTTATCTTTGCATGTTTGGTTTGTTGATGGGTTTTTTAGATAGTTTAACCTATTATTCTAAAAACACTAGTTATTGTGTTAGAAATATAAGATTTTTAAATACCTTCATAATAAATTCCATCAAAGATTGCTTTCTAATATAATTATTGTTATAAATGGTTAGAGGCCAATTCAAAATAAAATAACAAAATTTATTTAACACAATTTCAACACCGAAATAAAGCCACAATAAAAAGAAACAACATCGATCGAATGCTGGGTGGACAGAGAGGTGGTACAAAAGTACCCTCCGAATTCTGCCACACTGCTATGTTTCAGCCCGTGGGTTTTATACAGTTTTTTTACCCTAAGGCTAAGCCTGTTGAAAGTCCAAATATGCTTTGTTTCCAAAAGAGTCCTGTCTGCATGAAGAGGTTCCTTGATGGTTTTTTCCGAAGTTCATCTTGGGAGGGGTGATCTTGATCGTCCAGGATCTCCACCAAGATCGGTATCTGATGTTGAAGAGCTGTGAAGTGAGGGTCCACCCTTAATGGCCGGGCCATCTTCTGGCTCTGCCTTGTTGTTACAGTTGTAAATGTGTTTGGGAACTTTGGAATCTTGGAGGCATTCTCGGGTAGCTTTTTATTAGTAGCTTAAATCCACACGAATTTATCTATTATACTTATTACAGTCTCCCACCTTTTTATTTACCCAAATAAATTCGTGTGTGTTGGATTGCCCTTCCTTAGTAATTGCCTTTGAGTCGTGGCATTCTACCCCTTTGTCTGATTCACAAAATTTAGTATTGAGTGTCATAAAAGAAATAATACCCTTTTCCCTTATCTTTGGGACAATCATAATGCTCTTGATACTTCAGGTTCTCTCTGGTGCCATGTTTAACCATAGTTCACATCTCTTCTTGAGGGTCAGCCTCTGTGGGCTCTTGGAGGGGGGTCCCCCTGTCCCTCGGCTCAGGACTACGAGGACTTTCCATCACAACATGCCTCTGCCTTTCCCTTCGCCCACGGGGTAGCAGCCCGCGGCGGGGTAATCCATCTTCTCGGCAGCAGGCATATGTTTCTGGAGTCCTGTCAGTCCGAGCTGCAAACCTTTTTTTAAAGGCACTCCACCGGGACAACCTGATTGTATCGGACCAGCAAGGTACTTTGATTGTCTTTCTGCACTCGACTTTGAGTACTTCAACTTTAGCGTCCATTTGCCCTTTTGTCCCCTTTTTATATATATGATACCATTCTGGAGAATCTAACTCCAGCAGACCCAAGTTAGTGGCAATTACTAAGAAATGGCTAGTCTCTTTTTGTTCTTTTTCTAAACAGTTGGTACATAATCCTTTTGACCTACGCCCCCCTTTGCAGTGAACAACCCAAATCAATTTACAATATACACACTTGAAGTGAACAAAGGGAAAACATTCACAATCCGATCTTTCACACCTTATCTGATCCCCCTCATTCATCGGTGTCGTTGCAACCTGACTTTCAGCTCTCCAGGTGATGAGGTCACTCTCCATTTCTGAGTAGTGTATTGTGAGTCCACCTTCTTCACTCTCGAAGCGTGGGTCCACCCTTTTTCTGCTGTCCTAATTGCTGTATCTGTGGTGAGAAGAACAGTGAAGGGACCTTCCCAGTGAGGTGCCAGAGGTATATTTTTCCAGGTTTTTACTAAGACTTTATCACCCGGATTTATTTTGTGTATTGCAAACCCCAAAGGGGTACTTTGAGAAATGAGCCCTTGTTTTCGTAGATCTTGTAAATTCTTATTTATGGCAATTAGGTATGGTTGAATCTGGGTATCCTCTATTTGAGGGTGTCCCACAGGCATTCCATGTTTATAAGGCATTCCATAGAGCATTTCAAACGGTGACAACCCCGTTTTTGAATGAGGCATAGTTCTTATGTTCAAAAGAGCTAAAGGAAGACATTTCACCCAAGACATCTTTGTTTCTATCATTAATTTGGACAGTTGAGTCTTTAACGTTTGGTTCATTCTTTCCACCTGCCCAGAGCTTTGGGGGTGCCAAGGGGTGTGGTATTGCCATCGAATTCCTAGAGCTTCTGTAGTCTGTTTGATAATTTTGGAGGTGAAATGTGTTCCCTGATCAGAATCGATATGATCTATTATCCCATAGCGAGGGATAATTTCTTCTAGCAATACTTTTGATACTGTCTGGGCAGTAGCTCTTGCCTTAGGGAAGGCTTCTACCCAGTGAGTTAATTTGTCCACTATTACCAATAAAAATTTATATCTCCCCACCTTAGGTAAATCAGTGAAGTCCACTTGGATTCTTTCAAACGGGCGATAGGCAACTGGGCGTCCCCCTAAAGTTGTTTGTCTGTAGGTAGCTCGATTAATCCTCTGGCAAACCATACACCCATGCACCTCCTGTTTGGCTAATTCATAAATCCCCTTACATCCGAAGAATTTCAAAAATTGTTCTGCTAGAGCCTGGGCTCCCCAGTGCGTTTGCTGATGCAATCTTTTCAGAATTTTCCTGGTGTATTCCTTTGAAACCAACTCCCTTCCATCAGGTAATTTCCACCTCCCCTCCTCTAGTTTACCCCCTATCTTTTTAAACTCCTCGATTTCTTTCTGAGAGGGGCATGGGGAATATTCCTGAAGTTCTTCTCTCTCAGCCTCAGGGATACTTATTGTGAGCAATGCTGCCCTCTTTGCCTCTTTGTCAGCCAGATTATTTCCCCTGGTCTGGAATTGCATACCCACCTGATGTCCTCTGACGTGGACAATAGAGATTTCTTCGGGTCCCCTAATCGCCTCCAAAATTTGTTTTATTATTTCCCCATGAATTAATCCCCGTCCTCGGGTGTTAATTAGACCTCTTTCTTCCCATATTTTACCAAAAGTGTGTGCAATTCCATAAGCATATTTTGAATCTGTAAAAATAGTGCCTCTCTTCCCTTTTAATCTCCTGAGTGCCCTTAGTACTGCATATAACTCACAGGCTTGGGCAGACCAGCTTGCATTCAGGGGTCCTGATTCTACCACTTCCCCTGATTTTCCATCTACTATGGCATATCCCGATTTTCTTTTACCTTCTAATACTCTCGCTGATCCATCTACAAACCATTTTTCTCCCTCTTCCAATTCTTCTTCTCCTAAGTCTGGTCTTACCTTGGTTTGCAGTTCTACCATTTCTGTACAGTCGTGAACAGTTTTTTCCAGTGCTTCTCCGAACAGGAACTGGGCTGGATTCTGAGCAGCTGTTGTCTTGAGTTCTAAACCATGTGAGTGTACCAGGATAGCCTCATACTTTAGGAGTCTGGCGTCGGTGAGCCATTTATCTGCTTTTTGTTGCAGAATGCTCCTCACATTATGTGGTGAATAAACCACTAGGGGGGCCCCAAATGTTACCTTTTTGGCTTCTTCTACTAACAACGCTACAGCCACGATGGATTGTAGGCATGTGGGCCATCCTCTACTTACCGGATCCAAAAGTTTAGAGACATATCCTACAGGTTTTTTGGTCCCTGCCCAGTCCTGAGTTAGAACACCATAAGCAGTGTGATTGCTGACATCTACAAATAACTGAAACTGCCTTTTTACATCTGGCAAACTTAAAACAGGAGCAGTTATCAGTGCTTCTTTCAACCTCTTAAACTCAGCTTCATCTTTTTCTGTCCATTTTACTCTATCTGTGTTTAGTCTTTCATAAAGAAATTTTACCTTTTCACTGTATCCTTCGATCCATTGTCTGCAATATCCCAACAATCCTAACAACTGTCTGATCTCCCTTTTTGTCCTGGGAGGGGGCAGCGCTACAATTCCAGCAACCCTCTCAGGGTCTAGTTTCTTCTTACCTTTTGAAATCCAGTGTCCAAGGTATCTTACTTCGGGTTCAACAAACTGTAATTTTGACTTTGAAACCTTTAATCCCTTTTCTGCTAGGAAATTCAGTAACAAAATTGTACATTCTCTTACTTGATCCTCCCTCTGGCCTGCTATCAGTAGGTCATCAACATATTGCAATAACTTGGCTCCTTCAACCGGTATGAATTGACTTAGTAATTGTTCAAGAGCCTGACCAAAAAGGTTAGGAGAATCTACAAATCCCTGAGGCAGAGATGTCCACCTAAGCTGCTGCTTTCTGTTTGTTTCAGGATCTTCCCATTGAAATGCAAAATAATCTCGGCTCCCTTCGGCCAGAGGGCACGCATAAAACGCATCTTTAAGATCAATTACACTGTAATAAACATCTTCTGGAGATACCCTATTCAGCAGGGTATAAGGATTGGCTACTACAGGGAACTTTGTTTTTGTTCTTTCATTCACTGCTCGGAGATCTTGAACTAACCTATAGCTTCCATCAGCCTTTTTTACTGCCAGGATGGGAGTGTTGTGCCTTGACATACAAGGCTCCAAAGTCCCTTTTTCAATTAGATTGTCAATTACTTGTTTTAGTCCCCTCCTCCCTTCCACTGATATGGGGTATTGTTTAATTCTAATAGGTTCCTCAGGCTTTTCTATTTCAATTGAAATTGGCTCCATTGCCAATCTCCCCACTTCTCCTTGAGAGCACCAAACCTTTTGATTAATTTTGTCTTCATCTTCAGTAGTCAGTTTGTATAGGCTTACTACTAATTGTGAATCTTTTACCATCAGATTTATCCCTAGTGCTATAATCATGTCTCTACCTAACAAATTATAGTCTGCTTCTTCTACCAGAAGCAAATTCCCTATGCAAAATTTAATATCTGATTCAATCTCTACATCTTTAATTATTGATACTCTGAATGGATCTCCCTTTGCCCCAACTATTGTTACTTTATCCTCACTTTTTAAACAGCCCTTGGGCAGTCTCTGTACTGTGCTTCTCTCTGCCCCTGTATCTACTAAAAATGTTACCACTTCTTTTTGGGGACCTATTTTTAGCTTTACCAAGGGCTCATTTGATGTTCTAGTCCCCAAAATAAAAAGCCCTTGACACCCCTAATCTTCCTGAAAAATTTTCTCATCATTTATTCTTTTTCTACAATCTCTTTTTAGGTGACCTTTCTTTTTGCAATAATAACACTCTGGGAGTTCTCCCCTTGGCCCTGGGTTCTTATTTGGCCGGTCCATTTTTCTCTGCGTTGTTCCTACCTGTTCCCAGCTCTTCTCTTGCTTTTGTACTTCTCTCACAGCTTCAACAAGAACTTTGGCCTGTATTTTTTGATTTTCCTCGTCTCTCCTCATGTATACCTTCTGAGCTTCCCTTAGTAATTCCTGTAAGTTCTTGTCTTGCCAGTTTTCTATTTTTTCTAATTTTTTTCTTATGTCCTCCCAAGACTTTGCAACAAATTGGGTTTTTAACAACACTTCTCCAATAGGGGAATTAGGGTCTGTTCCAGAATATACCTGTAGGCTTTTCCGGAGTCGGTCCAGCCAATCTGAGGGAGATTCATCTTTTCTTTGGCATTCCCCAAACACCCGACTAATATTTTGTCCCCTCGGCACCGCCTCCCGTATTCCCTGGATAATTATATTCCTGAGGTCTATCATGTTCCGTCTACCTTCCTCAGTCTGGGAACTCCATCCCGGGTTTTGGCTAGGCCATTTTAGGTCTCCGGGTGTACTTTGGGGGTTACGGCGATCCCAGTCTCGGATCCCAGCCTGTCGGATTAAATCTCTTTCTTCGGGGTTGAATAGTGTCCTTAAGATGGACATAAGGTCCTCAAAGGTGTATATGCTACTTCCCAGAAAGTCCTCTAGCCTTTCTGCTACTCCGAATGGGTCATCTAATAATCGCCCCATTTCTTTCTTAAAAGCTCTCACATCTCCTGTGTTAAGTGGAACATTTACGAATCCGATAACTCCGGGTGCGGTAGGGATTTCCCGTAAAGGGAAGAGGTTATGTTTGTCCTCTTCATTTTCACTCCCCCCTTCACTCATGAGCTTGGCCCTTCTTCGAGTCCTGCTAGCTGGAGGAGAGCCCGCTGGAGCTGTTTTTCCGGCTCCCGTGGGCTGCGGGGGAACAAGTGGCTGAGAAATCGGGGCTTTTTCCCAGGGGGAAACTGCTTCTTGTGGCTGTGGGAAAGGCGGAGTCTGCGAGGAGGCTTTCGGGACTTGTAGTCCTGCCGCTTGCGGGTACTGCGCCCCTGGAACTTGTGGAGACGGCGCTACCCATTTTGATGGTGCATCTAAAGGTATGGGAAGGGGTTCCTGATCTGGGGTTCTTTCTGGAGGCAGGGATAGGAGCGGGGCAGGCAGTTGGGACGTTCCCCAGAGATTAAAGGGAGGGAGGGATGTGGCTTGACCCAGTCCCATGAACTGAGCCCCCTGCAAAGGACCCAAGGCAGGCACAGGCTGGTTAACAGGTCCCGGAGGAACAAAGGGGGTTGCTGATACAAAGGGAGGGAGAAATTCTAGTGGATCCCATTCATCCTTTTTTTCTGAAGTTTCCCTCTGAGTTCTTAGTGCAAACAGTCCTGCTCTGGCTTCTAACCATACCTGAGCATACTCTCTTTCCTCGCAGGTTACTGATTTTTTTCTTTCTACATAGCTGCAAAGAATCCTACATATCCACTTTTCAAATGTGCCGAATATTGGCCAGATCACATGTTTTTTTATTTCCTTACCCCCTCAAACTTTGATACAGTAATAAGTCATTTTTTCCTTTGATTTACCTTTCAAAGAGGGGCACTTTTCCCAATGCTCTAAGATCCATCCCAGTGGACTTTCTGGTGGGATTTCGAAGGTACCTTTTCTGAGAGCATGCCTTTTCTCTGATTCTTTCTGATGTTTACTCTTTCCTTGCCCCATTTTTTTTTTTTTTTTTTTTTTTTTTTTTTAAAAAAAACAAAAAAAACTTTACCTTTTGGTAATGGATCGCAATACTAAATTCTTTCTTAGCCTTAGCTCTGGCTAAGAGCAGGGATCCTCTCCCTGACTGTTACAATTTGCAAACCGGGTCCCGAATCGTTCGGCCTACTTACCCGTCCGGTGAGCTGAACCGGGGGTCTGTTCGTCCGAGGAAAGAATCTTCGGTTTGCGTCCTGGGCTTACCAGCCCGTAGCAAAAAGAGTTTACCAATTTCCTGAACCCAAAAGGAACGTATCCTTCCTCTTTTTGCTTCCTGTGATCGATTCCCCCAGACTCCCCTGAATCTGGGCTTTGATGAGTGAACGAGCTTTCCCGATTCGCTTCCCCGTCAGCCGACCAAATCCCTCGCGGGAAATTTGGAAATGCGGCTTTTCAGGTCCACTCTCATTTCGTGGCCAGGCCACGTCTCATTCACCCACTCAATCACACCCACTCAACCAGGCAGTACTTACAGCAATTTTCCTGCTTGGAGATCTTCGTGCACGGAGAATATTTTATGAGTGAAAAATTGTTGCCGCGGCTCCGAAAAGACCTTTCCCTGTCTTTTCCCGGGTTCTCTGCTATTCCTTGGATCCAGGACCTTTCCCTTTTTATTGTGGCGCTTTTATCTAATTTTTGGGTTCGTAATACAATAGGTGCGAAGGATTTTCCTGCTTTGCCGGGCCACCGAAAAATCGGCAGGGCGCCCCCCGTGCAAAGGGATTCCTCCGCAGCCAAATTGTATCCGAGTCACGGCACCAAATCTGTTATAAATGGTCAGAGGCCAATTCAAAATAAAATAACAAAATTTATTTAACACAATTTCAACACCGAAATAAAGCCACAATAAAAAGAAACAACATCGATCGAATGCTGGGTGGACAGAGAGGCGGTACAAAAGTACCCTCCGAATTCTGCCACACTGCTATGTTTCAGCTCGTGGGTTTTATACAGTTTTTTTACTCTAAGGCTAAGCTTGTTGAAAGTCCAAATATGCTTTGTTTCCAAAAGAGTCCTGTCTGCATGAAGAGGTTCCTTGATGGTTTTTTCCGAAGTTCATCTTGGGAGGGGTGATCTTGATCGTCCAGGATCTCCACCAAGATCGGTATCTGATGTTGAAGAGCTGTGAAGTGAGGGTCCACCCTTAATGGCCGGGCCATCTTCTGGCTCTGCCTTGTTGTTACAGTTGTAGATGTGTTTGGGAACTTTGGAATCTTGGAGGCATTCTCGGGTAGCTTTTTATTAGTAGCTTAAATCCACACGAATTTATCTATTATACTTATTACATTATGTATACACTTTATTGGTTTTGTATTCACTGCTGTCTCTGTTTAAAGTTAAATTACATGTTCTTAGCAGTAAGAAGTCACATCAGGAAAAAATCTTAGGTAAGAACAAAAATGTACAGATTTACAATCTCAAAAGGAACTCCTCTAAATTGTATCTGGCACAATGATTAAAGGCAATGCTTTTGTAGTTCACAAAATTTCAGTATTAGACAATAAAAGATCCTAAAATTAGATACAAGAGTTTCTAGGAACTCAAACTAGCTAGATTTAACTAGAATGCAATTTATTTCTATTATGTGTGGAGGGAAATGTTAAAGAACTTGACCTTCCGCCATATAGCATGAAAGCATTTACAACTCCATTAAACTGAGGATATATGTTTCAAATAGTCTGTGTCTTCCCCCGAGACATTTAATTTTGCCAGCATTTACTTTAATTGGAAAGAAAAGGAATTATATCAGTAAACTGGAAACACAAGTTAATGTGTCAGGATTATGAAACATCATGCTTTCTGATTTTTGAGAAGGATTGCAGTTAGAAGGTACCACGATAAAAACTGTCCTTCTTCAGATATGTGCTTCCATTTTGAAAATTCATGTTTTTCTTTTTGAAGATTTATTACTAATAAATAGAAGTTGGTCACTATTTTATCAGCTTATCAGTATTCTGAGATTTGGGGTGTTTTTTGCTTTTCAAATACATGAAATCTGCCATTATGAACCATTTACCCTTTGAGTTTGTGTGGGCCTGATATTTCTGAGCCTGTGAGAATTTTTTAGCTTGCTAACAATTGCTAGCTTTTTACTAAGGGAAACTTTTCAACAGGTTTCTTTCTCAAAACAACCTTGTGTAAATAACTGCCTTTTCTCATAACATTTCTTGCCCAGCTAGTGTTTTCTATTTGTGTAATTAAACCAATAGAATTAGAGAGGTGTCATTCCTATGCACCAATCCTGTTCCTTTGTATCAGAATACCTTATAAAAGACCAAGAAGAATTTTAAATAAAGCCTTCTATTTTCTTTGCCTTCTGAGAATTTACTAGAGTCAATCATCTTTATTTCGTGTCCAACTGCAACAAGTTTGTTATTAGTTTTTAAGTAGTAAATAAAAAAAGAGGTTTCAATTTGGTGCTGTAAGTATATTGGAGTAAATCAATGAAAAGTACAAGTTCCATGGTAATTTTTTTTCTTCTTTTCCTGAAAACACAGTAAAGTATAGAGACAAATAAAAAGTTAAACTGTATAATCAAATTCAGATTAGTTTCAGATACTGGTGCACTGCTGTTAGGTGAGAAAATAGTTTTCTAAAGGACAGGATGGCACAATTTAAAATCAAAGTACTATCAGTCACATTTGCTTATGACCTGGTAGGAAAATGGCAGCTGCCATAATATCTGCCAGAAACTCTTTGATGTTTCATAGGAAACTATTTTGTCATTAAAAGTTGTATTGATTTGTCAAACTCACATTAACGTTGCAATTTAAAGTCTGTCATGGTGAAAGAATTATGCACAAACCCAACAATGGCTGTAAGGATTAGCGGAGTTGAGTGGAGAGAAGAAGTCCTTTAATGTCCTCCATGGACAAGCTTGATAGTCCTCAAGAACTTTTCCCTTTTGCCCAAGTCTCTAATCCTCTTCCAGGGCTGACTCAAGTGAAATCCAAGGAGCTCCAAGTCCCTGCCCACAGGGAAGACATTTTCTCTTTCATTGTCTCCACCAGAAAAGAAGGATGTATGGAATCAGGAAAAAAAGGAGGCCAAATGATTTCAAAGGTCAAACAAAAAGATAATGTCAAGGATCCTCCTGCGAAGCTTTTTGAAGTTAATCAGAGGGTTGGTTTGATATCTGCCAGCAGTTCCACTGACATTTAGATGGGCCTTTGGCTTATGTCAGGTGAGGAAGCTCTGGTTTGTTTTATATCTTTCCATATGTTTGTGTTCTTAACACATTTTGAGGTGTCATTAATGACTCTATTTGTCTTTCAGCAGTCAGTCTTTTTTTTTTTAAGGGTTAAAAAGTGACTTTTCACATACTTAAATTCAGCATCTACATAACAGGCCAGCTTAGCTGAAAAATCTTCGGAAAAATAGTAATGTTTATCCATACTTGGAGTTCAGATTTTTAATGAGCAGTCACATAAGTTACAAAGTAAATTTTAATTTAAAAATATTTGCTTATTATGCTCTTCAATTTGAAAATAAGATTACTGAGTGGCCAAACTGAGATCCAGTGTGTCAAAATGGGGACACTGAATGACTGAAATCCATGAGGTAAGGGCAGAATTTCCTGTATTTTAATGAGTTCTTTAGGTTTGAATCTGGAACCTACTAGGAAAGCTTTAAATTAAGATGATAGATAAATCAATTATGCAGGTAAAAAGGAAGTCAGTGCTCTTAAGCAGAAAACACTGGAGTAAAGTAGCCTGTATTCCTGATTACCTTTAATTTTCTTATTTTAAAATATCTCAAATCCTCTCTCTGTTTCCAGAAATCTTGGATATCTGAAAAGATGCAGATTTTCTTCTGTTCAATTAGTCTGATGGTTTTTCATCTTCACCTTCCAAGAGGTGATTTTTAAATATCCCAGAAGTATTGTTTCACAAAAGAAAAAAAGAAGAAAAGATGTTCAGAGTTGACCTGGCAAAGATAATACCTTATTCTTGCTTAAGCTGACCTTTAGGTATTTCTTGGTGTGCTTAGATTTTTGCAATGCTACTCTAGTAAAACCGTTGATGTTTATTCTTTTTAATTGCGTTTAATTGCCACATCAATTTTTCAGTTCACTGAGGAAAGTGCTCCCATTTATCCATTTCTATGGCTCTCTGTGGCCAATTAACACCCGGACTCAGGGGTTCCAGTTAAGCAAGGACATTCTACAGGGTCATTCCCACACATCCCGGGGTCTTCTGCCCAAATACAACTTCTACAAAATCACACAACAAGGCTGTCAAACAAAAGCTAATTATCAAATGTGAACAATGAATTGCCTACAGCACACTGCATGCTGATGTAGTCATTTAACAAAAGGAAATTATGCAGATTTCCAGTGCTTATGAAAATATGATTTTACCAACATTATATGGTCTCAGATCCCCAGGATCTGAGGCTGATGCAAATATGTGAGTGAAAAATGAAGACATTTTCTGAGTGGTTCCTGTAAAGCTTCTAAGGTATACATTTCAATTGATAAAATGCATGATTCAAAAATGCAGTTACAAATTAGGAGAAAGCTAAACAATTCGCATTTGTGGTTTTTTTTCCTTCTCTGGTCTTTTTTTTGGCAAGGGAGTGCCAGTGTTCTTTATTCTATTCTTTGCTCCACCCTGGCTTCTTCTCCCCAATGTTTCCTAAGTGTAAGACAAAACAACATTTAAATCAAGCTTTCTAAGTGGATGATTCTGCAGATTCTTTTGAACTAAGCTTCATATAGCTTTATGCCTCTAATTTTGGAGATCATTTCTCCTGTAAAGAAGTATTTGTTCAAGCTATGTGCTGTTTCTCATTTACAACATGCAAACTGCCACAAAAACATCAGTGGCTAAATTCCAAATTTTCTCATGGGTCCCCTGTGATGAAATCATTAAAACTCCTTCCGTCTGTAAAGTCTTTATGAGTGTAGCTGCTGACAACATCTGGATGCAAGTACAGAGATACTATTCTTTTGTGCCCTTCAAAGTTCTAACCAGAAAGGCTTTCTTTAAACAAAAATTAAATTTACAGCATAAAGTAATTCATTTTCAGCACTGTCTTGAAGGATAGATTTGTCACAGAGCAGACACATGTATTTTTATTAGTTAAAGTGATGTTGTATCTGTTGTGGAAGCTACTGAAAGTCTCCAAGGTTGAAATTTTTCTTTGTGTATCCAGTTAAGTGAAGGAAGGATTTGCTTTCCTCTACTGCAAGTTTCCAGCCTTGAAGAAAGATCAGAACTATTGCAAATGAGGATACAACTCACCTTCCTGCTAGGAGCTCAATCCTATGTAAATCTCATAAGCTAATTTTGAAAAAGTTATATTACTTGATAGTGCAATTACAAATAGCTTTCTAAGAATGGGTTGAAGGATATTGTAGTTTTTAATCATTTGAACACAGGAGGAAGTCTGCTGTAGTCACCTGGGGCACCATGAGAAAAATCTCTGCTACAAAGTTTTCTCTTTCTTTTTGGTGTCAGATATCTAATTGTCTATCTAAATTGCAATAAGGACCTCAAAGTGTAGGTTACACTTATTTCCAGTTAATAACATTTGAAGATAAGAGAACATTTCCCCCTCAGTGCTCCACAAAAACAAAACTCAGACTGAATCTGTTCTTTTGAAATGAATGTGGCTAAATGAGATTTTGCAAAGGGTAAAGCAGAGTATTTATGATAATAAATGCAAAAAGAAATCATTTGTCTGTGATTTAATTGGTACATTCATGAGCCAGTTTCCTCCAAATCATTTGTTGCACAGTTATTTTAGCCTTGTGTCATAAGGAAAAGGTGTTGATGTGAAAGCATCCTCTGCCTGCTCTCCCTTGCTCCCTTTGGTAAATGTTGAATTTCTTGGCCAGTTTCAACCCCATTTGACAAAGGGACAGAAGTCTAAAAGATAATTAAGTTCCTAGAAGTTTCATGACAAGTGCTGTGCAGGGGATGGGGAAGAACTCAGATTAATGCTCTGCTGAGGAACCCCACCTGACAGGTTCTGGTTTATCCCCTCGGTGCCCCTTGCAGAAAAACTGGTGCACAAGCACTGCATGAGGTACTGCAAATAAAATCTGAGTCCCTGGGGTGGAGACAGAGCTGGATCCAAACAGAAGGGTTCATAGAAAATGTGAATAATGAAAGATGGGCAATAACTAGTTTGCTGTGGGCATGGAGAGTAACAGTTGCATGAGGTCGGGTGGAAAATCGAATCTACTGTTACGACCCGTTCAAAGTGAACTAAGTTCGTATTTAGTTTCTTAGAGTACAAAGGAGGCCAAAAATGCTGTTTAACCAAAATCAGTATACTTTATTCAATATCAATGTACCCACCAAAGCTGATATACTTTATTCAATGTATCCACCAAAAATGATATGCAATAACAAGAGAAAGAAACGGAAGAGAGAAAGCTATATAGATAAAAGCAAGAGAGAAAAGAGAGATAGGACAGATAGGATATAATTACCACAGAGAGAGACGAAGTCCTCACAGCAGTCCAATAGGTCCGCCTTCACAAATCCTCGTAGCGCGCCGCTAATAGATTTGTCTTCGCAGAACCCTCGTGGAGCTGATAGATCTTCGCCTTCACAGAGAGAGACAAAGTCCTCGCAGCAGTCCAATAGGTCCGCCTTGGCAAATCCTCGTAGCGCGTCGCTAATAGATTTGTCTTCGCAGAACCCTCGTGGAGCTGATAGATCTTCGTCTTCTGTGGGGAGGTCCTCGAAAGGGGTCTCTTCTGAGGCAGAATATATAGTTCTCCAGAGTGGGGGAGAAATCTCGTGAGTCTAGGCCCAATGCACAATGAGAGGGGGGAGAAGTCCCGTGATGGAGTCCAGGCCCATGCACAATGTGAGGGAGGGGGAGAACAGGGCAAGCTGTCCTGCTACACCTCAGGCACAGGTGGTACAGAATGCAGGGGCAGTGTAGCGTGCTGCGACTACCATTGTTTCAGCAGGATGTATGTCCGGGAACTCTGTTCCCAAGCAAACACACCTGGGCAGGAATGGCAATTCTGGTTGCAGTTACATCAGCTCTTGGTTTCCCTCTCGTCCCCCCCAAAGTCTCCACGACGAAAAACGTGAGACAAAATTGAGGGTCTTTGGGCTGACTCTCACATCTACAAAATGAGCTACCTTAATTCTTCCAGTGAGTTGAGATTTTTTAACAATTGGCAGAAAATTAGAGTTGGTGAGTGTAAGAAAATAAAAAAACTTGCTGTTTTTGGAAGGCAGGACTTAGTAGCAGATTGGATGTAATTTCACAGTGATGATGATAAATATTCATATCTGAGATGAAAAATACCAGGAGGCAAAAAGTCTTCAAATATTTGTTTGAATTTAACAGGATATTTCACCAATTTGTATCCTTACTATTTTCTTTTAAAATAAAGAATTTTTTAACATTCTGTAACCTAAATATTAGATTAAAGGAGAAACCCCTTCCTTGTATGAATTGCCAACAATTTCACTGAAATCTCTATAGCTGGAAGAAATCTCAACATTTTAATGGGAGTGCTATTTGTTTAAAAATTAACTTGCAGTATGATTATTAAGTTAGAAATGTTGAAATTTAAAATAAATACATCAAAATGAATAAGTAAATAATCCAGGTATATATTTCACTTTTACCAGAAGCAGTGGAATAAATGTTTCTCAGATCTACGAGTATGGAATGGGTGATATCAAGTAAGGGAATGGTAAGTGAAGAATTATTTTAATTCTAGAAAGTCTAATTTAAAAGCAATGTGTTGCCATGTGTAATTTTGTGTTTTAATACCCTATGGTTTATTCCTCCCCCCCCGGGGTGTTGGTTTAGTCTGGGTTGTGTCCACTCATTGGGTTGTCAGTCTTTCCTGATATCCACCCCTTATTCCTGAATGTTCCCTGTCAATTTTCCCTGGTACCAGCCCCTGCCTGGATTGCCCCTTGGGGAGTTCCCTATTCTTCGAAGCTCCATTGGTCTGTTTGTATAAATCTCTTCATATTAGCCTGTCTATTGGGTTTATGTTTTGTAAACTTCACTTTGTGTCCCTCCTTGGTCTTCTCCACATTGGCCCCTTGACCCTAAACCCCTCCCTGATTCTGCCCCTTAAAACTCACGGTCCTGGCATTGTTCCCCTGTTTTCACCTCTGCACTGCCTTGAGTTATAATAAAGAAATCTCGGACTGCATGTGAAGTCCACTTTGCTCCTTTTTACACTGGCCAGTGGCAACCGCTTAGGACTCTAGGACCCTGAGGGTTGTGTCGTGCCTCCGCAAAGTGCCTTGTTACCTGGCACGTGACAACAGCAATGGATTTTTTTAAATTCCTCTCAGGTAAAAAAGTGTAAGGTATTATAAAATGTTATAATTTTGATCTTTTACATGACTCATTTGATATTCAATTACAGACACCATATGTTTCTTTACTGTTTTTTCTCCCAGAAAGATAAGTACAGTAGTGATATATGCGCATATATATTCATGAGGTAGGCACAATACAAAGTTACACATTCCATTGAAACAAACAAAACTTTTCTTAAAATATAAGTACCTTCTTCAAAGTATTCACCAAAATGTGTTCATAGAAGATAATTTTTTTAAAAATGCAATTTGAAGGTATGTGAACAAAATATCTAAGGTGCCCTACAAGCAGTTGTTCCCTATTTTTTTTTCCTTTTTTTTTTTTTTTTTTTGTATTTTAGATATTTATTGGAGTTCATAGTTTGGCCTCACCCTGGAAGAATATGAATTAAGCAGCAGCTTACTTATCTGCAATAGATTTTGCAGATTAATGTAGTCTTGCCTTGTGTTTCCTGTATTCCTTCCTTTCAACTTATCAGTATTCAGTGCAGGAAGTATAACAGCAAAGCCAGGGATCTCCCTAATACATGGGAAGCTGGACAGAGCAACGCAGATATGACCAATGTGGTTTCATCAAGCGTTGTCCATTTATTGTCTTGAAATGGGGGGTTAAATACAGTTCCAGATAGTTTACAGTTACAGGTGCTTTCTAATTGGTATTCAGATAGAAAAGAATGCAAACAATCCTAACCTTAAGGCAGCTACCTTGAAGTTACTATAACTATACTATAAAATGCCTAAACACACCTTAATCTAATTTCTTACTGCGCCACAGGCTTACCTACTACTACACAGGCCCAAATCTAAGGCCTAGCTCGGAATAGCTCATACCTAATCCCAAAATGCCTCATGCCCTTGTTCCCTAAGAAATTCTGCTACATAACAGAAAGTTGTGTTTTAAGTTAAAAACAAATAAAACCAAAACAAAAGCAAAACAAAAAAACCACAAGCCTCTGGCAACTATAAAGAACTAACTGGGATCAAGATTAAAGATAGAAGTGGCAAAAAAAAGAAGCATAAAACTATTCTAAACCTCTAGGCATTGTGAAAGAAAGAACATGAAATGTTTATATAGATAAGGGAGCCTTAATGAAAGAACAGAAATTTGAGCACTACCAAATTTTATTATGACATTGTCTGGAATAAGGAATGTGGATCAAAAACTGACAGCCCCTCAGAAGCTGGGGAGCCTCAGAGAGCTGTCTCCTGTGTTAATCAGCGAACAATACCCTGCAAAGAGGCAAAAAGGAACAGTGTCATAGCAGCTGGGCCAGATCTGGCAAACTGGATGGAAGTTTGGGAGTGTCTTTGTAGGGATTCATCTTGGGAAAAGCAGGCAAACACAGGAAATATCCTTCAGTGGCTAAAAACATAAAAGTATTTGACACTGCAGGCTTGTTGAGCAGAAATATGTGTGCTCTTTAAACAGGCAAGGGAGGTAACAGCAAAGTAGTGATTGTTTGATGTAAATCAATGTCATTGATCCCAATAAAAGCCATACTAAGAGGATGTAAACTTATAAGAGGCCATGAGGTTTTTTTCTTCAACACTTGCACTGTATCTTTGGAATAAAAATTCCTTTACACTGTGGTGAAGTCTGTCTTCCACTGACTCCCTGGCAGCTAAAAATTATGGATTTTTTTGTGACCTATGTAAAATTCTAGACTGTGGTGTTTTGATTCAAGAATCTATAGGAAACTGCCTTAAGACATCATTAGAATGCATGTGGCTGTTGTGTAGGGCCAAGACCTACATTTAAACAATTTCTATTAAAAAAAGAGGTTGCTGAAAGGCAGGTAATGGAGGAGGGAACTCAGTAATTGAAGCTGGAGTAACTGAATCATTTAACATCAGTTATATTTATATAGCTGAAGAAACATTTCTATTCTAGAGTAATAATGAGACACAGAAATACATAGGAGTCTGTAAACCCAAGAATAAGGACAAAAATTTGTCTGAGTCACCAAATGGTTTAAAGAGGATATGAAAACTATGTGGTTTCTTGCATTCAGAATATTAAGAAAAAATAAAAATTAATCTCCAACTAATTTTTTTTTGACCCTGCATTATATTAAAAGTCTCTCAAATACAGATTTTCTACTCTGGTATGTTACAGTCTATTTGTCACAGAAAAGTAGATCTACCATGTAGCATTCTGGATTTTGGCAAGATATCCATAAAAATATTTTAAATGTTCGAGGGTGTCCTAGGGTGACTTTTTGATGCTTCTATCCCCAATCGTCTGTTCTGTTTATGTTGAATATTGTGTTCTGTACCTTTAAGACTGGTTCAGAGAGTGAAGGGGGAGAAAGAAGCAGCGCGGAGTTTGTTTTAAGAAACTGCACTCCCTCCTCTGCATTTCAGCTCCTGGACTGTGTTCATCTGAACCACGGACAGACAGCAGGACAGAGATCTCCTGTGCTTTTAGTTAGTTTAGCTAGCTGAGGCAGACAAGCTCCCTGGACTGTTTTTTTTCTCTTTTTCTTGGGACTGTTTAAACCTGTCTTAGACTGAAAAACCCAGAGAGACACCTGGATCTCACACCTGTGGCCCACCGGGGCCCAGGACTGTTGTTGGCTCAGCCTTAATCCAGGGCCCTGAGCAAGTGGGGGGCTGTGACTCTTCCCCCAGAGTTCCTGAGTGTCCTTGGCACCCACCAGCTGATTGGCGTAGGAAATTACGAGATGGACTCCAAGTGGTCTCTCTGAGTCACAAGTTTATTTACAGAGACCAAAGGCGATCTTAGCTGGAAGGCCTGGCAGGGGTGGAGCCACGAGGCCGGCCTTGCAGGCACTTATAAGCAAGGGGGGGTCTCAGGGGAGGGTACAAACACTGATCAATGGGAATACAGGGGGCAGAGTAGGGTGGACAAGGGGGAGGGCAGGAGGAACAATGGAGGAGTTCAAGGAGTGAATGACCTCAACACACAGGAATGTAGCTGGGATCAAACTAACTAGACAAGGCAGGAGAAGGGGGGTTACAGAACAAACCATTTAAGGGACAAAAATTATGAAAAACACATCACATTTTCCAGTGCCAGAGGGACTGATAAGAGACTGGGCAAGCCAAGCTACACCCACAACAAGGTCTTTCTCAATTTGCCATCTCACTTCAGAACAACAAGAGGTTTTATTGTTTAATTATTCATTCTTTATGCTTATGTGAAATAATTCCCTGTGCCCACTGGAGATGGTGTTCCAGCGAATCCCGGCTGCCCTGGCTGGGAATTGTTTCAAGTCTGGTTAGGCAGTGGCTAGCAGACCGGCCACTACCTCCTTGGTAGTTCAGAAGCTGCACGAGAGCTGTTAGTGAGGCTCGACGAAGGTAAGAAGAAGGAGGCCTCGTGGCAAGATAAGAGTTTATTGTCACATGCACCCCATGGTGCAGGCACTCACGCGTCCCAGGAGAGAGAGAGAGCTAAGAGGGCCAAGGCCAGAGCCAGGCCCAGGCCCAGGGGCCTGGGCCCTGAGCGAAGCCCCAGCCCGAGGCAGAGGCTGAGAGGCAGAGAGAGAGCTGGGGAAGGCTCACTGCTTATCAGGGACTAGGGGAAGGGGGTGGACACAAGAGGGAAAACTAATCAGGGAAACGGGGAGGGCACACAGCCAGCAAATAGGAAACGAGGGGTGGGGCACCCCCAGCCTGCTCCAATCCGGGACCGAGCCCCTCTCCGAAGCCTCTGGAATGAGGGGGGCAGGCTTCCCGGAGGAGGGCAGGCACTGGGAGGAGACTAACAGATGATTGACTACATATAGTAACAGAGGGGAACAAAGGGAATTTCTCAGGCGGGAGATTGTACCAAATGGGGAGAAGTACAGGGGGAACTTGGGAAGAACCATTATAGAAAAAATGATTATTAACAATAAGTAAGAACTAGAAAACGCGCCGCTACACTTATGGACACTTTGTTTGTTAAATAAATAGTTTTTTCCACTTTTCTCTGAGGAGATTTTTTCCTGGACCAGTGGAGGAGTGGCCATTTGGGTTTGCTTCCCAGAGGGACCCCATTCAGGGGTTCTCTCACAAATTTGCCCTAAACCAGGACATATACATTTATTGGTGCCCAGTGTGTGGCACGAGAACGTGGAAGAAACTTGTACTGATTGCATTTTGGTTGTACTTTGTGTGGAGATAAAGCAGTCCGTAGCCATGTTGCTGCTTGAATTCATAATGTCTCTTGGGGTGGAGTCCTTCCTGTGTTTCTGTTCCCTAGGCTTTTTTGAGGTTTTAATACCTTTCTGGTCCCTAGGTTTGTTTTCTTATCTGGAAATAGCTCCAGTATTGTCCCTAAGATGTAGCTTTTACAGTAGAGGTGCACAGATTAGAATAGCTATTTTGCTGGGCTCAGTGATGATGATTTATAGAAAGTTTATACAGGTACTGGAGTTTGTGCCAGGTATGTTTGGTTTATGGTTTCTTCGTCCTACCCTGCGTCCTAGTTCCAGCAGCATGTTTTGGGGATTTATTAGTGATTGCACCCAGTTTGTTAGAGGAGGAGTAGGGGATGAAGCTTTTCAGCCTTTTCTTTCCTTGTTCTCTCTTGAATCTATTACATCACTTTTTGAGAATGTTCAGTGTCCCCTGAATGTTAAAGATACCACCTTCCTCGTATTTCATCTGGTAAGCTTCCTCTATATGGTTTGCAGCTTCTCTAGAGTGAGGGCTGAGATTTCCAGAGGAGCTGATGAGACCCCTAACCCAGAAGTAGACCCAGGAGTGGAAAATCCTGAGTGGTGTGGAGAATAGGAGGATATGGGCCAAACCCTGAAGGAATTTTCTGACCCTATAGCCTGGGACTTTGACGTGAACAAATTCAGAACTCAGCTGAGGTGGGGAGATACTTGAAAGAGAACTTCCATGGTGACTCTAAGGGGAAAAAGCTCATTGCAATAAGCTGGGCCCTAGCATATGCTTATCGCATGCTGCTAGATACTGTAGGGCAGCAGATAGAGGCAGGGGGAAAGGAGATAAATCAGCAGCTATCCCAGTCACACAGGCAGCAGCCAACACCTCAGCTACTCAGGTTGTAGCTAAGCCAGTGAGCCTAAGCCAGCAGCTAAACCAGACAGTGAGCCTAAGACACTGGCAATCACTGGAGGAAAGAAGCACACACAGAAAACAGATTGACCAGTGGATGATGATCCAGAAGGACCCTCAACACTTCCCAACATAAAATCAGGGGCCAAACCAACTGGCACAAAATCAGGAGCCCCTATTGAGTCCTTTTCCCTGAAGGATCTTCGTGGCCTAAGAAAGGATTACACTGGATGACCTGATGAATCTATAATCAATTTGTTAGTCCGTCTTTGGGATGTAGCAGGAGAGGCTACAATTCTGGACAGCACTGAAACGAGGCATTTAGGATCCCTGTCACATGATCCAGTTATCGACCAAGAAATGATGAGAGGGGCTGACCCTCACAGTCTCTGGGAATGGGTCATGGGAAGTGTGGCACAGAGATATCTGTGAGCAGACAATCTCTATATGCAGCAAACCCAGTGGAAGACCATAGAACAAGGGATTCAATGCTTGAGAGAAATGGCAGTGGCAGAGATTGACTTCTCAGATGACCTAAACACTAGGAACCCAGACTTGGAACCATGTACATCCGTGATGTGGAGAAAACTTATACAACTTGGGCCACAAGAATACGCTTCTGCTTTAGCAATAATGAAGCAGGATGATATGGAGGAGACCGTGCTGGATATGGCGAAGAATCTCCGAGCATATACAGATGCCATGCATGGTCCAACACATGCAAGAATCGCAGCTGTGGAAACCCATCTCCAGAAATTAGAAGACAAGATAGAGGAGAACCACAAGAAACTCAGGGAGGAGATTAGAGAGGGCTTTCTCCAAGTCTCTGCATTACACATGAGAGGTTCTGATACCAAATGCAGACGTCCCCCAGACAGAGAAAGAAGGGGCACCCCATGAGCTGAGCTGTGGAAAATCCTGCGTGATTCTGGAGAAAATATGAGGAGATGGGATAGAAAACCTACTCGTGCTCTGACACAACGGGTGCGTGAATTGTTGAAAGGCAAGACTCAGAGAGGAAGTTCCACCAAAAAAGAAGCAGCTCCAGTTACCCAGGGAAAGAAGGATAACCAGGCTTAGAGAGGCCCTGCCTCTAGCCAGGTAGAGGCTAGGGAAAACCTTGTTTTTTGGACTGTGTGGATTCGTTGGCCTGGCACATCAGAACCAGAAAAATATAAGGCCTTAGTCGACACTGGTTCACAGTGCACATTAATTCCATCAAGACGTAGGGGCAGAATCTGCTTCTATTGCTGGTGTGACAGGGGGATCACAGGATTTTACTTTGGTGGAAGCAGATGTGAGCCTGACTGGAAATGAGTGGAATAAACACCCTATTGTGACTGGCCCAGATGCCCCATGCATTTTGGGCATAGACTTCCTCTGAAATGGGTATTACAAAGACCCAAAGGGATTCAGGTGGGCATTTGGGATAGCGGCTGTAGTGACAGAGGATGTAAAGCACTTGAACACCTTGCCTAGACTATCGGAGAACCCATCTGCAGTAGGACTTCTGAAGGGGGAAGAGCAACGAGTGCCAATTGCCACTTCGACAGTGTATCGTCGACAGTACAGAACAACTTGAGATGCCATGATCCCCATCCACAAGATGATCCATGAGCTGGAGAGTCAAGGGGTGGTCAGCAAAACCCACTCACCCTTCAACAGCCCTATTTGGCCTGTGAGCAAATCTGAAGGAGAATGGAGTTTGACTGTGGACTATCGTACCTTGAATGAAGTGATACCACCATTGAGCGCTGCTGTGCCAGACATGTTAGAGCTCCAGTACGAGCTGGAGTCGAAGGCAGCAAAGTGGTATGCCACTATTGACATTGCCAACGCATTTTTCTCCATTCCTTTGGCAGCAGAATGCAGGTCTCAGTTTGCTTTCACGTGGAGGGGAGTGCAGTGCACCTGGAACCGATTGCCCCAGGGGTGGAAGCATAGTCCTACCATCTGCCATGGACTGATTCAGACTGCACTAGAAAAGGGTGAGGCTTCCGAACATCTGCAGTATATTGATGACATCATTGTGTGGGGGAACACTGCAGCAGAAGTGTTTGAGAAAGGAGAGAAGATCATTCAGATTCTCCTGAAAACTGGTTTTGCTATCAAGAAAAGTCAAGAGACCTGCTCAAGAGATCCAGTTCCTGGGAGTAAAGTGGCAAGATGGTGTCAGATTCCCACCAATGTCATCAATAAGATCACAGCAATATCTCCACCAACCAACAAGAAGGAAACACAAGCTTTCTTAGGTGCCATAGGCTTTTGGAGAATGCACATTCCAGAGTATAGACAGATTGTGAGCCCTCTCTACCTGGTCAACCACATGAAGACTTTCCAATGGGGCTCTGAACAGCAACAAGCCTTTTCCCAGATCAAGCAGGAGATCACTCATGCGGTAGCCCTTGGCCCAGTCAGGACAGAACCAGATGTGAAGAACATGCTCTACTCTGCAGCCAGGAGCCATGGTCTGTCGTGGAGCCTTTGGCAGAAAGTGCCTGGTGAGACTCGAGGTCGACCTCTGGGATTCTGGAGTCTAAGCTACCGAGGGTCTGAAGCCAACTACACTCCAACTGAGAAGGAAATTTTAGCAGCCTATGAAGGAGTCTGAGCTGCCTCAGAAGTAATAGGCACTGAAACACAACTCCTCCTGGCACCTTGACTACCAGCGCCAAGGTAAGCGCTATGTGCTCACAATGGTAGAAGCCACCACGGGATGGCTGGATGTTGGAATTCTGGAAACTTTGATTTTAGGATTTTAATATATAGTTATATATATGGGGCAAGATGGAGACTTAAGGGTGGAGGTTACTTGTTTGTTTTTCACCTTCTTCTTCCTTCTTCTTGGCTTTGGGTGGTTTTCTGTAATTGGTTAATAAAGTCCACCTTGCAGACTTCAAGGGGTTAGTTATTGGGTTTAAAGTAAAAATAATTTAGGTGACATTTCACAATTGGACAGATTGTCCTTTAAAAGACCTTGTAGAGATAGAGAGGTACTCCATTCTGCACCTTGTTAACTAGAGGTACTGCAGAACTCAGAGCTTGTGAGACTGTAATATAGATAAGAGTTAATAAACATCCGAGTCCTACACATGAAACTGACTCCCATGCATTAATCCTGACCTTGGCAGAAAAAGAAGCCAGAACCATCACAGCTGGAGATCTACCCTGTGGCTCATGCTACAGCCCATAACACCATTCTAGGCCTTGAAAAGCAAGTTCTTTGGAGGCATGGTACCCCTGAGAGGATTGAGTCAGACAATGGGACTCATTTCAAGAACAACCATATCAACACCTGGGCTGGGGAACATGGCATTGAGTGGGTGTATCATATCCCCTACCATGCACCAGCTGCAAGCAAAGTAGAGAGATACAATGCACTGTTAAAAACCACTTTGAAAGCACTGGGTGGGGGATCTTTCAAAAATTGAGAGCAGCATCTAACAAAGGCCACCTGGTTAGTTAACACCCGAGGCTCCGCCAACAGAGCAGGCCTCGCCCAGTCTAAGTCCCTGCATACAGTAGATGGAGATAAAGTCCCAGTGGTGCATGTCAGACGTTTGTTAGGAAAGACAGTTTGGATCAATTCTGCCTTGAGTACAGACAAACCCAGTCATGGAGTTGTCTTTGCTCAGGGACCAGGTTGCACATGGTGCGCAATGCAGAAAGATGGAACAACACGATGTGTACCTCAGGGAGATCTGATTGTTGGGTGAGAACCATGTGTAAATATCACTGTTTGCTGTATGTCACTGCCATTGTCTGTATATAGCTGTATACTGTATACATATGCATTTATAATGTATGTGTGTGTAGAGTTAGAATTTGTTTTAGTTTTGGTAGTAAGTTGACAATATGGGGATAAGAGGTGGAATGTCCTAGGGTGACTTTATGATGCTTGTATCCCCAATTTTCTTTTCTGTTTATGTTGGATATTGAGTTCTGTACCTTTAAGCCTGGTTCAGAGAGCAAAAGGAGGGAAAAAGAAGAGCACAATTTGTTTTCAGAACTGCTCTCTCTCCTCTGCATTTCGGGCTCCTGGACGGTGTTCGTCTGAAGCACAGACAGACAGCGGGACAGAGATCACCTGTGCCTTTAGTTAGTTTAGCTAGATGAGGCAGAGAAGTTCCCTGGACTGTTTTTTTTCCTTTTTCTTGGGACTGTTTAAACCTGTCTTAGACTGAAAAACCCAGAGACACCTGGATCTCACACCTGCAGCCCACTGGGGCCCAGGACAGCATTTTCCAGTGCCAGAGGGACTCCGTCTGATAAGAAACTGGGCAAGCTGAGCTACACCCATGGCAAGGACTTTCTCAATTTGCCATCTCACTTCAGAACAACGAGAGGTTTTATTTTTTCATATTATTAATTCTTTATGCTTGTGGGCAATTTGTTAAATAAATAGTATTTTCCACTTTTCTCCAAGGAAATTATTTCCCAGACCAGTTGGGGGAGGGGCTGTTTGGGTTTGCTTTTCCAGAGGGACACCATTCGGAGGTTTTCTCCCAAATTTGCCCTAAACCAGGACATAGGGAAAACATTTAAATGCATATTATACTTTCAAAATAATTATTAGAATGGCACACATCTTCCCAATGTTTAAATTACATGTTTCTTTTGCAGTTATTGCTGTAAGTATGTAACATTTTTTTAATGATCTCTAACTAAAAGGGCAGCAGTCCTCATAAGACTTCTTGCTTTGGAAAGCTACATTTGCTTTCCTTTGTCTGCATTCTGGACAGACTACTAAAGAAATTTTTTTCCTTAATAAGGCAAATTGAGCTCGTCTAGACTTTGAATTGAAAGAAAAAATATGCTGAAGTGTAATCTTAGCTGTATCCATGGAAACCAATTGCTTCACTGGAGAATATTCTGTATTCCACTCAATAGATTTGTGTACCAGAAAAGAAAACTGGTTTGAACTGACTCATTATCCTCAGCAAAGCAAAAAGTCTAAGGCTACCAGAAAGGTGTTTGTTGTCAAAAACTTTTCAGCCTTATAGTCCCTCATGTTTACTCTGGATTTCTAATCAGGGTCCTCTGGCCCATCTAGGCTGAACATTTTTACTCTGGGTCTAAACCAACTTCAATCCCAAGTAACTCATTTTGCTGTTGTTTTATGGGTGGGTGGTGTTAAAGTGTCTGATTCTTCCAAAGAATTCAAATTTCTCAGTGTTTATTCCTCTTCTGTACGTGGGGCAGCAAAGGAAGTGAAAACTGTTTTCCGTAAATTGCTTCCCACTCTGGAACACTGAAATGGCTTTTTCAAAACTGTCTGGTATTATTGTCCTCCTTTTGCTGTCTGTCTAAAGAAGGACTTACAGACTATAATGAGGACTTTCTAAAAGTGTGAAATGTGTTGGTGTCAAGAGAATGGGAAAGAAGCTGTGTCTGAGGATCCTGAAAGCTTCAGAATGATTTTCCTGCTGGAGAGAACAGTCTGTGGCCCAACAGTGTGAGAGAAGTGCCCGAGCTGCTGGAGGGGCTGCAAACAATTGCACAGATAAAACTGACAGATAAAATTGACAACCTTAGAATAGACACAGAAAAAACTCACTGTCAAATTCCTTCAGAATTTTTGGAATTCTCCAGCTTTGCCTCACTTTTCCTGACATCTTTGTAAAATTGAAAGCAAGAAAAAAGCATGCATGCAACTGGGATGATTTTATTTAATGGTTTCTCTTTATGTCTTTGTGAAAGAGGTAGCATTGAAGAAAAGCATTTAAAATAGTGGACAGTTTATAACATTATAAAAAGGCCAGCATAGAACAAGTAGGAGGACATCAACAGAAATATTATCCTGAGTATTCTGTTAGGAGCATCATCTCCCTCTGGAATCAGATGGAGGTTCTGGCATAAATTGCAAGTGGGTTTCAGGGTTTTGTGTGGGATGAGGTAAAACCACAAATTAGCAGCTGAGAGATCAAGGTTAAGCTTTGGGGGGTTGTTTTTTAAGTAACAGGAAAAATAATCCAGTGTCATTCCTGCTGCTGAAGCACCAGCTAATTTGTATGACCTGGTTCAGATTAATGGTGAGTAAAAATGGATGAAATTCAATCCTGTACTGTTTCATACCTCCAAAATATCGTGCTGCTGTGTCAACTTAATACCTCATTTATGCATAGTTACAACAGTAAACTGCATTTCTGTAATTTCACTACTCAGGATGTCACTGGAATGGAGCCACCTGTGTTTGCAAAGCCTTGCAGTGCCCTTGTGCTCTACCTTCCTGCAGCAGCCTCTGTGGGCAGCTCCCAGAGGAGCCCAGAACATTTTCAACTGTGACTTTTTTGGGCACAAGTTCAGAAAGACCTGACTGTACTGTGAAATGGGATTTCACAACTCTTTGACCAAGTCTGTTAGTGAATGTTAGCAAAACTCTTAGGATGCACTTTCAGAGGCTGAATAGGGAATATGCTTGACTAGAGAAATCTTTGTTTCCAGAACTTTGACAGACTAAGGTTATACAACTGATCTCATAATGAGCATCTTACAAAAAACAGTCACTTAAAAAAACCAGAAATTTTTACTATATCTCAATTTCTGTTATAAGTTTTTGCTGCCATCTAGAATAAGGACTTATTTGGTATTTTATAATAGTACTCAGGATATTCTTACAGCAGAATTTTAGTGTTTAGAGAATTGAAAATCTAAAGAAATACAACTAAAGAGGATTTCCATTTTTTTAATAGAATAGTCTCATTTTATTAATTGATTGTATTTTTCAAAAAGGAATTAATTTTGGAATGATTTTCTTTTGGTACTTGGTCTACATTCAGTTTCAACAGATCAATGGTTCTATTTCAGGCCACTATTAATGCTCCTACTCTGATGTAGTTTAACTCCTAAGGTTTCTGATGTGGCCACATGTGATGTCTATAAAGGATTCGTTTTGAACATTTTTGTGTCTGTTATTTCAAAGAGGAACAACAGTAGCATCTATTTCATAAATTAGAGATTAATATTGACTCAAGTCAAGAAAGGTGTTTTTTAAAAAATACATCAAACATTTGACTTCTTTTAAAATCATGTTAGAATTTGCACAAAAGTCTATCATTCCAGTGGCTTTTGTTATCTCTTTTATTATTAACTAAATACTTTTGATTAATGCTTCTGTGATTTTTATACTGAAACAAAATATTGCTTGATCAGTGTATGAATTAACCAAAAAGGGGTATTTCTTATAAGAAATGTACAAAGCACTTAAACTCTCAGTCTACTTTTTGTATAGCAATCCAACAATTTAGTCAGAATTCAAAGCTTTGTGTGTCCCGATTGGTATCTGCAATCAAATAAATCTATCTATTAACTATGTTAGTCAGTATATTCAGTATCTGGGTGCTGTGGGACATCTTCCATTGTCTGGAGCATTCTTACCACTTAGGAAAGTTTTGCCCAGCTAAATAAAGTCTTATAAAAAACCCAAACCACAAATTCTTTGGGATGTCTGTGGCAGGATTTGCAGTAAGGAAAGGTTTCACCCCAGAGAACGGTGAGTTTGCACAAAGCAACACCACGGGTTTTCTATAAAATCTGAAACGCAGTTTTGGATGTTAAAAATTGTTATTTCAGCACTTTTTCTAATTAGGCAGTGGTTTAATACCAGCCAAACCGGTCTTCCTCTGAGTGTGGTGTAGAAATTTGGTTGTTACATTCCCATGCTACAGAATGGCTGCAATGACCCAGCTCTTGCTCTGAGATCTGTGACAACACTTGCTCCTCATGTCTTTCTTTTCACGGCATTGAGCCAACACGGTATTGGCAAGAGAGAGAAACACAAAAGGAATCCATGCAACACTGCAAAGGGATGAGTTATGCTTTATTGCCTTGCACCTGACTCCAGGAGCGATGTGTTCTCTCCTTGCAGAGGACAGGTAGAATTACAGAAACAAAAATAATTGTGCATAGATTGAGGGAAAACCAGCAATAAGCTCTGTTGGTTCAGATCCCTGCCAGTGCTACAGAGCAGAGCTCAGCTGCAGGTGGCACTGCTTGCTGGATCAGTCAGCACTGGGTCTCCAGAAAAAGGGATCAAAATTAACATCAAAGTTAAGAATAACTGCAAAGTACTGGAGCTGTTGCACTTGGGAATAGCTCCCTATGTTCAATTCACTTGTTTCTAACAATGCATCTTGGACCACTGATGATTGTGCTCAGACCAGTACAGTCTAAAGACACTTTTAGATTTTAAGAACCAAAACAAGAACTGGTTCCAAGTCTGAGTTTAGTTGCTGCAGTGTGCTGTCATGGAAATGCCTTGCTGTGGGATTGCTTCATAAAATCTGTGCAGTTTATGTGGGGAAACAGTTCCAACAGCAAGGGTGGAAGCCTCATTCAGACTGTTCCTGAGGCTGCCTGGGGTTGTGGTCGGGGAGAAGAACAAACACAAGAGGAAACCTGAAGTGAATTTTTTTCTCTCGTGGCCAGTGCTATCAGTGGGGAGATCCCCACAATGCTGCTCTGGGATGGGGTATGACCTCCAGAGAAATTCTCTTCAGCTGCAGATGCTTCTTCAACACGGTTCATGGGACAGTGGCTTTGGAAAGTGGAGTGAAGGAGTGACCTCTGCAACTTTTTCTATGGATTGATTTTCATTCCCACTGTTCCAGCACTTTACCTGAACATATCAGTTGATCTGTGACTGTGCAGTGCTGAACAGCATTTTGTTCTCCAAATTAAAAAACTTAGTCTTGAAAAGAAAAAAAAAAAGGCAAAAAAGCTTAGAATATTTCTGAAACAGACATTAGTGATGGTAGAAAGAAAATTGTATTGATTTCAGTGTAGGTTTTTTCTTTGTTTTGAGACACTAATTTTGAAGATTTTAAAAAAGCTAAGGTTATAGTTAACAATAGATGTTGCTGAATTAGCTGAAATTAATAGATAAGCTTTGCTGAAATCAGTTAAAACTTAAGAGCATTGATACTGTTACCTATGCTGAGGCCAGTCAGGTCTCACAGCGGTAACTTTGTATCACGGCCTGGAGCAAGGGAGCTGGCTGCTCTATCTCAGTGGAGCGGAGACGGCCCTGGCCTGCCTGCCGTATAGAGAGGTAGGGTTAGCAGGGCAAGTCCACGTGGGCTCAGCGAGAGACCAGGCTATCAGCAAAGAACAAACCGATTCTGCAATGGGGTTAATCCAGGACTTTGTTCCAGCTAGAGAACAGACTCCTGAATCTGCAGTTCCCAGAGCAGAATGAGGGACCATGTGGCCTGCTTGTCCTTTTTACCTGGAGGAGGGGGCAGGGAAAGGGCAGAGACACGGCCAATCACTGGAGTGAGGAGGAGTGACCCAAGCTGGACAGGCATCCCAGGGGTCAAATCCTTTTTGGGGAGGGGGGTGGCTGCCACCCTTTCACCAATTGCCTGGATGGTTCTCCCTGGAATTTTGCAGGGGCAAAGGGAGACTCCTTAGCAGTCCCTTGGGATTGGCCAGAGGTCTGTCTGGGGTCGGGGAGGAGGGGGAAGCGATTGCATAACCCTGAGAGAGTGAGAAACACAATGCAACATCTCCCTGTTTTGTTTAAAAAGAAGAGGGCTGTATTTGGGGGCCAGGAGGCTTGTCAAACCAAGGTTGGTAAATGGGCTCCTCTTTTTCAGGTGTGTTAGTGTTTTCAGGTGAGGTTGACAGGTTTTGTATTGGGGCACTGAGGGCTTCTAAATGGAAGATTTCAGGAGGGGAAGATGAGCTTGAAACTAACTTATAAACCATCCGCTTCATTAACCCACAGGTGATACTAACAACAACTACAACAATAACAAGTATAAGCAATACAATGAACACAGTTTTCAGTACAGATCCCACCCATCCCGAAAGTCCCCAGCCCTTGAATAATCCAGTCAGCCAGTCGTCTGTCTCTCTCTTGATGTCGTTCACCATGTCCTTCATCTTGTCGATCGTAGCATGGATGCTTTCTGCTCTTGATGACAGGTTGAGACAGCAAAGGCCTTCAAATTCATAGCGATGGTTATGTAGAAGGGGCAGATAGTCAATAGTGGCTCTGTTTTGAATCATTGCCTGCCTGGTAACTTCCTCATTTGATAGGAGGTCACTTAAGGCAGCAGAAGTTTGCTTTCAGTTGAGGGACTATCCAAGGGCTCGCTGGTGGAATGATCACGAGCAGGGCAAGAAGAAGACTCGGCCTCATGGTGTCGCAAGACTGCACACGAACAGCGGGATCTATACTAGTAAAAAAACCCCTTAAAACAGAAAAATATTACAGGCTGTTCCGTCTAGGAGGTATCAGTGGAATTTCCTCCTGGGAACGCACACAGCGTCTCTTTCTCCTCCAAGCAGCATTGGCTACTTGGGGCACTTCTGCAGATGTCCCTGAGACTTTGGGAATGTAGGGTTTTACCCATTTTGATGGAATCCACCTTAAACCAGAGGGGGTGGACACGCAGGCATAGCCACGTCCCCACGTAACTAACTTGTAAGGCCCCTGCGTTTTCCAAGTCTCAGGGTCTTTCACCATTACTGGAGGCTTTTCTTTTAATGAAAGCTGCCCACATCCCCCAAAGTGTCGTACAATTGGCAGGTTCAGGTTGTCAAAAGAACAGTTCAGAAAATTAATTGTGAAAAGTGCTCTGGACAACCAAATTTGGGGCAGTTCTACTTTTAAAATCTGTTGTTGTTGGTCAAGGACTCTTTTAATGTCACGGTGAGTCCTTTCTACCATGGCTTGACCAGTCGGGGAGTGGGGGATGCCCTTTTTGTGCTCCATTCCCCATTGTTGCAGGAAGCTCAGTAACTCCTTCAATTTATAACTGGGCCCATTATCAGTTTTCAATTCTTTGGGGACACCCATGAAGGAGAAGGCCTGTAAGAGATGCTTGATAGCATCAAAAGATGTCTCTCTCGTGTAGGCAGAGGCATAGACTGCTCCAGAAAAGGTATCTATAGAGACATGGACATATTTCTGCTGTCCAAATGATGTTATGTGTGTTATATCTGTCTGCCACACTTTGCAGCTTTTCAACCCTCTTGGATTTGCTCCCGCACTTAACGTGGGGAGTGCGTGCTGTTGGCAAGAGGAGCATGTGGTCATGATTGCTCTGGCCTGCTCTCGAGTGATGTGGAACTGGTGAACTAGGACAGGCGCATTTTGATGGAAAAGGTGGTGACTGATTTTAGCTTGTTCGAACACATTTGGGAGTGGGGCCATCTCTGCAGGCGCAGCAGGAACATCTGCCCTCCTGTTGCCTTCAGCGATGAACCCTGGCAAATCTGTGTGTGACCTGACATGCATTGCATAAAATGGTTGCTCTCAGTGGGAGACTACCAATTTTGAGAGCAACTCAAAAAGTGCCATATTAGACACCTCCTGCAGTATGGCTTGATCTGCTCTGGACACTACTCCTGCAACATAGGCTGAATCGGTGACCAAATTAAATGGTTCAGGAAAACTTTCAAAAGCTCTAACAACTGCAGTCAACTCAGCAACCTGGGGCGAGCCCTCTCCTTCAGCGATATCCGATTCCCACTGCTGAGTTTGAGGATCTTTCCAAGTCATAACTGACTTGTGGGATTTCCCGGATGCGTCTGTAAAGACGGTTAGAGCTTTTAAAGGCTTCCTGCTCTGAAAACTTTCTAATTTTAGAGTAAATTTTACTTCTTCCTCAAAGAGTTTGTGTGCAGGCCGATGTAAAGAAAGTTGTCCTGTGTAGGAATACAGAGCAAACTGCAGAGCTTCATTTTCCTGAGGCAAATGTTCTAACATTGGTTTAGTAATTTGGCCTGATTTTAACTTGACTGGAATGTGAATGCACTCAAAATCACATCCGGCCAGCTCCCTGATCCAGGTTCTGGCTTTCCGAATCAGTTCTGCTACTAGCTCTTGTGGTTGTGTCATTCTTTTGGACCTTTGGTGACTGAGGAAAATCCACTCTATGATCAAGAGAGGGTCCCTCTGGTCATGATCCTTTTTAGGTGTTCCATTTGCTTTGGATGTTTGTTTCTGCTCCCACTGGAAAATAATTCCATGAAGGTGGGGCAAATTACCTGCGATGATAAATTTAAATGGCAGGTCAGGCCGACATCGGTTGGCCTGTCTTGTGGACATGACTGTTTGAACCTTATCTAGAGCTTTCCATGCCTCTGGGGTCATAACCCTTGGAGAAGTCGGCTCCTCTCCCCCCTTCAGTAAATTGAAAAGGGGGTCTAGGTCCTAAGTGGTTAGACCCAGCCGGGGCCGTACCAAATTCAAAGACCCACACAACTGTTGGGCATCTGCAAGGGTCTTAATTTTGTTTTCGATCTCTAATTTTTGAGGAACAATGGTCCTCTTTCCAATCTCTAGGCCCAAATACCTCCAAGGTGGCATCTTTTAAATTTTCTTTTCCTGGAGCTCAAACCCTGCAAAAACCAATGCATTTATTGTTAGGTCAAGCGTGTGGCTGAGTAGATCCTCATTGGGAGAACACACCAGAATATCGTCAGTGAAATGATAAATGATGGCTTTCTCTGCAGCTGCATGCACTGGGGACAACACAGAAGAGACGTACCACTGGCAGATCACGGGGGAGTTTTTCATGCCCTGCGGTAGGACTCTCCAGTGGTAGCGCCTCCTAGGGGCTTCTCGGTTGATGGTGGGGACCGAGAATGCGAAACATGGTGCATCGTCAGGGTGTAGGGGAATTTGGAAGAAACAATTTTTTATGGCAATCACTGCCAAATTCCAATTTTGGGGGAGCATTACTGGGGATGGCATTCCGGGTTGGAGAGACCCCATGCTTTCAATGACATTATTAATTTGTCAGAGATCGTGGAGTAGCTGCCATCTCCCTTTGTCAGCTTTTGGGACAACAAACACTGGAGAGTCCCACAGAGACGTGGTCTCAACAATGTGACCCTTTTTCAATTGCTTTTCTACTAACTCAAGTGCCTTCAGTTATTGTTTACTGAGCGGCCACTGCTCTATCCACACTGGGGTATCTGTTTTCCACTTCAGTTTCTGGGTAAGGCGCACCTCAGTGACCGCTGCCTGAAAATTCTGTGGAGAGTCTGGAATGTTAATAGTAATTCCCCACTGGGCCATCAGGTCTCTCCCCAACAAGGGCTCTGGGTAGTTTAAAACAAACGGACGGAGATTTGCCAATTGTCTGTTCGGCCCCTCAATTTGTACAATGCTCTTAGATTGCTTTGCCAATTGTATACCCCCTATACCTTGAACGTGACCAGCCACGTTTTGCAGAGGCCAATGTGATGGCCAGAACTGAGCAGGTATAACGGTACAATCTGCACCTGTGTCTAAAAGGGCTTCAATGTGTTTTAACTCCCCACCTCCTTTGACATTGCACCAGATTTTGGGTTTATTCTCCCCGATGGCATGGACCCGAGCGACCGTGGGTCCCTGCTTCCTGGTACTTTGAGGTGGTATCCCTGCCGGGATAGCTTGAGCTATGATTTGACCTTTGGGAAGGAATAAGGGTGGGCTGACACAGTGCGGGCAGAGATAGAAATACCCAGTGCCTGAAGATATGATACATGGAGTGATTTCAATCTCTTGTGGTGTGTATTTTGTGTCCCCAATGAGGATACACTCACTGTCAACTCATTGCCAAGTACTGTGCTGTTGTGGGTCCACGGAGACTAAATGCCAATCAGTGTCACTCAGGCAGAGTGGTTCTGTCAGCTGCAACCTGAAAGGCTCATACATGGAATTAGTGACTAGAATAGGTCTGTTTACATTTTCCCTTTCTGCATTTCGTTTGTCTGCTCTTTTTATATCAACGCGCTGAGCAGGCTTGCACTCTTCCCTTAGCTTTTTTGTTGTTGACCCCCTGGGAGGGATTGCAGTTCCCTTCCCATGCTGTTTTTAAAGTCCTCAAATTGCTTTTTCATAGGACACTGGTTAATCCAGTGCCCGAAGGTGTTGCAAAGCAAACAGGGTTTAGAGGGGTCGATCCGCGACAGTCTCCGCTGCTGCCCAATGTGCTGCGGTGTTGGAACAGAGGCTGGGCTGGCAACGGCGATTCTTTGATGCGGTCTCGGCAGCTGCTGTGGCCTGGCGTTTGCGGTCGCATTCATCATTAAAAACTTGAAGCATATCTTGTAAAGTGGGAGCAGGTTCTAGAGGTAAACTCAGTATGGCAGCTTTGCATACTTCATTAGCATGACTAAAAGCCATTTCTTGTAATAAGTCTTCCCTTGCATTCATGTATTTAACCTGTATTTCAATGGCTCTAGTCAGCCTTTCAACAAATTTTAAAAAGGGCTCTGATGGCTGTTGCCAGATATTAGAATATGTTTCAAGGGTACCCTCAGGTTCTAGTGTATAGAAAGCTTTCTCAGCAGCATCCTTGATTCTGTCAAGTACTTTCAAGGGGATCTCTGCAGCTTGTGTTGGTGCTGAAGCCCACTGACCCTCACCAGTTAGATGCTCCATGGTAATTGGTACACCATTGACATCTGTTGCTGTTTGAGGATCTCTGAGAAGCTCAGGAAGGGATTCCCTTAGCAGCTTTTTCCATGCCGCTTCCCGGAGTTTGAACTCTGTAGAAGACATGAGGCTTGAAAAAAGCTGTCGCATGTCGAATGGGACAGCTACAGCCCCTGCTAGGTCGGAATTTAAAATTCCATGGAAGTTTGGGCTATCTCTGCCATAATCCTTGTGTGCCTTGCAGAGATCTTTAATTATTTGCAGAGAAAATGGCTTCCAATTTATGTCCATAGCTCCACTTCTTCTAGCTTGTTGATATGTAACCAGGGCAAGTGAAATAATAGGGGCCCTGATTCAGATTTGTGGTTCGTATCTCCCCATTTTCTAAATAGAAGGGAGTACTAGCAGGTGCAGGGGTATGGGAACCAGAAGTGGGAGTGTGTTCACTGTGGGAGCTAGGGAGGGGGGCATGGGAAGCAGGGGGATGGGGGGCAGGGTGGGGGGGGGGGGAATGGGATGAGGAGTGCAGTGGGGAAGGAAGTAGGCATTGCAGGGGGGAGGGAAGCAAGGGGTGTGGGGGGGGAAAAAGCAGTGGTTGCAGTGAGGCCGGAACTGGGAAGACCGTGGGAAAAGTGGGCGGGGGGACTGTAAGAAAAGGGGACAGGCCCACCGTGGGAAAAGGGGGTGGGTACCTGCGGCTGGCAGGGGGCGCGGACTTGAGACTGGCAGGGGGCAGGCACATTCCTGTGGGCGGGTGACATCACTTCTGTGGCTGCTCCCAGGGAGGAGTAAAGGGGCAGTGCTGAGGGAGGCACAGGGGACGTGGGGGACAGGGGAGAGTCATGAGGATCGGGGGGGGGGGGGGGGAGTTTTGATTGCAAAATGGCATCATGTCAAGGTGCTGACAAAGGAGGAGAAGATGCCTCATGGCATCTGCCATTATCAACACATATGTGGGGATTTGGGGTTTGGGAAATAGGGGTTTGGGAAGAGTCCCACACAATCTGGCCAAGACTGTGTGTGGGGGGGCCTCGGTCATATTGGGCTTTTCAGGGTGTTGACTCCCCTGATCCACACTAGAAGCTGACTCTTAAAATGCCGAGTTTTGGGGAAAGGGGGTTGGGGTCAGAGGGAGGGGAACACAAGAAACAGGGGTAAATTCATTGCTCTTTGGCTTTTCTTTCTTTCCATTACGTTTGAGCAAGGCTGCACGAATTTGCAATCCCCATACAACAAATTTTGCAGATGGATGTGCATCTTTTCCCAATTCTACAAATTTCCTCCCCACCTTATCCCAGAAATCAATATTATGGACATTTTCAGGGGAGGTATCAGGGAAATTTTCGAAAAACCAAATCACAAACCATTTTAACTTTTTCTTAGAAAAGGAAACATTTCCTCCAATTAAAATGGCTAGGATTTGATTATAGGTTTCTTTAGTTACTGTGCTAAGTTTGGCTCCCATATTTCGATGTTACAGCACAACACTACACACACAGGCCGAGAGAAAAAAAACAAAACTGAAACTGCACTCGGATTTTTCCAAACACCGTGGATTAGTAAGTGAAAACAACGAGCTACCCCAAAAGCAGCTGACCTAGCACCCACGTGGCCTAAGGAATGAGACAGGCAGCCTTGCCTCTGCCACATGCAGAAGCTAGTTTTTGGCAGCGCTTTTAAAAAAGGCACAACTGCACTATCCGTGGGAATGCCGTTTAGCCATTCCCGTTTCGCTACTCGTCCAATGGGGCTGCGCAGAAACCCATGCCCTGGAATCAGGCAAAAAGAAAAAAAACCTTTGTGAGCCCCCCCCCCACCCCGTAGTGGAGAGAGAATACTCACCCTTCTCTGGTGCAAGACGGTGCTCAGTCTGCATGATCTCCACTGGGACAGGACTTCTTGGGAGCTGAAGAAGCTTCCCTGTCCGTCCTCCTGGGACTAGCTCTCACCAGAAAGGAGGCAATCCCGTTAGGTGCAGCATGTTCACGAAACTTTTTTCTAGGATTAAATCCAAGTTTCTACAGCAGAGCCGGTGTAACAGGGCTCTCCTGACGAACACGGTGCTGTCTGAGCCTCTCTGCCGTCACGAGATGCAGTCCTCTGCCACGTGAACTCCAGTCTGAGCAGCTGCTTCTCTCGTGCTCCCACGCTTGGGCGCCAGAAAATCTGATACTGTTACCTATGCTGAGGCCAGTCAGGTCTCACAGCGGTAACTTTGTATCACGGCCTGGAGCAAGGGAGCTGGCTGCTCTATCTCGGTGGGGTGGAGACGGCCCTGGCCTGCCTGCCGTATAGAGAGGTAGGGTTAGCAGGGCAAGTCCACGTGGGCTCAGCGAGAGACCAGGCTATCAGCAAAGAACAAACCGATTCTGCAATGGGGTTAATCCAGGACTTTGTTCCAGCTAGAGAACAGACTCCTGAATCTGCAGTTCCCAGAGCAGAATGAGGGACCATGTGGCCTGCTTGTCCTTTTTACCTGGAGGAGGGGGCAGGGAAAGGGCAGAGACACGGCCAATCACTGGAGTGAGGAGGAGTGACCCAAGCCGGACAGGCATCCCAGGGGTCAAATCCTTTTTGGGGAGGGGGGTGGCTGCCACCCTTTCACCAATTGCCTGGATGGTTCTCCCTGGAATTTTGCAGGGGCAAAGGGAGACTCCTTAGCAGTCCCTTGGGATTGGCCAGAGGTCTGTCTGGGGTCGGGGAGGAGGGGGAAGCGATTGCATAACCTTGAGAGAGTGAGAAACACAATGCAACAGAGGATGGTTAAGAGAAACTGAATTTAAGATAAGCTACCCCGGATCTAGTAACTCATTGCTTGTCAACTTTATGTTTGTGTATTATGAAACACAGAGAAACTAATCAATACCCCAGGAACACAAAACAATTGCAAACCTCCTATTTTCAGAAACCTATTAAAATAGCTCTGGAAAAAAGGAAACAAGGAGTTCTACCAAGGATCCATCAATCACATCTACATTGAAAAGTTTGAAAGTTTAGAACGAGGAAGACTAATTTTACTTCCTCATTTCTAGTGACCCCTCCCCAGAACAGACCCCCCCGACTCATTTCAGGGAACAAACTACGCATGCTTAATAGCCTTTTTGTCAATTAGCATATGAAGCAGAGAAGAGGTGGTGACAGGGGTATGAATATGCATTTGTATTTTGTGTATTCAACACTATTGTGGATAAAAGGCTTTGTAATTACCTGTGATCTTCGCAGCACGCATTAGGGAAATATCCCAGTGCTGCCCCGAGTAGTAATAAACATACACTTTCTAACTTAACTGTTAGAGAGTCTTTTGTCCGTCACAGTTGGGTATCGATATTAGAGTGATATTCATATTTTAATAAATCAGTTTTACCTAAGTTTTTTCCTTTGAGATCATGACAGAGGCTTCACAAATACACTGAACTCCCTAAATCTTGGCAATACGTACTTTTAGGGCTGCAAGTACAAAGTAATATCCTTGATATTATAGCTTGGGAAAGCAGTTGTTTTTATTACTTCATTTAGCTGACGTCCATAAAAGAGTATATTGCCATAAAACAGAACATTTCATCCTCTAACACTCAGGAAGACCACCTTAACCTTGCAGCCTTCAGCCAAATAGGGTTTGGGGTTTTATTTTGTCTTGTTTTTGGGAGACTTTAGGTATTTTCTTGAGAAAAATGGGTTTCTCCTCATTGCCACTTGGTTGGTTTGTTCAAGGCAAGCTTCTGTCTAACGGTCAGTTCTCCCTGTTACATTCTTTGCAAGTCTAATGTTTATTTATTTATTTTGTTTGGTAATTTATCTCGAAGAACTCACTCAGGGTCAAGTCAATAAAAATGCTTTCAATATCAAGGTGAATGGGCACTTAAATACAGTTTTTAAAATCTAAACTATCTTTCATGTCACTTAAATTGCATTACTCAAAGGCAATTTGGGAAAGAGAAACATGCCTTTCCTTGTGTTACCTTACTTCTGTATTCAGAAATGTTCAGTTTAACTTCAAGTTTCGTTGATAACTTTATGCATGAATGTCTTAAGCTACCATTAAAGTTCTGAATTCCCACTCCCAAGGAAGAATTTTTGAACACAATGAAGGATGTGTACTTAAATTATACCCTGAAATATTGAATTGTGGCAGTCTGTTTTAAGTTGCAGTCTGTTCAAGCTGCATTTTGTTCAGGTTTTAGAGGTTTCTGAACTTGCAGTGCCCCTTTTGTTTTGTCCCTGTCAGGAATTTCGTCTCATCACCTGCTGCTGCCAGTTACTGAAACCTTTTTTCCTGAAGATTTTAAGCCAATCTGCCCCATAAACCAATTTCATTTGTTAGAATAATTAGTTGTCCTTTCTCTGTTATGCCATTAGCCAAAAAAATGATTGTTTACCTTCTGCACCTTCTCGCCATTGGCCGGAAGTTCCCACATGTCCGAGCCCAAAGAGCATATATTCCGCTGTTCCTGCAGTTTTCTTTGTCTGTTTGCTGCTGCGATTCGGAAATAAACTGAGATCTATATGAAGCCAGGGGTCCGAAAAATATATGGGAGACTGGACAGAGAAATTCACGATAACACCGATAAGGCTAATGCATGCATTCCGGTTTATTATCACAAGATTGTAGGTTAAATACAGTTTCAGATAGTTTACAGTAACAGGTGCTCTCTAATTGGCACTTGAGCAGAAAAAAATGTAAACAATCTGTGCTGGTTTGAAAAGCAAAACCAGTGAAAGACTCAAAGTCAGAAAACACAATTTAATAAGAGGAAAAGAAATAAACAAAAATAAAATAAAAATAAAAGTAATAGTACAAAAAAAACCCACTGACAGAGTCAGAATACAACCTGACACCCTGTTAGTTAGGGTGGTAGTGGCAGTCCAGATGAGATGGTCTTGTCAAAGCAGTGATTCCTGTAGAAATGTCTGGCAGCTCTTGTCTCCTCTGGGAGTCTAGTGGATAAAAGCTGCCTGTGCTGTCTCAAACCCTGGATTATATCCAGGTGGGAATGCTTGGCTCCTCCCCCTGGGCGGAGCATCTCACAATGGGATGATCTCATTCTATGAGTCATGCAGTGGGTCCTTGATGGCCCATTAAAAAGAGATAACTCCCCAGAGGGAGTTATCTATGAGTCATGTGGCAAGGCATTGTTAGGCTCATTAACAGAAGATAAGGAAAACACTGCCCCACCTTGGCTCCAACGGCTCATGGGGAGAGAACACATACCTTGGGCACAATTTTACAGTGTTACCTAGGACACAATCTTAGCTTTAAGGCCGTCACGGTGAAATTGCTATAACTATACTAATTAATACTAACCACACCTTAATCTAATTTCTTGCTGCGCCACAGGTCTACTCACTACTACTCAGGCCCAACTCTGAGGCCTAGCCCAAAACAGCTCAGGCCTAATCCCAAAGCAAATCATGCCCTTGCACTCTAAGGATCTCTTCTACATCTATAAGCAACAGATCTCCCTTCTACACCCTGTCCTTGCTTGCGCTGGAGAAAGGGTTCTGCACAGCTGAACTTTGTTAAGTTCAAAGGCGCCCGCACCATGGCACAGCATGGAGCGGGTGTCCCACTCAATATCTACCTATCAGGAAACAAAGGCTAGCCGGTGAATCCCAGGATCTGCCCAGTGATAACTGGTGCTCCACTGAGGGGCTTTTCTTGGAGAGACCTTGGGGAAGATTCGTGGAACTTGCTTCCAAGAGAATTTGGGTCTTCCTCAGGTGTAGCGGCGCGTTTTCTGTTCTTTTATTTTACTGTTAATGTTAGCTGAGTTATGTAATGGTTCAGTCCATGTTCCCCCTATCCCTTTCCCCTAAAGGCTTGTCCCTGCACGTGTTTGCGCAGCACCTGTGCCTGTCAGTCTCCGGGATGCCTTGTCCTGCTTCTGGAAAGATCGGGGGAGATCGATCCCTGATTGGAACAGGCTGGGGAAATCCCCCACCCCTCATTTTTGATTTGCTATTTGCCGATCACCCCACTGTCACCCCATTCCCCTGATTGGTTACCCATCTTGTGTACGCCCCTTTTTTCGGGTCCTTTATAATCTCTTACCCCGCCCCTGCTCGGTGCTTTGTGGCTTCGTGCTTCGTGCTTAGCAGGTTACAGGGTGACAATAAATCCTGTAGCACTGCCACGAAGTCTCCTTTTCCTGCCTTCATCGTCGCCTCCTCAACAGCGCTCGTGTAGCTAAAAGCCTTACCCACCGGGGTGAAGTCGTCAGTCCGTCCTGCGACTGCCTAACCAGAGCTGGGACAGTTCCCTGCCAGGGCTGCCGGGACTAGCTGGGAAATCGCTTCTCAGCGGGCAGAGGAACTCGCCTCACTCAGGGAGGGCTTCTTCTTCTTCGACGCTCACTTCCACCTCCAGTGGAGCTGTGGTGTACACGACCTGGTTCACTTGTGGGGGGGAGACAGCGCTTTAAATCAATTTTTTTACAAAAAAACAAATAAAGCTAAATGCGACGAGAACACATAAAATCACAAATAAAACTATCAGGAAAGAGCGAACGATGGACCCGGCCCACCCAGATAGCCCCCAGTTCTCAAAAAGTCCATCCAGCCAGTCGGATGTCTCCTTAATGCCTCCGACAAGTTCTTTCATCTTGCGGATTGTGGCGTGGATATTCTCGGCCTTCGAGGACAGATTGTAGCAACAGAGGCCCTCGAACTCCTCGCACGAATGCCCCAGCGTCAGCAGGATGTAATCAATTGCCGCCCACTTCTGGAGCGTGGCCTGCCTCGTTGTTTCCTTTTCTGACAGGAGGTCATTTAAGGCGCTCGAAGTTAGGTTGGCTTGTTTCACTACCCAACACTCCAATCGACCTAATTTGCCCATCGCCTTTGCAATTGAAACCCACAGCAGGAAAACCGTGACCGCTGTGGCTTTGGGTCTTGACCAATGAAAGATTTCTGACTGGCAGTCAGTGTCCAATTCTCTCAAATCTCTTTTAGAATGAGCCAATTCACTTGTGTGGTTTTTCACGATCCATTTCATAATTTGGGTTTTGTTTGGGGCAAACAAGCCAAGGCGATCTAGGGTACATGGACCTCCGGTGAGATGAGAGGGGATGCCGGGCCAAGCTCTATCACCACAAATCAAAAACAAACCTTTGGGAAGCTTCAAGGGCCAGAGATGTTTGGTGGAGGCCATTTCTACATGGGCAATTTCCTTGCACCATGTGGCAGCAGTGTATACCTCCTTGGCCTGCAGCACCTGGTGGTAAATTCTCTCCTGGTCTTTGGGGGGTTTGAACGTGAAATGAACACAATAAAAAGCATTGGACGAACCGAGGAGATCCAGCTCCTGCGGTTCGGCCGGTAAAGGGTACAGCAAAGGGATCCAGCCATGCCACAACACAAATGGGTTGGTAGCAGGGTACGAAGTGGTGGGCTTTAAGCAAATGAAGCCTATTGGCCTCTTGCAACACACTAAGGAACATGGGAGGAAACTCATTGGGTTTTAACGGGATCCCCACGAGGCATGAGGCCATAGGGTCAGTTGCTGACGCTGTGGACAGGCAGATGTGGTCCTGTCCAAGGGACTGTGTGAGGGTGGCCCACACGTTGGCTTTGGGCTGCGGCACTACCCACGCCACAGTCGGAGACTGAAGACTGGGGAGCAGCAGCAGGGGCAGGAGTCGGGCTGCTGTCAATGGGGCCATCTCTTTGGGTAGGTCTGGATCTTAAACTAAATGGAGTAGGAACAAAGAACATAATTGTTAACAGGGCAGAGAGGCAATGGGAGGATGAACTCATCCCAGGAGTTCCACTTGTGCTGCTTTCTCCTCCAGGCAGCCACCGAAACTTGTGAGAGCTTGATCTTTCTATCTCCAGAGACTGCAGGGCGGTATGGCTTTACCCACTTCGAGGGGACATACCTTAGCCCCCTGGGGGTGGATACGCAAGCATACCCACGACCCCACTTGACCAAGTCGTGAGGGCCCTCAACTCCACCAGTCTCTGGGTCTCTCATGAGGACTTGCGGACGCACCTTCAAGGCTAGCTGTTCACACCCACCAAAGTGGCGGACGATTGGTGGCTTCAAAACCTCAAATGAACAGTTTAAAAAATTGATGGTATACAAAGCCCTGGAAAGGCGGATCGGTGGAGGCTCGACTTTCAGGACCGGTTGTTGTTGGTCCAGGACCCGTTTGATGTCCCGGTGGGTCCTCTCCACCAAAGCTTGACCCGTAGGGGAGTAGGGGATGACAGTTTTATGTTCCACTCCCCATTGCTGCAGGAAGTTGCGGGATTCCTTGGATTTGTACGCTGGCCCATTGTCAGTTTTGAGGAATTTTGGGATCCCCAAAAAGGAGAAAGCCTGTAGGAGATGCTTGATGGCATCCCCGGATTTCTCCCCTGTGTGGGCAGAGGCAAAGACTGCACCAGAAAAGGTGTCCACTGAGACATGCATGTACTTCAGTCTACCGAACTGCGGTACATGTGTCACATCCGTCTGCCACACCTTGCAGCTGCTGAACCCCCTGGGGTTAGCCCCAGCGCTGATGGTGGGGAGCGCATGCTGCTGGCACGCAGGGCAGGTCACCACAATCGCCCTTGCCTGTTCCCGGGAGAGATGAAATCGGCGAACAAGGCCTGGGGCGTTTTGATGAAACAACTGATGGCTGATTTTCGCCTTCCTGAAAATATTTGGCAATGGGGCCATCTCCGCAGGGGCAGCGAGAGCATCAGCCCTCCTGTTCCCCTCAGTGATGAACCCTGGCAAATCCGTGTGCGACCTTGTATGCATCACATAAAAAGGTTGCTCTCGGTGGGAGATTAGCTTAATCAGCTTCGAGAGCAACTCGAAGAGCGCGGGGTTGGACGCCTCCTGCAATACTGCATGCTCTGCTCTGGATACTATACCTGCTACGTAAGCCGAATCAGTAATTAAATTGACCGGTTCAGAGAACCTTTCGAAAGCCCGGACGACTGCGGCCAAGTCAGCAACTTGAGGTGAACCCTAAACTTTGGAAACATCCTCCTCCCGCCGCTGAGTATGAGGGTGTCTCCAAGTCAAGACTGACTTGTGGGACCTTCCGGACGCGTCCGTAAAAACTGTCAGCGTAGCGGCGCGTTTTCTATTTTTTTATTTATTGTTAATAATTAATTGTTTATCTAATGGTTTAGTCCATGTTTCCCCTATTCCCTCTCCCAGATGGTTTCCCCCTGCACTTATTTGTGCAGCAGCTGTGCCTGTCAATCTCTGGGGAGGACTCTCCCCTCTTTCTAGAAAGATCGGGGGAAGTCAGTCCCTGATTGGAACAGGTTGGGAAATCCCCCACCCCTCGTTTTCTATTCGTTGTCTGTGTGCCATCCCCACTCCCTGATTGGTTTTCCATCTTGTGTACGCCCCTTTTCCTTCCCCACTTTGTCGGCTCGCCTGCACGCTGAGCAGGTGACAATAAACTCCATCTTGCCACGAAGTCTCCTTTTCCTACCTTCGTTGTAGCCTCAGCAACAGCTCTCGTGTGGCTCCTGACTTACTGGGGGGTGGTTGCCGGTCAGCCTGCAACTGCCTAACCGGAGCTGAAACGATTCTTAGCCAGGGCAGCCAGGACTAGCTGGAAGACATTTTCCAGCAGGCAGAGGGAATCGATTCAGGTGTCGCCCAGACCTGGGGCAGAAGCCAGCACGAGAAGAGGCAGCGTGTGCTATCTCCATGAGGTAGTCCGTGGACACCGCCGGATCCCGTGGGAAAGGACTCCACCTGCGTCGGATTTATCCTCACAGCGTAGTGAGCCCGGAAGATAGCCACGTGCCTGCCGGCGCTCCTGGCAGGAGGGGAGAGCAGCTCCTGGCACCCAAGGAGTCCTCCGACATCGAAGGAACACCACCACCCCTCAGTTTTATCCACCTTTGCACTGGATGGGCAAGAAAAGGCTCGCCAAGAAGAAAATCCGAGGAGCTGGGTAAGTCCCGGCCATCGCGCGTGTTTTCACATTCCTCTGCAGCGCCCTTTGCTTCCCCGAGCCGCGGCAGGCACAGCAGCACTGCAGCAAGGCACGCGGGCGGCGCCACGAGCTTTTGCTTGCACGTGGCCCGCGCCCTCCCTTGCGGCGCGAGCGGCGGCGGCGCAGGGTTTGCACGTGGTGTTCCTCCCCCCGCGCACGTGGTCTTGGCAGCGCGGGCGAGCAGGGCTCGGCGGCAGTTTGGCAAGAGCGGCAGAAGTGGGGGCAGGCACAGCGCGGCGCGTCCCCCCTGCGCGGCGTGGTGCCCCCCACGCGGCTGCGACGCACGTGACGATCGCGCGCGACACCCCCCTCCCCCCCCACTGCCTCCGAGGCGGATGAGCAGCAGCTGTGTGGGCAGTCACCGGGAAAGCCCTCGATCCTCCGGGAAATTCTCAATTATGGAAGTTCTGCATCAGAGCTAGGAGCGCGTTCCCTTCGTGGAGCTGCACTTATGCCCTCCCGAAGTTCAAGTCCAGAGTGCGGCAGCTTTTGTTTTTCCAGTTAATTTTAAAGATTTCTTTTTAGGCAGGCGACACGTGGGTGTTGGATTTGGTCCTGTCGGCTTCTGTTGTGTGAGCTAGCACTCCGAGGGTGCAGAGAAAGTGGTCTCCGGTTTCGGATTTTAAACGGTGCAGCTTTTCTTTTTGTTGCTAATTTTTCGGGTTTGGGTGGGTGTGTGTGTGAGAGTGGATTTAAGCCATGGGTGCAAAGCTCTCCACTTGGGAAAAGGAAGTTTTTTATTCAGTTGTTTTGCTGTTAAAAAGCTCTCAAAAGAAATTTTCAAAAGGAGAGCTAAAAAGGTTTGTCCGATTTCTCTTCCTCAATTTTCTACATGTGTACAGACTGCAAGTGTAAAAATCCCTGCAGTTGGGAAAAACAGGGGACAAGCAGGCGTCCAAATTTGGCCATTGCAGATGCGTTCTGCACTTATTCAAGCTAGGAAAATGGAGAAAGGGAAGTCTGGACGATCTTCCCCAGTTCCCCTGAACCCCAGTCCCAATCCCTCTCTCCCTCCAGCAGGCATTCTTCGGAAATCGGCAGGGAAAACTCCCCCTGCTGGCCCTGGCTTACCACGAATACCGCAGTCCCCTAGCCTGGACAGTCGTGGCCAGACAGTTCAGGGTGCTTGTAGTAGCCTTGGCTAGGCTGCTTGAGCTCTTTCCCTACCCCACTCTTCCCCAGTTGTTAAACCCAAGGTTCGTTTTTCTGTTAGTAAAAAAATGAGTGTGCCACAAGATGGCGTCCCTTTGTCCCCTCAGGGGCAGCCATCCAAGTGCTCGGCGCCCCCCTCCCCCACTTCTTCTTCCCACAATCCCTTTCCTTCCCGATGTTCCAACCCCTTCCTTCCTTTGACTCCTCCCAAATCCCAGAGTTCCAGAGCTCCACCTCCTTCATGTGCCCCTCCCATAACTCCTCCCCACTCGTGCTCCACCCACGTTCCAACCCCACCTCCCATGAAACCGGGGAGGTGGGAGGGGAAAGCTGCAAGGGGCCATCCAGCCCCAGCAGAGTCAAAAAGACCTCAAGTTTCAGTGGCTGCATGAAGGAGAAAGCGGCACAAGTGGAACTCCTGGGATGAGTTCATCCTCCCATTGTCTCTCTGCCCTGATTAACAATAATGTTCTTTGTTACTATTCTATTTAGTTTAGGATCCAGACGCACACAGAGCGATGGCCCCATTGACAGCAGCCAGACTCCTGCCCATGCTGCTGCTCGCCAGTCTTCAATCTCCGACAGTGGCGTGGGTAGTGCCGCCGATATCCACACCACAATCAGCAAACTTGTCGGAGACATCAAGAACAATCTGTCCTCAGAGGCCGACATCCGACTGGCTGAATGGACTTTTTGAGAACTGGGGGCTATCTGGGTGGGCCGGATCCATTGTTTGTTTTGTTCTTGTCATTTTGCTTGTATTTTTCTGTGTGCTTGTCGCTTTTTGCTTTGTTCATTGTTCAATTATAAAATTGATTTCAAGCACTGTCTCCCCTCCACAAGTGAACCAGGTCGTGTGCGTCACAGCTCCACCAGAGGTAGAAGTGAGCGTTGAAGATAAAGAAGCCCTCCCTGAAGAAGACCCTGAGCTGTGGCCACCGACCAGTCACCAGTCATCAGTTTAAGCTACCATCTTTTGTAAAAAGAAAGAAGGAGATGTAGCGGCACATTTTCTATTTTTTTATTTATTGTTAATAATTAATTGTTTATGTAATGGTTTAGTTCATGTTCCCCCTATTCCCTCTCCCAGATGGTTTCCCCTTGCACTTGTATGTGCAGCAGCTGTGCCTGTCCATCTCCGGGAAGGACTCTCCCCTCTTTCTAGAAAGATCGGGGGAAGTCAGTCCCTGATTGGAACAGGCTGGGAAATCCCCCACCCTTCGTTTTCTATTCGTTGTCTGTATGCCATCCCCACTCCCCTGATTGGTTTTCCTTCCTGTGTACGCCCCTTTTCCTGGCCCCTTAAAATCAATCACCCTGCCTTTCCTTCCCCACTTCGTCGGCTCGCCTGCATGATGAGCAGGTGCAGAGGGACAATAAAAGCCAACCTGTAGCACAGCCATGAAGTCTCCTTTTCCTACCTTCGTTGTAGCCTCAGCAACAGCTCTCGTGTAGCTCCTGACCCACTGGGGGGTGGTGGCCGGTCCGCCTGCTACTGACTAACTGGAGCTGAAACGATTCCTAGCCAGGGCAGCCGGGACTAGCTGGAAGACATTTTCCAGCAGGCAGAGGAAACCGGTTCATGTCAGGGCTTCTAAATGTTTTTTGCTCTGAACACTATCAAGAGCCAATGTAAATTGAGCGTCCTGATGGAAAGTTTTGTGGGCAGGCCAATAAATTGAAATTTGACCTGTGTAACTATCCAGAGCAATCTGCAGTGCTTCGTTCTCTTGCAACAGATGCTCCAACATCACTTTCGTAATTTGGCCCGTTCTAAGCCGAATCAGAATGTGAATGCATTCAAAATCGCAACTGGCCAATTCCCTAAGGCGGGTTCTGGCCTTCCGAATTAAATCAGCCGCCAGTTTTTGTGGCGTGGTCATCCTTTTGGACCACTGGTGGCTAAGGAAGACCCACTCTATGATCAAGAGAGGATCCTTCCTGCTTCGGTCCTTCCGATGGAGCTTGGTGACCTCCCTGTCCCATTGATAAATGATACCATGAAGGTGTGGCAGGTTTCCAAGGATGATAAATTGGAATGGCAGGTCAGGTGCGCACCTGTTGGCCTGCCTGGTGGACATTCTAACATGGACCTTTTCTAACGCCTTCTGCGCCTCTGGGGTAAGTTCTCTCGGAGAACTCAGCTCCTCCCCAGTTTTCAATAAATTGAAAAGGGGGTCTAGGTCCTCGGTCATCAGACCTAGCCAGGGCCTCACCCATGTCAATGCCCCACACAGCTGATGGGCGTCCGCGAGCCTCCTAATTTTGGTTTTTATAGCCAATTTTTGCGGCACAATGGTCCACTTGCCGATTTCAAGGCCTAGGTACCTCCAAGGTGGCATCCGTTGAATCTTGGATTCCTGCAACTCAAACCCTGCAGCAACCAACACAGAGATCGTACGGTGTCCTAGGTTACAATGTAAAATTGTGCCCAAGGTTTGTATTCTATCCCCATGAGCCGTTGGAGCCAGGGTGGAGCAGTGTTTTCCTTATCTTCTGTTAATGAGCCTAACAATGCCTTGCCCATGACTCATAGATAACTTCCTCCGGGAGTTATCTCTGTTTAATGGGCCATCAAGGACCCACTGCATGACTCATAGAATGAGATCAGCCCATTGGGTGATGCTCTGCCCAGGGGGAGGAGCCAAGCATTCCCACCTGGATAAATCCAGGGTTTGGGACAGCACAGGCAGCTTTTTATCCACTGGACTCCCAGAGGAGACAAGAGCTACCAGACGCTTCTTCAGGTATCACTGCTTTGACAAGACCATCGCATCTGGACTGCCACTACCACCCTAACTAACAGGGTGTCAGGTTGTATTCTGACTCTGTCAGTGGTTTTTTTTTGTACTATTACTTTTATTTTACTTTCTTTTATTTCTTTTCTTTTCCTCTTATTAAATTGTGTTTCTGACTTGGAGTCTTTCACTGGTTTTGCTTTCAAACCAGCACATACGGTCAAGCACGTGGGACAGTATATCATCATTTGGAGCGCAGACTAAAACGTCATCCATATAATGATGGATGATCACTTCACCTGTGGCTGCACACACAGGAGACAGCAAGGAAGAGACATACCATTGGCAGATGGCTGGACTGTTTTTAAGGCCTTGCAGCAAAACTTTCCAATGGTACCTCTTCCTCGGGGCTTCTTGGTTGATAACAGGCACTGAGAAAACAAAACATGGGGCATCGTCAGGGTGCAGGGGAATTTGGAAAAAACAATCTTTGATGTCACTTACTGCCAATTTCCAATCTCGGGGGAGCATTGCTGGGGAAGGCATCCCAGGCTGGAGAGACCCCATGTCTTCAATGACATTGTAGATTTGTCTGAGGTCATGGAGGAGCCGCCATCTGGTCTTATCCGATTTTTGAATGACAAACACCGGAGAATTCCACGTTGAGGTGGTCTCCTCGATGTTGCCCTTTCTCAGCTGCTCTTCCACGAGCTCATTGAGCGCCTTCAATTTTTGTTTAGAAAGCGGCCACTGTTCCACCCAAACTGGAACATCTGTCTTCCACTTCAGTTTTTGGGTAGGACGCTCTTCAGCGACCGCCGCCCGAAAATCTTGTGAGGGGTCGGGTATGTCAATTGTGACCCCCCACTGGGCCATTAGGTCTCTCCCCAGCAAGGGTTCCTGATAATCCAAAACAAATCGGCGTAAACTAGCCGATTGCCCATTCGGCCCCATAATTTTCACAACGCTCTTTGATTGACGAGCCAATTGCAACCCTCCTACACCTTGTACGTGTCCGGCCACGTTTTGCAAAGCCCAATGTGACGGCCAATCCTGCGTGGGGACGATCGTCACATCTGTGCCTGTGTCCAAGAGAGCCTTGATGTTGTGAGTCTCTTCACCCACCCTCATCACGCAGTCCAGCTGCGGTTTGGTTGAAGTGATTTCCCTGACCCTTCCCACGGACGTAGTTTCCTCCTCAGTGAGATTGGGAATAGGTATTTCCTGGGCGATGATTTGGCCTTTGGGCAAGAACACTGGAGGGTGAGTGCAGTGCAGCCATATCACGAAGCGCTCGGGATCTGCATCAGTGATTCTCGGAGCGACTTCGATCTCCCTGGGAGTGTACTTACAATCTCCCAAGATGACGTACTTTGTCCCGATCCGATTCCAGGAGCCCTGTTAACCTGGGTTGACCGCAACAAAATGCCAATTGTCGTCACTAAGGTGGAGTGACTCCGTCAGCTGCAGCCTGAAGGGCTCATACCTGGATGTAGTTGTAAGGATTGGGTCCGCAAGGTCCCTGAATATGTCTGTCTCTTTCGGTGGCTGGGAGCTCCTAGAAGGAACTCCTGGAGTGTCTTGTTCTGAATTAGAAAATGTCGTGTCAGGTGAAGTTTTCAAGTCTGGCACATTTTTGCTTCCTCCTCTCCCCCTCCTCACCCTGGCCACCCGTTTGCAATCGTCACGCAGGGTGGCCTCGTGCTCATTCTTTAGTTTTTTTGATTATGCTTGGGCTGGATGGCCCCTTGTTGTTTTCCCCTCCCACCTCCCCGGTTTTACAAAAATTTTTTAAAATCAGCTTTCACTGGACAGGAGGACTGCCAGTGACTATACTGGCCACATAGACTGCAGCTGTTGTTCCGTGAGCGGAAAGTCTTCCTGGGCAGCGCATTCGGTGGAGGTTCTCCTGCATCAGCAGCGGCAGCCCTCACAGTGGCACGCGGCTGCTGCTTGGAAGGATGTTCCATCTTCGTTGCCATCATTGGGACCTTCCATTCGCAAACCTGCAACATATCTTTCAACGTGGGGTGAGGCTTGGGGGGTAAGCTGAGGATGGCATTCTGGCACAGATCATTGGCATTCTGAAAAGCCGTGGTTTCTAAAACACTTTTTCTGGCCACCTCTTGCCATACCTGCAGCTCTATGGCCCTCGTCAGCTTCTCCACAAATTTTGTGAATGACTCACTTGGTCCTTGTTTGATGGCCGAATAGGAGGGGAGGGGACCGTCAGGCTGCAAGCCCAGAAAGGCTCTCTCTGCTGCATCTTTTACTTTTTCCAACACCTCAGTTGGAATTCTTTGTGCCTGATATGGAGCACTTGCCCACTTGCCCTCTCCAGACAGGTGGTCGAGAGTTATAGGATCTCCTGCCTCATCTGTCACCGTGGTTGGATCCTCCAAAAGGCTCGGAAGTGTGGTTCCCAGCAGATCTACCCATGCTGCCTCCCAGAGCTTATACTCTGTGGAGGTCATCAAGCATGAGAAGAGCTGCTTCAGGTCAAAAGGAACTGCTACTTTTCCAGCTAGCTTGGCCTTCAATAGTCCTCGGAAGTACGGGCTCTCTCTCCCGTACTCCCGGTGGGCCTTGCATAGATCTTTAATCACATTTTGAGAGAAGGGTTGCCAATTGGCATGAGTGGCGTTCCCACCCCTTGACCGTCGAAATGTCACCGGTGGAAGAGAAGGAAGGTCACCCTGGCATGGGCCTTGGGGTTCCGGCTCCCCCTCTCCGGTATCCCAAGTGTGGGAACTGGATGTCGGGCTTTGGGGACCAGAAGTCCAAGATGGCTCTGGCACATGAAGAGGTGTGTCCTCTGAGGGTGACATCATTAGAGGTGGGGTTGGGATGTGGGTGGAGCCTGAGTGGGGAGGAGTTAGGGAAGGGGCACATGAAGGAGGTGGAACCAGGGAACTCTGGGATGGTGGAGGAGTCAAGGGAAGGAAGGGGTTGGAATGGCAGGAAAGAAAAGGATTATGGGATGAAGAAGAGAGGGAGGGGGGCGCTGAGCATGTGGACGGCCGTGCCATGCGGTTGCCATGCTGCGTCTGAGGGGACAAAGGGACGCCATCTTGTGGCACACTCATTTTTTTACCAACTGAAAAACGAACTCTGGGTTTAGCAACTGGGGAAGAATGGGGTAGGGAAAGAGCTCAAGCAGCCTGGCCAAGGCTACTGCAAGCGCCCTGAACAGTCTGGCCGCGACTGTCCAGGCAGGGGGACTGGGGCATTTGCAGGAAGCCAGGGCTAGCAGGGGGAGTTTTCCCTGCCGATTTCCGAAGAATGCCTGCTGGAGGGAGAGAGGGATTGGGACTGGGGTTCAGGGGAACTGGGGAAGATCGTCCAGACTGCCCTTTCTCCATTTTCCTAGCTTGAATAAGTGCAGAACGCATCTGCAATGGCCAAATTATGAATTTGGAAGCCTTTTTGTCCCCTGTCCTTCCCAATTGCAAGAATTTCAGATAGACAGTGTTCAGAAAATCCACGCTTACTGTCTGTGTGGGGGACACGTGGAAAATGGAGGAAAAGAAATCGGACAAACCTTTTTAGCTCTCCTTTTGAAAACTTAACTTGAGAGCTTCTTAACACTGAAACAATCGAATATAAAACTTCCTTTTCCCCAGTGGAGAGCTTCGCACCCATGGCTCAATCCACTTTCACACACACACACCCAGAAACGAAAAAGGAGCAACAGAAAAGAAAAGCTGCAACTTTAAAATCCGAGACGGGAGACCACCCGCAGCGCCCGCGCTCCGCCGTGCCTGTGGGGGGGGGCCACGTGCGCCGAACAAAGAGTCTCTCCGCGCTCTCGGAGTGCAAGCTCCCACAAACACAAGCCGACAGCGTGACGAAATCTGACACCCGTGTGTGTGGGGTCGCATGCCTAAAAAGAAATCTTTAGAACCAAACTGAAAAAACACAAGCTGCCACACTTGGGACTCAACCCCAGGAGGGCTTTAAGGCAGCTCCACGGGGGGAACGCGCTCATGGTTCTGCTATGCAGAACCTCTGTAGAAGGCTTAAATGCTTTTGAGAACTCCCGTAGGATCGCGGGCTTTTCGGCAGTGACTGCATGCTCAGCCTCTGCTCGTCCGCCTCGGAGGCAATGGGGGGGGGGGGGGGGGGGGGGGGGCACGTGTGCCGAACAAAGCCGCCGCGATCGGGCTCTGCCGTGCCTTTGGTGCCGCCGAGCCACGGGAGGGGGACGCCACATTCACGAACAAAGCCCGCAGCGCCGCCTTCCCCGCCCGCACTGCTGCTGCCGCCGAGCCGCCGCAGCCGCTGTCGGGCAAGTGGAAGGCGGTGCGGACGAGCGAGCAAGTGCGCGATGGCCAGGACTTCACCCAGCTCCTCGGGTTTCTCCCAATGGTGAGTCGTTACTCACCTGTCCGGTGCAGGCTGTATTGAACGGGGGGCAATGGTGGTCCCTCGTCGGAGGAGGACTCTCCTGGGCGCTGGAGAGCTGCCCTCCTCTCTTGCCGGGAGAAACCTGCAGGTGCGTGGCTATCTGCTGTCTTACTACGCTGCATGGATAAATCCAGTGCAGGTGGAGACTGTTCCCACGGGATGAGGCGGTGGTCACAGACTTCCACGTGGAGAGAGCTCAGACTGCCTCGCTCGTGCTGGCGGACCGGATTCAGCGCCTCGCTTCTGCCCCACGTTTGGAGCACCAAGTGAGGCGAGTTCCTCTGCCCGCTGAGAAGCGATTTCCCAGCTAGTCCCGGCAGCCCTAGCAGGGAACCGTCCCAGCTTTGGTTAGGCAGTCACAGGACGGACCAGCGACTTCCCCCCGGTGGGTAAGGCTTTTAGCTACATGAGCGCTGTTGAGGAGGCGACGATGAAGGCAGGAAAAGGAGACTTCGTGGCAGTGCTACAGGATTTATTGTCACCCTGTAACCTGCTAAGCACGAAGCACGAAGCCACAAAGCACCGAGCAGGGGCGGGGTAAGAGATTATAAAGGACCCGAAAAAAGGGGCGTACACAAGATGGGTAACCAATCAGGGGAATGGGGTGACAGTGGGGTGATCAGCAAATAGCAAATCAAAAATGAGGGGTGGGGGATTTCCCCAGCCTGTTCCAATCAGGGATCGATCTCCCCCGATCTTTCCAGAAGCAGGGCGAGGCATCCCAGAGACTGACAGGCACAGGTGCTGCACAAACAAGTGCAGGGACAAGCCATTAGGGGAAAGGGATAGGGGGAACATGGACTGAACCATTACATAACTCAGCTAACATTAACAGTAAAATAAAAGAACAGAAAACGCACCGCTACATTTTTCCTCTTTGCCTGTGTCTTTTTTTTTTCAAAAGTATTCAAAGTATTCACTTTTCCCCCCACCTACTCACTCCTCTTATAATCACTTCATTTTTCAGACTGATTTTTAATTCCGTCTGTACATAGAAGCTTGATCTACACAGCAGAGAAGAAAAACCCCACATCCTTTATAGAACAGCTCAAATTTGCAAAGTTTAGACAAGCTTTTGGGTACAGCCTTTTATCATCTCTGGTAACTAAACAACAACTCAAGCTAAGCACAAGTTAAAAGCATTTTCTCTTAGTTTAATCTAATTATGTTAATCAATTCTTTTACTACATGCATGACAGCTGCAGTGGCAATGAATAACTTCATTTCAGTGCCTTATTAAAATGTCCTTTTTTCTTTGCATATCCTACTCATCTGCTCTAGAACACATCACAGCTAGTGGCTTACAGCTAGGGGTTAAAATCTAGTACAGAGCTCCCAGGCACCTCATTCATCTGTCTCTTGGATGGATGTACACAGTAACTTTCCTTTTTATAAACACAGACTTAATCCTGGTGGAGAAGAAGAGTGAGAAGAGGTAGGACCAATTCCATAGTGAAAAGCAGAATGCATGTGTAGTGATGTGTTTTTTCCTGATTTTAGTCCCTCAGATGGTTTATTCTGTACCCCTCCTTCCTTGTATAGTTAGTTTAGTCCTAACTGCATTCCTTTATGCGGCTGTCATTCACCCCTTGGATCCTCCCGTTGTTCCTCCTACCTTTGTCAATCCTACCCTGTGCTAGTCCCTCCCACTTTGGGTTCAAGTTGCTCCCTGCCCCTTGTGTTCCCATTGGTCATTGTATTTGTACCCTCTCCTGAGACCTCCCCCATTTATAAGTCATTGTAAGCCCAGTGTCGGGTGTCTTCGCCAGTGCCCTGCCTTCGAGTTAGGTTCGCTTTCTGTTTCTGTTAATAAATTTGATCCTCGGAGTTGGCAAGCAAAGCCCATCTTGTAATTTCCTATACCGATCGACTAGTGGGTGCCGAGGACACTCAGGAACCTCAGGGAAAGTGTCACGAACCCTTCCTGCTCCCAGTCCTGGACTGGATCGTGGCATGCATGGACTTACAGATTTTAGTTTCTGCTTTGAATTAAATATGAAGACCTAGCTGTCACATCCTAAACACATCTACTGTTAGAGCTTTAGCTTTAAGCATTAAATTAGCACCAACAAAGGCATCTAAATAATGAATATAATAAAAATAAAAGTGGAAATATATTATGAGTCTCACTGTAGTTATCAGGCATGCCATGTTTTCATACTGGAATAGGAATGCAAGGACCAGGACACAAAGGATACATCTTGAAGAAATACTTATTTGCAAGTAGAGTGCACAAGTACCTTCTTAAAATATGACTTTTATGACCATTCAAGAGAGGACATCTGTCTTCTGGTTGCTGCAGGAAGCACCTTCTTGTTCATTCCCTCTTCTGCTTGACACATGGCACTTCTAAGGAGGAGCAGACTCACGGCTGCTCCAACTACAGCTCAGCCCTAAGGCCACATCTCCAAACCTGTTTGCTGCTGGGAAACAAATGTTCTTTTTTAAACAAATCCATGTGCGTGTTCTAGCAAGCCCTTACCTCAGCCCAAATTACCTGGCAGGAGTTGGAACCCATCCTACAGGACAGAGATGTTTTTTGAACACTGCACCAGGGCAGCAGTGCTTTGGTGAAAATATTGCACTTTGTAGGGTTGGCCAGAAAATCCCTGGGATTCAGGAATTTCCACCTTGCCAGAGCAGGGCTCCAGGTGCTCCCTGTGTCTGCAGGGAGGAAAGCAGAACAATGGGAGCACAATTCTGCAATTCCCCTGCAGCTCTGCAGTGACACCAGTGACAAATCTGCACTTCTTCAGGTACTACACATTTTCTGCCTTGCTCTGTTCTTGTTTTGCTAGATCTCTGTGAAATTCCACACTTTCCTTGCCTCCTGAGGTGGCCCTGGAAAATATTGCCAACTCCATCCAAACCAGGGAAACCCTTCAGCTCCATAAATTTTCATCCATTTTCTTAATTTGGAGGTTGAATATATTATCTAGCCTAGCAACTGATGTGTCAGCAGTTATTGGCTGTAAGGGAATATACTCGTGCACAGTTCTGACGCCAAAATAAATATTTTCCTTCTTGAAAGGGTCCTGCAGATGTAAAAGCCATAACTGCATCAAAGAATAAAATATGACTGCCTTAGTGTCAGGCTAACAAGAGCTGCTCTTTAAATATGGACTAAAATAAGATAGAAGAATGCATAAAATGTTGCTTCATTAATTTCTTGTTTGATGATTATTTCTTTATATCACATTCATGGTGAGAGGATAATCCCTTTAGCTCAACAATAACTCATTAACCATGTTCTCTCAATTAGAAATAGCTTATTTTCTAACAAAGCAAACACCATAAACACTCCTGCCTCCAGCTCATAATGATTTTCTATAAGTAAATGTATCAGAGGCATAGTACAAGGAGGGAGCTTGGTACAAAGAGAAATGACACAGAAATGGAAGATATTTCTGACCATATATAGCTCAATTGCTGTACACATTGTGTGTGAATATTTTTACTGCTTACCAGAAGCCTGCTACTCAGATGCATGAAGCAACTGCAAATAAAGTTAAATTTTCTTGACTTTCTGACATTTTGGGGTTTCCCAGTAAAATGCAAATTGGAAAGCTGAAAATGGGAGAAAAGCAGCTGGGGGAATACTTTCAAACAACTTATGCTTCGGAAACCCAAAGAAAACAGTGCAAAAGACAAAATTGCTTTAATGGATCTAGTTTATTTATGAGCATTGTAATTAACAAGACAACATGCTGTACAGAAACCTGAAATACAACTACTGCAAATTTACTGGACTTTAAATGCTGCTGGACTGTAGTATATGGTGTCCAGCTGCATTATTTGTAGAGTGTGCTTAGGGCTGTTTCAATACATAGACATAAACTGCTCACTCCCAGATCCTGTAGTTTGCCATAGAGCAGGGAGATTTCCCAGAAACATAAACTCAAATATTTACAAGAAATTGTCAATCTCTTTCTTCACTAGGGATAACATAAGTTATACACAATTTTCCTATGTATACCAAATAAAATCTTTGCCTTCAACTTTACTTTGTGTCTGCACAAACCAGTTCCTTCCTGTTTATTTACCCAGCTAAATCAGGGTAGTAAACTGCAGTGTGATCATTTAATTGCTTATCATTGATTAAGGGTCAGCATTCAACCTGCAAAAGGAAAACGTGAGAAATCAAATAAAGCCAAGCGTAAATTTGTCAACTTTAAAAACTCAGCTTGAACAACCTTGAGCTAATCAACCATTACCAGTGGAAATATTGAGGTTTTGCCTTTTGTTGGACCACGCTGGAAGCAGGGGAGGAGTGGTGGGTTTGGGTTGATGGGTTCATGACTCCATGGTTTTGGGTTGATAGGTTCATGGCTCCATGGGTTTGGACTTTGGCTTCATGTGTTTGGAGTTTCCCATGGATTACAGGTTGCTCAGGGTACAACAGAGCCGAGTTTCCCTTCTCTGAGGAAAATCCCAAACAGATCCAGGCACAGCGGGGTCAGGGATGCAAAGGGACTGCTCTGCTCCAGCCAAGGCCTTGGCTGGGTTCAGCACCACAGAACTGATGCTGTGTGGAGCTGCCTCATGCTAGCATTCTTAAACCCTCAGGTCCTATTAGCACGAGCTTATTGCCATGCTAATTACCTGTATGACCTGCATCTGACCAGCTCCCCGCCCAGGAGAGCAGGTGCTCTGCAGTCTGTCTGGCCAGGTAGACATGTTAAATTATTCTTTAGAATTGTTACACTTCAGAATACAGCACAGCTCAGGAAAACAAAGAAACAGCATCTTTTACTTCAAACAGTTTGACTCGTTTTTTTCTTTTAACGGTTGTTTGTTTTTTATTTTAGCATTGACTGCTTTACAATATGGAAATAATCCTTTTTGCAATGCTCAGGAGTGCAACAAGCATGAGTTTGCAGGGGGAAATAATCTAGACTCGACTGTGTGACACATCACTTTGAAGGCAAAGGTTTTCCTTTATTGTTACACTATATGGAACAAATCTAATCATGTAACTAACATTTTACTGTATATTGTATATAGAGTTGTTTTCTCTACAAATTCACACAAGTAAGATAAGTTAAATGACTAAAAAGAAAAAAATACACAAAAATATACAGTCTATGTACTAGATAAATTATTTTTATATATGGCAAGATGTGTAACGAGTCTAGCAACATTATTCCTCTGGATACTGACATGCTACTCAGAAAAATGTTGCCTCAAATGTGCAGTGTTTATTCAGTAAACATATGGTATAGCAGCATCTGTAATAAAAACTAAAGACCTCTGCTTACAATAGGAGGAATTACTGTCATCATTACTCTAAATTTGCACAATTAGTATGTTTGGTAAATCTGTGTAAACTACAGATAAGCCAATTTTATGCATATTCCTGAAAAGAACTGCCAAATGCTCTCCTCCTGATGTCTCCAAAGCAAACAACAAAGGGTTTTGTATACATTAGTTATGAATTAATTTGTCAATTTTTCAGTTGTCCCGGAATAGGAAATGAGATGTGTCAGTACCCAAAGGATTATGATTTTTTTTTCCAGGATTTACATGCAACTGGAAGCCAGTGTGCCACATCTTTTCTAAACGTTATTGAAAACTACTTAAAAAAAAGAAAAAAGAAAGCAAAAGAAGTACATCATTAGATAATCTGATGTCCATTAATTAAACCCTATCAGTAGGTTAAAAGTGAAGCTTTTTTTTTTTCACATAAAATCTAAATGTGGTTTGAATAGATTTACAATGGGGACAGTGATATAGAAAGCTACTTATACCTGCTTTGCACATAAGAGAAGATCTTTTAGCATTCATTGGAAACCCTCAACAACTTGAACTTCTGTAAATTTTACAAGCAGCTAATATTACAGCATTTTTACACACAGTTTTGTTTATAAATTACAGATTTAGGTTACATTATGAAGCCTTCATAGAGTTCTACCCATAGGAAATATTCACACACAGTTTTTCCCCTCCATACAGCTTAGTTTGTCTCACTTAATGTAGCTACAAAACAAAGTTATGCATTTTCTTAAAGGAAAAATTTCTTGGTATGTACATACTGCAAATGATGAAATGGCTAAAGACTAACAAAGTACTAGAAGGAAATACTAGAAGGAAAATATGTTTTTTTCATCCAAGAAAGGAATCTCCTTTTCATCCATTGTGGAATTTACCAAGAGAATATATTCTCCAGTACACAGAACATTGAAAAAAATCCTTCCTTTTTAAAGCGAATCACCTTGAGACTTTTTCAAATAATATGAATAGGGTTTGTTTATATTTATCCAGCTTCTACTACCTAGATCCTTCTTTCTTTGCTGAGCACTATCAGTCATTCTCTAACAACTAATCCATAATAAGTACTTCTTAATCTAACAGATTTGTGATGAAGTAACTATTATTATAGTTAAACTTTTACTGGATACTTACAATAGGTGAATATAGCTGTAAAATAAGCCGTACACATCACTATTAAATATTCTTTAAAACACTGGTAGCTTGTAGCAACAACATCACATCAGCCAAAAAAACTACCCCACTTCCTACTGTTTTCAGCAGTGCCCATGTAATTTTCAACTAACAAGAACAGTAGCCAAAGCAAGCTCTGCAAGACAAAAAAGAAAATGAAGAAAAAGAAAAAATGAAATAGACTTATGACTTGAAAAACATAAGTATAATATTGTTCCTTGAATTATTATAGAAAGGAAAATCTTGGAAATTGAAAAAATAAAGTAGTTTGTTATTTGTTTCCATTTTTGATCTTGGATATCCTCTCATTGTCACGTTGATTATTTCACAGAGAAAAGCCTAGTCAAGAGCTTTCTATTTCATCTATTGCATTCTTTCAGAAAATAAATACCTGTACATTGAGTCAATAAAAATTAAAATAAAAATCAGTTGTCATGTACATTCTTCTTAATTATATAAAAGATAAATTTTGGTGGGAGAATATACCATCCTTCTAAAGAATTAGATTTTAGGATCTTATTTATTCTATTATGTCAAGTAACCAAATGAGAGAAATTGCTCACTTGATGTCTAATGCTAAGTGTTATAAATAAGTCATATTAATTCACGTTTTTCAGCAGCCCTAAATATAAGTATCAAAATTAAGTAAGTTAAGCGTATTCCTCAGTGTGCCCCCTTTGCAGCAATCTATTCATGGTTGAGTGAATGGGAGAAATGCCATTCTCAAGCCAAGCATTTAACAATAGTACAACAGTGACAATAGAGGGAGGACCAACAGACCGGAGACCAGGACAACAGCAATAATGACCCAGCCATCACGCCCAGATAAGCATCATGACCGGCCATCAAGGATATCCACGCCTAAGTTTCAACCAAGAAAATTCAATCAGAACTGGACACTCACCCCGAACCCATTTCAACACACCTATACTCCGACTAAGATTTAATCAAAACTGTATACATGTCCCAGAATCCATTTCAACACACCTACAGAAATAAAGAAAACCCCATCTGCATTTCCAAAACTGAATTGAACCATAGACTGCCTCAAAGCACAAAAACAGTATAAAATACGGCTCTAAAAAAGCACTGGCATGAACCGTGGGGGGACAGTGGCCTGGCGAGGCTGTGTCCCAAGTTCACCCAGTTCTGAACCCAGGCTCAGACCTGTCATTTTGGTTGTGAACTCTGTTTCATTTTGCATTTCATTTTGCCATTTTTCCAATAAATTCTTCAAACAGAATATTGGAGAACTGTCATTTTTAACAGTTGGTGACCCCGACGTGATCCAAGTCAAGGATCTGGGGCTCCCCCTTTTTCTCTGCCCGGGAGGGTGCCTCTGCTTAATTAGCATCCAGGCGGAGCGAAGGGGTGCCAGCGATCTGATTGGAGCACTGAACCCGGCGAGATAAGGCCCACAATCAAATTTTTCGAAATAAAAGCTAGCTGCAAGAGTTCTTGGGGAGCTCAGGGAGACCTGGTAGACGAGGTCTTGGGAAGTCTGCGGCAAAATTTTTCACTCATAAAATTCGACGTGCACCAAGAGCCCATGCAGGAAAACGAACCGTAAGTACCGCGTGTTTGAGTGGGGCGGCCGAAAGTGTGTGAAAGAGACGTGAATTTGCTCACGAAGCAGGAGCGGACCTTGAGGCTGCAGCTCCGTCCTCCCACGAGGGAAACGGTCAGCTGATAGGGAAGTGTGTGAAGGGGGGGACGCTCCTTTTCACTCGAAAAGAAAGTGGTCACAGGGGATCAAATGGAAAGGGACGTCCTTTTGAGTTCAGGGACTGGTAAGCCCATTGGTTTAGGACTCGGTAAGAGTCCAGGAAAATAAAGGAAAAGAGAGCTTTTGCTGGTTGAAAATCCCCAGGTCAGTTCCCTGAAGGACAAGTAGACTGGTAAGGAAACTTAAACAGTGCCGGTGTTTGTGTACACAAAAGGTAAAAGTGTTACTGCAGTTTTTAGAAATGGGCCAAAAGAAAAGTAAGATGCAAATGAAATCCATGGGGAAACCCAAAAAAGAGAAAGATGTACCTGAAATTCCATGGAAGAGTCCCCTGGGATGGATGCTAGAAAATTGGGAGGAATTCCCAAAGAGGAGGGAAAAATCTAGAGAAAGGATGATCCAATTTTGTATGAAAACATGGGGGGGGGAAAGAAATTAGGGACCGCATGGTGTGGCCGGTGTTTGGTACTTTCAAAAGATGGATGTGCAGGGCTCTAGTAGACTACATAAACAAAAGGCAGCCGAGGGATGAGGAGGAGTGTGATTATGCGAGATTATGGGAAAGGACCAACGTCCAGCTTTTTCCCATAAAAAGCAAGAGTACCAAGGTAACCCCGGCAGATATGTGGGAACCCCTGGATTACCTTTCACCCCTGTACCTGATGCCTGGGCTGGCACACGCTCAGGCGTCGCCCTCAGGAATTCCTGGACAAGCCCCACCGCAAGCGGTATCGGCACCTCTGATCTGGGCGGTGGCTTTCCAACCCTCGCCTGCTTCCCAGCCCCAGGAGATCCCTCTGCCAGCCGGACGGGCTCCGATCCCTCAACCTTCACAGGCCTCTGAGCCATCCTGATCCCTCCCCACCCCTAGTCCCGAGACACCCAAGTCAGACCCGACCCCAAAGACAAGGAGAAAGAAGCAGCATGTGAAGAGGGTAACGGAAGAAGATAGCAAGGGCGAGGAAGAGAAACGGAACCTTCTGCCACTGAGGGAGGCACCTACAGGTCCAGGTATTATTGAGTACATAAACGTACCGATCAATACAGGGGACGTGAGGGCCTTCAAGAAGGAGATGGGAAAGCTGATAGACGATCCACTAGGTGTCGCTGAAAGGTTGGACGAGTTTCTAGGGACCAGTATTTATTCGTACAATGATATAATAGCGATTTTGAGATCTTTATTTAATGTTGAAGAAAGGGAGATGATTAGACAAGCAGGAATAAGGGACTGGGAACGTAAGAATCCCCAGGGCGTGCCGGGAGACCAGAAATGGCCAAACCAGAGGCCATCATGGGATGCCCAGACAGAGGAAGGACAGAGAAATATGGTAGATATGCAAAATTTGGTTATTCAAGGAGTAAGGGAGGCTGTTCCACGTGGGCAAAACATAAGCAAAGTGTTTATGGAATGTCAGGGGCGGGAAGAGACCCCCTTGGAGTGGTTGGAGAGGTTGAGGAAGAGTTTGCAAGTTTATTCGGGAACAGACTCGAACTCTCCGATAGAAGAAATAATACCACAGTATAGGATCGTGGATCACATTGATTCCAATCAGGGGATGCATTTCACCTCCAAAATTGTTAAACAGCTAGCAGAAGCTTTGGGAATTCGGTGGGAGTACCACACCCCGTGGCACCCTCAGAGTTCAGGAAGAATAGAAAGAATGAACCAAACACTGAAAGCTCAGCTAGCAAAACTGATGATAGAGACAAAAATGTCCTGGGTGAAATGCTTCCCCCTTGCCCTCTTGAACATCAGGACACAGCCCCATTCAGTAACAGGCTTGTCACCCTTTGAAATGCTTTATAGGATGCCCTATAGGCATGGTATGCCTGTGGGACACCCTAGGGTAGAGGATAGGCAAATCTCAACCATGCCTGACAGAAATTAACAAGAACTTGCAAAAACTCCAGAAACGTGGACTGATAGCCCAAAATGCCCCGTTAGGGTTTGCCATTCACAAAATACTACCTGGAGACAAAGTCCTCATCAAAGCTTGGGAAGAAGACCCCGCTCGCTCCTTATTGGGAGGGCCCTTTTCTTGTCCTTCTAACAACAAATACAGCGGTCCGGACAGCAGAAAAAGGGTGGACGCACGCCTCCCAGGCAAAAAAGGTCGAACTAGAAGAGGAGAAAGATGAGTAGAGAGTGACATCATCTCCAGGCGAATTGAAGATCAGGCTCAGCAGAGAAAATAAATGAACAATACAATAAGTTGCACCACTCCTGGATGCCGTTGCTACCCATGTGTGCATTTTAGATGCGAATATTGTCACAAGGTTTGGGTTGTGCACTGCCGAGGGGAGATTAGGCCCCTGGGATTGTGTGAACCGTGTTAAGAATTAGAACAGAAGCTAACAAATATTGTTTTAACTCTTGCCACAAACACGAGTCTGTTTTAAATTGACTCTCCAGAGTAGTACCAAATTTTTATAAAAGGGGTAAGAGGAAAATTAAATCAGGGAGCATGAGTATTGACTGTTGAGTGCTGCCGAACAAATAAGGTGCCTTGTAGCACGGACGCAGTCAAGCTATCTCGGTGGGCCACCTTTAAAAAGCAGTATGCCTCAAGGATGGATTATGGGACTCTGGGAGAACACCCCTGCAGCTGAGAAGATGGCTTGCCCCGCTGCTAGTAGCAACCCAGTGGGCGAAGGAGGAGGCAGAGGAGTGTCCCTATAGAGTATCCTGATCTGCCCGAACCTAGCCGTTTGTCAGATCTCTAGAATGCTGACAGCTAGTAAGCTTGACACTAGAGAGTGTAAGCTCTGCCTCAAAGCGGTGAGAGAAGGACCGGCTAAGGAAACAGCATACCAGGCCCAGAAGAACTGCTCAAACAAAACAAAGTACTGTAGTGCGAACAGTTTTTTATCTAAGGAATGTCGAGAAAAGAGAAAGTCAGTTTGTCAAGACTTGAAAGCAGAGCTAAAGACGATAAAGTCAAAAAAATATGCCCAACGTAGGCGGGAAGTACAGAGAATACCCACGATTCCAGTCTATAGCAAATGTAATCACACAGTCTAGATCGGGGGTAGAAAAGAATCTGCATTTGTATCATACCAAGAAGTGAACAAGCTTTGTTACGACAAAAGAAATTTAAGAATGTGCATGATGAATGGCAAAACCTACTGGGTAGAGCAAAATGTAAAATACAACAAACTAATTCTAAATACAGAACCCATAGTACTCGATTTGTTAAAAGAAGAAGATGAGAGAGTCTGTTTAAAATATGACGAGACCCTCTGTTTTTCCAAAAATAGGAAAGGGGTGAGCCCTAAAAATTAATTAGAACAAGTAGCCCTAGAAATAAAAAAAAAAGAGATAAAAGAAAAAAAAAAAAGCAAATTAGAACAAAAAAGATTAAAAGCTCTGAGTAAACAGTATGATCGCTTAGAGAAGCAAAACGACGAATGGGGTTTACCCGCCCCAAGCAAAAACCTTTTCATTGATCTGATACAAGAAATAGCTACCGAGTTAAATCTGACAAATTGTTAGATTTGTAAGAGTCTAAAATCAGCCGAAAAATGGCCTTGGAAAGGGGAAGGATTAGCTCCAGACCAACTACTGAAATAAAATAACTCACAAATTTCAAAAACCATGTCGCACCCTAAAGAATAGATTCTAGACAGAAAAATAATGAAATCTTTATGTATCAGCAGAGAAGGCAAGGAGTACACAGAGACTGTTGGCTATACGCCCTGTGTATCTACCTTAGCAGTGAACAGCACCAACAGAAGTGTGATCTGGTAGCCAGAGCCCCCTATGGGTTATTGGAGCCAAGAAAACAATAGTAGTTATGATTAGATAAGTTCAATTAGACTGTGCTAGCACAAGAATCCTGAAGCTAATCCTTACCAATCCATTGCAGAGCTGAGAGAATACTGGAGGACACCAGGGGCAGTGAACATAAGGTGGAGAGCTCCAAGTAGAATTTACTAGATCTGTAGCACAAAAGCATTTAGTGAGTTGCCTCGAAAGTAAAAGGGTTCCTGCACTCTAAGAATGATATTGCCTTCTTTCTTCACTTTGCCCAGATCTGAAAGTAATCTCCTGGGAGCCCCACTTTATGAAACACTCAACTGAGAAAAGAGAGAAATAAAGAAAGAGCTTCCAAAGGCAGGTGGCAGTCAAAATTAAAGAAACAAAGAACAGCCAGCAGAAAAAATAATAGAATATTATAAGCCAGCCACTTAGACTCAGGACAGTAGTTAAGGTTATAGGGCTCCGATATACCTCCTAAATAGGCTCCTTCAGCTGCAAGCAGTAGTAGAAATCGTCTCCAACCACAGCTCTGATGCGTTAGAGTTGCTAGCACAGCAGCACTCGCAAATAAGAGCATTTGTTTATCAGAATAGAATAGCCCTAAACTACCTCCTAGTGGAGGAAGGAGGGGTTTGCAGAAGATTTAATAAATCCAAATGTTGTATCAAAATTAATGATTACAGAGAAGCTATCAGGGGTCTAGCAGCAGAGATTAAGAAAGTAGCTCATGTCCCAGTTCAGAAATAGAATTCATTCCTGCAGGACACCTGGTGGAATCAGTTGTTCGGAGGGGCATGGTGGAAGAAGCTGGGTTTTTTTATATTATGTTCCATAGCAGGAGTAATATTTTTGCCCTATCTTATGCCATGCCTAGTACGATTGATCCACTCAGTTGTCCAGAGCACGCAAATAGCAGCAATGCCTACAGATCCAGACTTAGCTACTAGAAAAATAAGCGAAGCTCCAACTGCAAAAAGAATCTTAAAATTAAAGAAAAAAGAAGAAAAGAGCCAAGCGGCTGAGGTCCTAGCCAAGTTCAAAGCTAAAAAGAAAGAAGCAGACGACAATTACCAGAAATACAACACTCAAATTCAAGAATGTAAAGACGAATACAAAGATCGATTAGAAAGAGAATGATCTTTCGCAATTTGTATTTGTCTTGCACTTTTGTATTTGTTTTACTCCCTTGTGTTCACCTTGCACCTTTAGGTTTCTTTTGTACCTGTTAAAGACAATGTTTTTCTAAAGGATTTTTGCACAAAATTGTATAAAAATAAATGAAATGTAGTTTAGATTCACCAGAGTAATTTTTGTATGGAGTCAGAAGAAGGTAGGGGTCAAAACGCGAATTAAAATTTGTACATATAAAAAAGAAAAGAATTGTTATAAATAAGTCATATTAATTCACATTTTTCAGCAGCCTTAAATATAAGTATCAAAATTAAGTAAGTTAAGCGTATTCCTCAGTGTGCCCCCTTTGCAGCAATCTATTCATGGTTGAGTGAATAGGAGAAATGCCATTCTCAAGCCAAGCATTTAACAATAGTACAACAGTGACAATAGAGGGAGGACCAACAGACCGGAGACCAGGACAACAGCAATAATGACCCAGCCATCACGCCCAGATAAGCATCATGACCGGCCATCAAGGATATCCACGCCTAAGTTTCAACCAAGAAAATTCAATCAGAACTGGACACTCACCCCGAACCCATTTCAACACACCTATACTCCGACTAAGATTTAATCAAAACTGTATACATGTCCCAGAATCCATTTCAACACACCTACAGAAATAAAGAAAACCCCATCTGCATTTCCAAAACTGAATTGAACCATAGACTGCCTCAAAGCACAAAAACAGTATAAAATACGGCTCTAAAAAAGCACTGGCGTGAACCGTGGGGGGACAGTGGCCTGGCGAGGCTGTGTCCCAAGTTCACCCAGTTCTGAACCCAGGCTCAGACCTGTCATTTTGGTTGTGAACTCTGTTTCATTTTGCATTTCATTTTGCCATTTTTCCAATAAATTCTTCAAACAGAATATTGGAGAACTGTCATTTTTAACACTAAGCAAATGGAAGATGAAATCTATGAATATGCTATAAATTATAACAACAAAGAAAAATTGGAGTAAGCTATTTTTAGACTGCAATATTCCCCAAACTGTACTAAGGAATTGCCTTCAAAGGGAGGAAGAACTGCTGACAGATATTTGCACTGAATGGCCCATGTAAGAAAATGAACAGGATTTTGTTTGTCTTCTGATTGTTTCTGGGTTGTGGGTTCTCTTCCCCATTTTCTGGATTGTATCAAGGAATACAGTAAGCATCTTTTAACCAGGTCCTAAGGGTTTAGATTTTACATTTCAGATTCTATATACACAAATATTCACAAGCCTAATGAGTTTTTATGAGCCCGAGGAGCAGCGTTAGGCCATGACTATACAGTCACACTTAAAGCCTGAAATTAGGGATTTGTCAGATATGCATTTACAGTTGGTGTTCATGTATAAACGTGGTGCTGCTCCCAGCCCCTGGCGCCTGGTGGGATGCGGCGAAGTTTGCCAGAGGGATGACCTTGATGGGATCCTCGCTGGTGCAATGTCTTTCACAGGTGTTGTAGATCTGGGGCCTGGGCCCTTCTTGGACTTTGTCACTGTCGTCCTTTGGCAGGGGCCTCCCAAGAGTGTGACGGCCCTCGGGTCTGGCTCCTTGGCCCCAGCCTTGCTGGAAGCCAAACGATGGAAAGGAAGTGTTGGGCTGCTGGAACTTTGTCAGCACCAGTGGCATCCAGCAGTTGTTGGAGTGGCCGAGGATGAGGCCCTCCTGCGTGCAGTTCTCAGAGGCTTCAGCCAGAGCTTTCCGCAGGTTCACTTCAATAACTGGGAGGATGGAAAAACACAGGACATTGTCAGGTGTGTGAGGACAGATGCACAGAGGGAATCAAGGTCAGCAAAGCAACCCCTGTCCTACAATAATGGCCACAGTTTGGGAAGAAAAGGCCTCCAGGTGTAGAGCTTCAGTGGAGGTTCAGATGTTGGGGCCCACAGTGTTCACAGTTCACATCATCATTAAAGCTTTATAAGCCCTTATACACTCTATCTCCTAGAACCATACAACTGCTCAGGTTGGAAAACACTTCTAAGCTCAGTGAGTTAAACTATTAACCCAGCACCACCCCGTTCAACACTAAAAAAATCCCCAAGTGCCACATCCACATGCCTTTCGAACACTGCCGGGGATGGTGAATCCACCACCTCCCCAAGCAGCTTCTTCCAATGCTTGATGACCCCTTCAGTGAAAAATTTTTTTCCTAATGTCCAATCTAAACCTCCTCTGGCACAACTTGACCATGTCCTCTGGACCAGTCACTTACCTAAGGAATATTTTCACTTCTTGCAAGTGTCATTTTTATAATAAAGCTAAAAACTTTATAATAATTTAGTGCCATTACTCTAGATATTTGCATGGAACTACTTGAAAAAAAAAGAATTTTGGTTTCTTTAATATTCTCTTACAAATGAGTTTTTTATTGTTTTCCTTTGCTTAAGGCAAAAACCCCTAAATTGAGCACTAGCCAAAGATGGTCCATTGGCCTCAAAGATGCACTCAAGAGCTATAAGAATGAAAGAGCAGAACAGCTATTTTAAAGAGAATTGATTTCTCCATGCATTCAATACTGGGCACCTTGAAAAATCAAACAGTACTAGCAAAAGAAGATGTAACCTCTGTAGTTTGCTAGTAATCAAACCAGATTTCTTCAGTAGATGCAAGGTTTGTGCCCTTGAAAAAGGATTATAGAAATTTTAATTTGTTCAAAGGCAAAGTAAACTACTAAATCTGAAAGATGTTAATTTGTAGTACATAAATATTCTTGATCTGTTTCATTTAAATTGTGGCTTTACCATGGTAGGGAAATTAAAAATGAATGGAATTAAATTTCTACAAATGATTCCTCAAAATAGTTTTAATATTGCAAGTGTTAATTTTATATTCTCTTCCTGTGTACAGGGTTAAATACATCAGAAGTGCAGAAGAATATCTGATTGGATATTTCCTTGTGTTTTCTTCATAAAACTTCCCAATGAAAGATACATACATATTTTTAATACCTGTTTTAAAGAAAATAGCATTTAAAATCGTATTCTGGCTGATAAGCACTGGAGAAGGAATGCCACTAAAATTACTTATAGCAATGAGAGTGCTGAGTAGGAGCCTCCCACCCTCTGAACTTTGTTTAAACAGATGCTGCATTTCTGTTTTAACAAATGTTTCGCATGTTGAAACCTGTGTAAAGCTGCAGAGCACAAACACTTATTTCCATGCTACATCTCAATACAAAGGAATTAAGTTTTTCCTTCAGGCATTGAAATATATGTCACTGTCCAAAACAGGATACTTTTTTTTTTTGTTTTTAAATCTACCATGTTTAACAAGACAGCTGGTTGCTTATTATACCATGAATGCTCTATTCTTGATTATTTCTCCTTCAGGATGCTGTACGTGTCAGTTAGAGGAGTGATTGTTTATAAATGTTATTTTGGCGTATTACTGGCATTTCAACATGTCCTCAGTCATTTTGCCTGAGTATTTTTCAGTTTGATCCTGACAAAGCTTTGGCACCCTGCTGTTGAAATACTAATCCAGTTTTGATGGGCAGTAGGAGGCATAAATATGGAAATAATTCCATGGACGCAATAGTTACTGCAAAAAAGAAAAGTTTCTTGTGGTAGATTAGACTAATCTTTCTGTGTCCTACTATCTGCTATTAGAGACATAACTTTAAGTATATACAAATCTTTTAAGCTCTAATTATCCAGGTGTGCTTCTATTCTGATGAAGGCAATTTACTGAAATCAGGTACAACCTTAACAGCGTGGAATTATCCCCATTTTGTAGAGAAACTGATCTTTTTTGCATTAATTAAAAAATCCCTTAAAATGCTATTAATTCAGTTAAAATGTGAAACACACAATTATTTATTTGGAAATAATACTTATTTGTTTTGAGCTCTTCACAGCAAGTGGTTGCAACACTTCTACTGTACCATTTATCTCAAACTACAGTAAGAGAATACACAAAGCTAAAACAGCAAAAGGAAGCATTTGAAAATAAAAATTTAACATTTAACATTGGCAAAGGCAACTGTGGAAGAAAAAAGGTCACGTATAAAACAGTCTCCACACCATTTCAAAGATCAGGACAGTAATTTTGTGCCACGTGCTGCCAGACTACCTGGAGACTTGGAACACATTACCATGTTAAGAATAAGAGTGTTGTTAAAATTACAGTCTTGCTTATTCTGTTAACAAAAGGATATTTTAATTTGAGTTTTAGTTTTATTAAAAAACAGAACAAAGCAACAAAAAAAAAAGAAAAAAGAAAAAAGAATGAAAATCCCAAAGCTTTATAACTATCCTGGACACAATGCTAAAATATGAATACAAATTATTTTGGTGTTAAGTTGGGATTTTTTTAATACAAAAGTCTGCCAATGCAGGATTATTTAGAAGAAACATCTTTTGTAGAAGTCATAATCTTTCTTTCAATCTTGTTTCAGTCTTGTTATCAGAGTATGCTTTTCATCAGGGCTTATGGTTAATCTCATGTAAAATATACAGTTTTCCTTAACTTTGAAAAAACACTTTTCAATGTCAAACAAACAAACAACTTTCCCCACCCACAGAGCAATGACTCTTGGAAAATAAACTAGAACAAACTGTAGGGAAATTTCTGCATGACTATTCACCGAGCATTATCTTTTATTTGCCTGCTCTTCCAGGCCATGAAATGGATCTCCGTTTTGTCAATCTCTTTCTCTATTTTCCTTACATATCATTCCAGCCACACTTGTGGGAGATGTAAAGTTCAGTGTTCAAGTGGTCATTTATCAGAGGCTCTGCAAATTGACCACAGGACCTTCTGGCTGCTACTCCTTAAGCTCCCTTCTATTTTGTTTCTTTGCAAGTCATTCTAAATGTGGGTGACAATCAAATTTTCTGAGCCATTCTCTCTCATTCCAAAGTAGTAGTGCAGGTGATTATGCTGCACTGTCTGATAAGTAATCAGGGGAAGGAAACACCTCTGACACCTGCCTCTACCCATCAAGGAAGAGAAAGTTCCGCCTGTCTCTGAATATTTTCAGAAGAAATTATGGTTCTTGGAAGTGAAATTCAGTGTCTGGTACCATCTTTTCACATAAGACATGACAGGTTTATAAATGAAAATAGGAGTTTGCATATTCCCCACATATGAATAAAGAGTACATTCCACCAAACTCTTAGCAGTCTAATTTCTTACTTCACTCAGTTATAAACCCTCAATTTTAGATATTATTTTCCATACTACATGGAAACACTTCAAACATGACATACGAATAATACAAAAGAGAAATTTTAATTCATATAATAGATCACACTCATGCACATGTGAGTTTACCACTTTGATTTGAACTCCAGGTTGTTTTAGGAATGATTTTTTTTTCTTTTTAATTGTCTGCAGAACTAAGAACATTTTTAAAGAAAGTGTCTGTCAGCTCTTAAGAAATGTTTAGAACAGAACTGTCAAGTACAACTAAAAGCACAACAGTTAAAAGACTTTCTTCATTGTTCCAGTCTCATCATTTATAGGTCAAAACAGTTTTCAAGTAAGAATATTTACCTTCACTCAAGAAAATGTGGAATTCCAGCCTTGCCACATAGCTATCCTTCAATCAAAACAGTTACAATTTTTTTTCCTTCTTTGTTTTGACCAGAGACTTCATATGGTTATAAAGTCTGCATGGGATTTTAAATAAAAATGGTGATTATCCTCTTTGCTTTTTGGAGATGACACCTGAAGAGCTCGACAGTGCTACTCTCCTCAATCTACAAAATGTGGCACAATACTTTGGCATTTCCAGCTTACTATCATGTTCCAGTTTTAAGACTGTTTCTCATGGAAAATTCACAAAGGGAGACAGGCTGTTGGTATGAGTATGTTACCCACAGTCTCAGAATGTTGAAAAGTTAGAATTATGGAATCATTTTGGTTGGAAAAGACCTGTAAGATCATTGAAGCACATACTTTGTGTATAGACAACACACTTTCTTTTCTACCCTTTCCCTCCAGCCTTAAAAGAGACATGTACTACTAAAAGAACTTAAAGAGGACTGGTTCTTTCCTCACTCTGCCATGAAAGCCATCACTTGCACCAGAGAATCACAGAGATTAGGCTGGGAAGGACTTTTGGTCTAACCTGCTCATATCTGGATATACTGGTTGAAAAAGAAGAAAGTAGCTTTTCCAAAAGGCCAAACTTTCAGAATTGTACATATCCCTTAAGAGAAAAAATCTAAATGCATGTGTTGAAAGGAAGATGTGCTTCTCTAAGGGTTGGACAATCAAGAACATGAGCTCCTGGAGAAGCTTTAAAAGATCTCCACCTTTATGCACGTGTAGCAATGATGAAAAGACATTTGTAAATGAATTCATTAGCAAAGTACTCAGATTCATTAGAAGTTCAGAAACCACCAGGCTGCACTATACCAATGCAGGTTTAGGGGCATAAAAACTGTGCAAAGAAAATTTCCAAACCAATTAAAAAAAAAAAAAAAAAAGAAAAAAACCTTAAACTGTAGCGTTCTCCCCTCCTGCTCTTTTCAGGCCCAGCTAGCAGCTGCAGGGGGCTGGGGGCAACATATCTCTGGGTCCCAGGAGGTAGGGCAGGTACAAAAGCCTTACCGGAGATTCTTGGGGAGCCGTCTCTTGGTTGTGCCAGCTAATGGCAGCATGCAGGCAGGCAAGACATGACACGGCTTCTGAGGATGCTGATCAGATGGCGTTGATTCGGGGTCCCACACAGGGGGGTTAGAGCATGGCTCCCAAAAGAGAGGCAAGAGGCAAGAAGGCCAAGGCCAGAGCCAGGCCTAGGCCCAGGCCTGGGCCTGGGCCCTGAGCGAAGCCTGAGCCGGAGGCAGAGAGGCAGAGAGAGAGAGAGAGAGCAAAACTCATGGTTCGGCCTAAGAGACAGTTCCCGCCAGGGGGCTGATCCAAGGCTTGGACCAATGGGGTACTGATAGGGGAGGAGAACACATACAACTTAGGGAGGAGTTACAACTTGTACATTTTGGGGGTGAACAGAACAATCATTTAAGAAAAATGAATCACCACATTAAACCACAGAATATAGAATGCTTGAATTTTAAAGCCATGCAGTTGAAGTCTTAATGAAAAGCCAGTTTTTAATTTGACACCTTTTGGATGCAAACCATCCAGTGTTACATTTAGAGCACTCTTGTTTCATAATAAAGCAAGCAACAATTAGCAAGTAATTAAGCAAAGTGCCTGTAATTATGCCATTGCTGAGCTATTTTTCATGTTTTCACAACACAGCACATATGAATACATGGCTTGCAGTGCCTACACTGTTCTGTCAGCATCCAGAAGCGCCTCTCATTTACTGGAGCATTGTGGCTCTGTATTTGTAATTACTTAGGTCTTACTTATGTTTCCTACTCCCTGTATTTCTAGGCAGCTGGAGCAATGACTCATCAATAATAGTAAAGTCATTTAACCCTGCAGGCACATTACAAGGAGAAAGATGTCATTTGTCACCAATGTAAATAGAACAATCACTGAAGGATACTGCAATACCACTATTTCATATTTATTGCAAATGATAAAAGGGACATTTTGTACTCATTCTCACCATAACATCCCAATCTACTTTTTAATTATCAGCAAACATAAGGGACAGCATACAACATGAGGGCTTACTAATAATGCATTGTCCTGCGGTGACATTTCCATAATCACGTTGAATCTACCCTATACATGTGCACTAGTTAAAGCTTTCAGCTCTTGAAATCACACCTCCTAGTAAGGAATGAATTATCCTTTGCAGATTGAGCACACAAAAGCAGCTCTTTCGCAGAGTTTGAGGGTCTGATGGCTGACACGTACCTTGCTATTACTTTAAGTGATAAGGTTTGGCATTCTGTTGCACTTATGGTTGAGCACAGTGTGACTTAAAAAGAAATGCAATTGTATTTTTAGGCCAGGAACTTTGCAGTTGTAAATCTCACTGGCAATAGTTTAGACAAGGACTTCTGCAAGTCACTATTTTCCAGTGCTTTTCAGTGTTGTTCTGTTCTTTGCTTCCTCGAACTCTGAAAGAAGAACTCTGTCTTAGATGACACAAATGCCCTTTTTCATGGGCAACTCAAGTAAGTTACTCAGAATTTACTGGATTTTTAAAAAGTATTACTGATAATACTCCCTGTCTATGAAATAAACTTCTGAGGAAAAGACTATTCTTTCCCTATATGATTATATTAAGAGCCATGAAACTTTGACAAAAATTCATGCAGAGAAATTTCTCCTGTGGTATCAATATGAAAAAGAAAAGGGGGAGATGTTGCGGTGCGTTTTTCAGTTCATATGTTGATTTGCAGTTACACTGTTAATATCTAATGTTTAAGTGTAGTTTTCCTATCTGTTTTGTAAAAGCTTACTTAATTGTTCATTCCATGTTTTCCCCTATTCCTTTCCCCACTTGGTATAGTTCCCACCCCTGGAAATCCCCTTGAGTTGTTTACCCCAAGTCTGTTATATGTCAATCATTGTTTTCCTCGTGTGACCACTCCTTCTGTCTGTACCTTAAAACCCTTTACACAGCCCCTGCTGCCTGCTTCGCCTGGGGCTGTGCCAGAGGACCCCAATAAACGTCATCTCATGGCGCCCCAGAGAAGTCTCCTTCTCCTTCCTTCGCTGTAGCCGCCTCTCCACCGCCCGTGCAGCTATGCACTTACCCACCGGGTGGGTTCTGCCGGTCTGCCTGCGGGACCCTACCGAGGCTGACACGGTTCCCCGCCAGGGCAGCCAGGTCCAGCTGGGAAGCCGCTTGTTAGCGGGCAGGGGAACATGCCTCAGTTATGGATATCTAACCACAGATTAATAAAAATTTGAGGTGATTTCCTCAGAACAATTACTGTTTTTCATTATCTTCCATATATCAAGTTCAACTATATTTAGTAGTGAAACCAGGACCACTGCTTGCAATTCTTGCAGAGCTGGAGATTTGTATATTCCATGCAGGAAAATTTCAGCTTAGAAGCCACAACAGAAACTTTCTAAATATATTCTAAAAATAAGATTAATAATTAGATACTTGGATTTGATTTTCATTTTCCTAGTATTCACCTTGTCTAGGATGGCAAAAATGTTTTCATCTCAGAAATGGACACAGATGAAACCACAAAGACTTCCCCTCCCATGCCTGAGGAAAAAATCATCCTGACAGATATTGGTACTCTGAATACAACTGCTGCCCTGCTGTTTTAATATGGTTGCAACATGACTGCTGCACAGAATCCATGGAAAAGAGCTGCTGCACTTTGCTGCCTTTCAGATGTTTTTTGTTCCAGGTGGTTTTGCTGTGTTTTCTGATCCTCTCTGACAAAGCTGGAGTGTCAGTGAAAGCCAATCCAGCAGACACACACAGGAAGGACACAAAGCACAGATGGTTCCTCCCTGTTCCTGCCTGGACAGTGAGTAAGATCATCCTGACTAAAGAACCAAAATACCTCCAAAAGTTAGAGAAACTCTCATCAGGAGTGTCACCATCTATCTGCTGCTTTGCCTACACAAGTCGATGACTGCAGAAATGAAGCAGATGTGTAACTCTCATTAAATTCTCTTAAATTGACATAAAATCCTCTTCATAGATCACAGAGCTCCTTGCAATACCAACTCACACGTGTCACTTAGACATTGATCTGATGTTGGAGATACCAGGATCCTTAACTGTGCTATTGATGTTCTGATTTCAAATCTGAGATGTAAATACTTTAGAGAAAGAAGAAATCTGGCTATTTTGCACCTCAAGTCAGCTATTTGAAAACCATGTCAAATGACATCCAAACATCCACCCCAGATCCATCTAGGTGTCAGGTAATCTCAAGCTTAATATTAAAGATACCTTGACTCCTTGACCACAGATTGCAGCTGTAATTTTCTGGCAGTAAAGCATGAAACACCACCTAAAGCACTTACACATATTTCAGTACTGTATGTAAGTACAGCATAAAGTACATAAAAAATATGCAAGGGATTAAAAAAAAAAAAACAAAAGCAGAGACAGCATAATCAAAGGTAAGGAAGGCTTTGTGTAGCAGGGACAGCGAACAAACAACTATTCTTCTGTCAGAAGAGTTGACTTTGGGTGTATGACATGACTCCTTTACACTGAGTGGCACGGAGGAGGCAAAGGTTGACTGTTCACTGTGTTTTCCTTCTGCTGGAATAAGAGCAGAAGAACTTATGGGAGGCATCAAGGAAAACTAGCAAGAAAAAAGTAAAAAAAAAAAAAAAATCAAAACAAGTTACTTTTCCAGACACCCTGTAGTTAAATTGGGGAATCCATTGGTGCAGAATGATATGAAGGCTGAGGGCTCATAAGAAGCTGGAGTAATTTGTAAAGGTAAAGTATATTACCTGTATCTAAAAGAATCAAAGGTTCAGCAAAGACACAGACTATCATAAACTGAGAATAATTGCTTCTACCTTTCCCACTTTTTGTCTTCTCTAGAAAGAAGATGCTGGTCTAGAAAAAATACCATGAGAAAGCCAAACAAGTTCAGACTAGAAGTAACTTTTAGTTTGCAGTGCCTGGAATACATCCGCTAGAGCTGATTTACAGTTTCCTTTTCCCACTATTAATCAGTCTAGTTTTCAGGCCCAAACAGTTGGTGACAAATATGTGTTGGGGGTGTGTGGGGCTAGGGGTGAGAAATACTGAGTTATTCAAAGAACCATGACTTTTTATATGCCATAACTAATGGTGGTTAACAAAATCACTTCAATGAAGAGGCAGCTCATTACCAAGGTTGTTTTTCTGGCTTAATTGTATATCATGCTACAGTAGATTTTTTTTTAATATATTATTATACAGTAAAAGAATCAAGGCTTTCCTTCTCTCTATCCACTGCCTATCATTCTACAGGGGCGTTGGGAGTTCTTTGTCCTCTGCCTACAACAATCCCTCATTTAGCTACACTCTAGAGAAAATGAAGTGTCATTACATGTTTTCTATCTACAAGGAAGTTCATAGGTGCTAAATTTACATTATCACACAGTCATATCCAAAATGCTGTTTTGGGAGCAAGGACATTTTATTCTTCACTCAAGGATGTTTCCCTGATTTAAAGCATTGAGTAAATTATGTATTCTCTTGTTCAGACACAGGTAAAACAACCATGCCACAGGCAATCAATTTTGGAAAACAAATGGTTGAAGGAGGCAGTGCCTTTCATGAAAGAGTATCTTCAGAAATCAAACATTATTTCAGGGACAATCACATATTGAAAATATCTACTATTCCAAAAGCTTGGGATGGCAAGTCTTGGCAGACAGTTAAAAGGACAAAGTGATTCCTGTGAGAGCAGCAGCACACGGAGCTGCCATGGACAAGGAGCTTGGGATGGGTAAAAGCAGATAAGAGACATGAATTGTAACACCCAATAAAAATACATTTGGGGGTTGTCTTCACTGCCTACCAAGCTTCCTTTGAAGCTTTTAATATAGATGTGTCAGTCCTCCCAAGCTAAAACTGCACTAAAATTGAAATCCAAGAGAAGTTTAGAGCAGATTGTGAGAGTCGGCCCGAAGACCCTCAATTTTGTCTCACGCTTTTCGTCATGGAGACTTTGGGGGGGGACGAGAGGGAAACTTCAAGAGCTGATGTAACTGCTACCAGAATTGCCATTCCTGCCCAGGTGTGTTTGCTTGGGAACAGAGTTCCCGGACATACATCCTGCTGAAACAATGGTAGTCGCAGCACGCTACACTGCCCCTGCATTCTGTACCACCTGTGCCTGAGGTGTAGCAGGACAGCTTGCCCTGTTCTCCCCCTCCCTCGCATTGTGCATGGGCCTGGACTCCATCACGGGACTTCTCCCCCCTCTCCTTGTGCATTGGGCCTAGACTCACGAGATTTCTCCCCCACTCTGGAGAACTATATATTCTGCCTCAGAAGAGACCCCTTTTGAGGACCTCCCCACGGAAAACGAAGATCTATCAGCTCCACGAGGGTTCTGCGAAGACAAATCTATTAGCGGCGCGCTACGAGGATTTGCAAAGGCGGACCTATTGGATTGCTGCGAGGACTTCGTCTCTCTCTGTGGTAATTATATCCTATCTGTCCTATCTCTCTTTTCTCTCTTGCTTTTATCTATATAGTTCTCTCTCTCTCATTTCTTTCTCTTGTTATTGCATACCATTTTGGTGGGTACATTGAATAAAAGCATATCAGTTTTAGTGAGTATATTGATATTGAATAAAGCATACTGATTTTGGTTAAACTGCATTCTCTTGGCCTCCTTTGTACTCTAAGAACTAAATACGAACTTAGTTCACTTTGAACGGGTCGTAACATTAATTGGCGTCACGGACACGGACTCTGATTAGACAGAGAGGTTGCAAGGGTTTTTTGTGTAGTCTGTAACAGGGGAAGGATCTTCACTCCAGCCGCACCTAGCACGCCTCGCTTGAGGTAGTTGCTAGAAAGCAAGGGGGGTGCTGAGATTTCCCGCAAACTGCACAAACCCTGAAGGAAAGCGACCTCATGCTCTATTGAGTGTTCTGTCTTCAGAGATTCACTAAAAGGTTCTCTGAGTGCAAAAGAGTTTGTTCTGTTGTTGTTGTTGTTGTTGTTGTTGTTACTGTTGTTGTTGTTGTTTTGTATGTGTGTAAACTGTTTTGTAATATCCCTGTATAGTCAGGTATTACCTTCCCTAGTAGTAGTTTGACTTCCCTTTAGCCCCCCCCCCCCCCAAACAACAAGAAAAGTAAAATGGATAAAAGTAAAAAAAATGCACTATATAGCTTGTTAGCAAAATTCAATGCCAAACCCTCACCTGTAGGAGATGTTTGGGCTCAAAACAATTGGTTTAATCCAGAAAATGTTATTGATAGAATTTGCTCATTACAACGAGAATCTAAATTTAGACTTGGCAAAGACAAAGCTATAATTTGTTCTGTTCTTGGAGCTTGTCTAAATGCCGCGATCGAGAGCTGCCTTAAGTGGTACGGAGATGAAAAAGTTATTACTGATTCTCTCCAAGATCTCGTAAAGATTTTACAAAAACAACTTGAAGAAGAAAGGAAAGAAAATCAGTTATTGAGAGATGCCTTAAGAACTGAGTATCTCAATTCAATAAATTCTGACTCCCCTAAGGAGACAGAAGAAAAAGAAATTCTCCACACCAAAATTTATCCACATAAAGAGTTAGAATCTGCTAAAAATTGTGGAGAATTCTGTTGTCCTCATTTAAGACCTTTAATTAAAACAGAATACAATTACATCAACAATGAGGACTTAGAACCACAAATTACAACCAGAGAAATCCCTTACTCTGCAACAGAGTTAGTTAAGCTAAAGAAAGAATACAGCAGGCTTCCACAAGAAACTGAAACTGAATATGTATTTCGCTTATCTCTCACAGGAGGTGATCAAATTAAATTAACAGAATCAGAAGCTTCAGGATATTGGGGGCACGGAGTCTTCTTGACAACTGGAGATAAACGTGATACGTGGTCCATAACCCAGCGAGCAGCCTTCTGGGCTGGTGGGATTAACCCATTAGAAAGGGGAGATCCTGTAATCATACCTACCTCCCCTGACCAAATACTAGAAAGTGTCCAAAAGACAGCCTGCTTGCAAATGATACATGAAAGAAAACTTATCCCTGGATTTGAATCTCCCATGCAACTTCCTGTGAAAGCTGAACTTATGACTCCTTTAATTCGTGGGCTCCCAGAATTTCTTAAACCAACAGCAATTGCTTTGCAAAAAAACCATAGCTACTTTAGGCCCTGTAGAAAGGCTTGATAGATTCCTCCGGAATCCAACAGACCGAACTGTCTCTACTGACCCTAGTTTCACCCCTCACTCCAGCCCCTCTCAGCCTCCAGCTATTCATGCTAACACATCTAGCAGTGACCACAAGATCTGGGTGTGGGGTGACATTGCAGTAGAATTAATTACCTATTGTAGGCAATATGGTCCTATAAACACAACAGATGACAAATCACAGAGAACAAAAGGTATCAGGTATGTTGAAAACCCCAGCAGTGAAAAGACAGAAAAAGTAAAACACATCACCCAACGCCAACGCTGGTGGTTATTAGGTATTAAAAAAGGTATCCCAAAAGATATCATGGATGGGTTACCTCTTGATAAACTTCAGATGATAATTTCTAACTGGCATTGTAAGAGAAATACGCCAACACAAGCCCCCACAAATAAAACACTACCTGACACACACCCGCCCTCCCAAACTCCTGGCATTAAGCCCAGAAATAACTTAACAACTGAACCCAGCGCACCTCGCCCCTCCCAGCATTCGGGCAGTAAGCCCATGAAAAGTACCTCCTCTCATGACTTAATTGATCTTACTAGTGAAGCAGAACAAGTACATCAGAACCAAAAAAACTAATTAAACCGCCTCTCGTAAGTGAGCTGAAAGGCGGTATCTATATACAAATGCTCACTAAAAATACTAGAGGAGATGTATTGATCACAGCAATTACAGGACCCAAGAAAGCACCTGTAACTTATCTTGTAGACACAGGTGCTCAAACCTCTGCGTTAACTAACAAAGAAGCAGAGAGGTGTGGAATTGTTCCAACAACAAAAAACCAATGTGTCATTAATGCACTTGGTATTAAACAGCTAATGAAAACAGCCCTAGTAAAAATTCTTCTACCCGGAGAAGAAAACAAACTAACTATCAACATGGTTATCGGAAACATTCCATGTAGCTTGCTTGGCCTAGATGCTCTTGCTGGCAAACAATTTTTAGACTCTGAGGGGTTTGTTTGGTCTTTTGGTGCGCCACGTCTTGAAATTAGACTGCTTCAAATAGCACCTCCACTGCCACACAGCAATGTCACAAATGTGAAACAATACCCCTTGCCTCTTGGAGCAAAAGAGGGCATCAAACCAGTAATACAAGAATTGAGAGAACAAGGTGTAATAATTAACACACATTCACCTTTCAATGCTCCTGTATGGCCAGTCCGCAAACCTAATGGTAAATGGAGACTGACCATAGATTTCCGGAGATTGAATGCTAACACACACCCCCTCACTGCAGCTGTTCCCAATTTAGCTGAATTAATTACTCTGATTCAAGAAAAAGCTCATCCTATCATGGCAACCATAGATGTTAAAGATATGTTTTTCATGATTCCTTTAAGACCAGAAGACAGAGACCGTTTTGCATTTACATGGGAAGGGCAACAGTACACTTTCACTAGATTGCCACAAGGGTACAGACATTCACCCACCCTAGCCCACCATGCTTTAGCACATGAACTAGAAAGAATACCTCTAGATGACAATGTTACTGTTTATCAGTACATTGATGACATTTTGGTGGGAGGGGAAAAAATAGAGGAGGTGGGAGATGCTCAGCAGAAAATAATCTCTCACCTAGAAAGCCTTGATTTAAAAATCCCCCCTGAAAAAATTCAAAAACCTTCTCATGAGGTAAAATTTCTGGGTATCTGGTGGAAAGGAGGCATGACATGTATTCCTCCTGACACTATAACTTCCTTAGAACAAATTAAGATGCCTGATTCCAAGAAAGAGCTTCAGCATGTTTTAGGACTACTGGTCTTTTGGAGGAAACACATCCCAGATTTCTCTATCATTGCCAGACCCCTTTACAATTTGCTGAGGAAAGGAGTTAAATGGGAATGGGAGAATTCTCAAGAAGAAGCATTAAAATTATTGATTTTTGAAGCCACAGCATACCAGGCATTAGGCCCTATTCACCCCACAGATCCTTTCCAAGTTGAATGGGGCTTTGCCATTTCAGGTTTGTCAGTACATATATGGCAACGGGGCCCTGACGGCCCTACTAGACCCGTCGGTTTCTATTCTCGTGGTTTCAAAGATGCTGAAAAAAGGTATACCATCTGGGAGAAAGGGCTTTTTGTTGTCTGCTTAGCCTTAGTGGAAGTAGAAAAAATCACTCGACAGCAACCCATTGTCCTTAGAGGCCCTTTTAAAGTCATTAAAACAGTCACTGCAGGAACTCCCCCCCCGACGGGGTGGCACAGCGGGCCTCAGTTAGGAAATGGTACGCCCAAATAGAACATTACTGTAACACATTTTCTGTCAGTGAAGGTACTATAAAACACCTAGCAATACAAGAGACAGAAAACTTGAACAGCAGCCAGGAAAAACCAGTTTCAGTAATCAAAGTTGCCCCTCCTTTTTCTCCAGAATCAGTAAATTCTTGGTTTACAGACGCTTCAGCTAAAAGAGAGGGAAAAACATGGAAATTCAAAGCTGTTGCGCTGCAGATTTCCTCAGGTGAAAAAATCATTAACGAAGGAGAAGGCAGTGCACAAGTTGGTGAGCTGACAGCTGTTTGGAGTGTTTTTAAAAAAGAAGCAAGCAATTCTTCTCCTGTCCGTATTTATACTGATTCCTATGCTGTGTTCAAAGGTTGTACAGAATGGCTGCCCTTTTGGCAACAGAATGACTGGCAGGTCAATAGAGTCCCTGTGTGGCAAAAGGAAAAGTGGCAAGAAATTTTACAAATTGCTAGTCAAGGAGATTTTTCAGTAGGCTGGGTTGCTTCCCACCAAACAGATAATAATCCAGCAGCAGAATGGAATAACAAGGTAGATGAACTAGCCAGGCTGAGTCCCCTGAAAAAGGAAGAAATTGCAGAAGATTGGGAACGCCTGTTAGAGTGGCTACATGTAAAAAGACATCACACAGGTGCAAAAGATTTATACAGAGAAGCTGTTGCTCGTGGTTGGCCTGTTACCAGAGAAAAGTGTAGAACATGCATATCAGCTTGCGAGCAGTGTCGCAAGCGATTAGAAAGACACCCCTTAGAAGATGACCCCCTACATTTGAGAAAGGGCAAAGGCCTATGGGATGCATGGCAAATAGATTACATCGGTCCTTTCAGAAAATCAGCAGGTAAACAGTATGTGCTAGTAGGGGTAGAAATAATTTCTGGATTAGTTCAAGCTTCTGCTTTTAAAAGAGCCACAGGAGAAAATACTGTTAAAGGACTCCAGGAATGGTTTGGAATTTTTCCAAAACCACAAGAAATACAGTCCGACAATGGGTCTCACTTTACTGCTAAAATAGTACAAGATTGGGCAAAAGGTGAAGGGATCAAATGGACATTTCACACTCCTTATTACCCTCAGGCTAATGGAATAGTAGAGAGAACAAATGGTCTCTTGAAAAGACTTCTTAAACCGCATGAGGGGAACTGGGATCTTCGATTATGGGAAGCTGTGAAAAATGTGAATGACAGATGGGGAGTGAACGGCTGTCCCAAAATCACTGCTTTTTGCCCGACACCTCCAAGCATAATCCCTGTCTTACAGGGACCTGATGATTCAAAGAATCCAAGTCACTATCCAGGACAACCTGTTCTTGTTGACCTACCTTTAGTAGGAGAAGTACCACTTGTCCTGAAAACCCCTCTGAACAAATATTCATGGGTAGCATCTGATGCTCTAGGAAAGGAACACCGAATCAGCACACGCTGGATAGTTCCTTCATTTTAATTCTCTGCCCCTCCGTGGCAGATCTTTGTTGTGTTTGCTCTTTTCACAGATGACCTCCGTTGGATCATGATAAGGCTTATAATCTTTTCCTGTACCCTACTGCAACTCCATGGCCAGAAGCCAGCTGACTGGCCATGGTCCGAAGCTACCGTCCGTCATACTATTGTTATGGGATCCTATCCCAACTCCAAAGAACGCCGCCCGACCTTAGCGACGGTAGTATTGCATAATTCTGAGCCATATCACCCTAGTGAATGGAAATGGGATAACGACGCTCGTATGTACACCTTGAGTGGAATTGCAGGTGAAGTGATTCAGGTGACATGCAGAAAGGTAGAAGGATCTCTTTTTACTAAAGTTTCTACTATCATAATTGCTGGGAATTTTCCAAACCTAGATAGAGAAGATACCTTACATCCCAAGTTTACAGCAGAATTTTGTTCTTCAACGAAATGGAATTGTATTAAACATGCCTCTTTTAGATCATGTTGTCGTCACACTCAGGATATCAAATCCCATAATGCTGTTGTTTCTAAAGAATGTAAAAATGAACCCTTTGACTGCTGGCATAATTTTACTTTAACCAGACCCACTGAAGTGACCTGCAACTGGCAAAATAGCTCAGCAAACCAGTCAGGTCTGAGAGGCTTAGCTTATAAATTCAAAATAAATACTATAAGAAAACCAATAACAAGCACAGCAATCACCCCACAAATGTTAAAAGAGGCAAAGAACACTCCCATTTATCTGATCACATCTCATTACCTCACCACACACCAAAAGGTAGAAGAGATTGGAAATACCTCTAGTCATTTTACCACACCTCAACTTGAAGAGACTAAGAGTGTCTCTAACCTTTCTATCACTTCTCGGAGGATTGATATTACCCCTAGTTTATACAAAATTGAATGGCCTTGGTCCCAAGCTTTTATTCACTTTACTGGATCTATGGGAAATGTGTATGGTTTGAATTTGTTAACTGTAGTGATGCATGATAATCAGTTATACTCAAAGCGAGAATGGGTGTACAGAGATGAAATTTGGCAATTGCAAGGAATAGTAGGAGAAAAAATTGATATAGGATGTCGAATGGTTAATGGAACTACCTATGAAAAGGTAGTATCAATCAGGGCAAATGAATATAAAAAAGTTTGTACACCCCCTAGCGTGCAAGATTGCTGGCACAATTTTACATTATTACAAACTACAGAAATAACTTGTCTTTGGGCCAAAGGTAATGAAGGACTCACATTTAAATTCAGAGTAAATGCCCTAGTTTTACCTGTTACCAGCATTCCAACTCAACCACCAACAGTACTAAGCCCGAGAATCTTTGAAATTGGACCATATATAATTAGGAAAACTGGTCAACAGCAAATAATATTTAACCCTACATGGTCTTTGAAAAAGGTTAAATTGTTGATGCAAACTGATGTTTCAGAAATTCAACCTGCTTGCTCACCTTTTCTGCAAACTTCTTTTGAAGGTTGGACTACATGGCTGCGAAAACGTAGTCCTCCTAAGAGACGCGTGCCAAGAGACATTGCAGGTGCTATTGGTACTGGATTAGGTATCCTAAACAGTATCGATTCAGAGGTATTGATGAACAAACTAGCTGCTTCAGCTAGAGATTTGACCAAATTACAGTATCCTTTACAGTCGTCCTTATCGGCCTTGGGAACGACTCAGTGGCTATTATCAAACATAGTACCAGATTGGGAAAAGATACATGTGAATGATCACAGATTAATAATTGATGCACTTAATACTACACAAAGCAATGTCTCTTTGGCTCTCAGTTGCATTCAGGCCCAGTTGTGGATACAGTCCATTGCTGCCGCGATCATAAGAGAAGGCGAAGAAGGAACCTTCCCTACTGAGATTCGGAAAATAATTTGGGACAATGCAAATGATTTTGAAAAGGAACTTCAGGCATGGTGGAACTTAGTAAATTTCACTTACAACTCTGTTACAAACACAGCCACGGTCTTTGTGTTAACCATTAGCAATGCTTCAGTATATTCAATCTTTCCTATCATTGCATTAGGACTGAACCACAACGGAGCAACGTTCTATCCCTCCGAGCACCGAGAATGGGCCCGTCAAGTTGGTGATAAATGGCAAACTGTTGATTTAGAATCTTGTGTGGTTCAGGAACAACAAGGGTTTATCTGTGAAAGTAACGCAGTTGTAGCTCAAGATATTTGTTTAGACACAGAACAGAACATTTGTCATTTTGAAATACGCCCGAATGAAGCTTTTAAGACAGTGCTAGTATATGTAGGAAATGGATGTGCATGTTTTAGGACTATTTGTGAAGAAATAGTTATAGAAAATGTAACATTACATACCAAAAATCATTCAAATTTTTGTGTTTGTAACTTTACCAAAATTATTGGTTGTGATTTTTCTTACTCAGCTCCAGTTACTTCGTATCAACTTTTGCAATCCAATTATACACTGATCCATAGGTTATGGCCTACAACGATAGGTATGAACCTTACTCTGGTAAAGCAATTGTTGCTCCACCAGGATTTGATGAAAATTTTAGAAAAGATAAAAAGGAGCGGACAGAAAACTTTAGTAACTGTCCATCACAATGTAAAACAAATTCATCGTGTTTTGGAGAGGGTAAAGACAGACACTGAACACAGATGGTGGGACACACTTTTTGGATGGTCCCCTACTGCCACCAGTGTTTTGAATAAATTGTGTCACCCTATCATTGTTCTTTTGATTTTAGTTTTGATTGGCTTTGTTTTATCGGCAGTTTTATTTTTTATGAATTGGAAAATGATGAAACAAATAAGACGATTGACCTCAGTCATGAATGCACACAATTTAGTTTATGTACCCCCTCCTATAGATGTACTTAGAGAAGTTGACACAAGACATACCCGTATGTAAGCCATAACCACAATTATAAAGTAAATCTTAGTTAAAATAAGAGATTTTGATTTTGATTAGTATTCTGATTTTGTTTTAACTTGTTAAAATTTTGTTTTTAATTGTTAGAATTTGATTTGATATTATTTGTTTTAATTATTTGTTTTAATTTAGTTTAAAATTGAATTTTTTTTGATTTAATTTTGATGTTATTTGTTTTATTTGTTTTAACTTAGTTTTTTGATTTAATTTTAATGAACTAATATAATTATTATAGTGTTGATTTTTAATCAATTTAATTATATTAATTGAGTTTAAATTGTGAGAATTTTAAATTAATACAATTGTTATAATTGTGATGATATTTGTTTTAATTAATAGAGTTTAAAATTTTATATTAAATTGTGAAAATTTTGAATTAATATAATTGTTATAATTATGAGATTAATCGATATTGAATAATTAGTGCCCACCTTTTTTTGTTCTTTTTTCTGCTATTTCTTTTTTCCCTACTGTCCTGTCTTCTACTTTTCCTGGGATATATTACCAATGAGAGATGATAGAGTCCTGAAGACATCACATCAACACTATGAATCCTGCTGCCAGACGTCAATCGTGAGCCACGGGGTGGTGTGAGAGTCGGCCTGAAGACCCTCAATTTTGTCTCACGCTTTTCGTCATGGAGACTTTGGGGGGGGGACGAGAGGGAAACCAAGAGCTGATGTAACTGCAACCAGAATTGCCATTCCTGCCCAGGTGTGTTTGCTTGGGAACAGAGTTCCCGGACATACATCCTGCTGAAACAATGGTAGTCGCAGCACGCTACACTGCCCCTGCATTCTGTACCACCTGTGCCTGAGGTGTAGCAGGACAGCTTGCCCTGTTCTCCCCCTCCCTCGCATTGTGCATGGGCCTGGACTCCATCACGGGACTTCTCCCCCCTCTCCTTGTGCATTGGGCCTAGACTCACGAGATTTCTCCCCCACTCTGGAGAACTATATATTCTGCCTCAGAAGAGACCCCTTTTGAGGACCTCCCCACGGAAAACGAAGATCTATCAGCTCCACGAGGGTTCTGCGAAGACAAATCTATTAGCGGCGCGCTACGAGGATTTGCAAAGGCGGACCTATTGGATTGCTGCGAGGACTTCGTCTCTCTCTGTGGTAATTATATCCTATCTGTCCTATCTCTCTTTTCTCTTTTGCTTTTATCTATCTAGTTCTCTCTCTCTCCCATTTCTTTCTCTTGTTATTGCATACCATTTTGGTGGGTACATTGAATAAAAGCATATCAGTTTTAGTGAGTATATTGACATTGAATAAAGCATACTGATTTTGGTTAAACTGCATTCTCTTGGCCTCCTTTGTACTCTAAGAACTAAATACGAACTTAGTTCACTTTGAACGGGTCATAACACAGATCTACCAAAAACTTGCATGCATTCTTCAGCGTGGCATTTGCTCATGTGGTGGACATCTTGTGGCAAAAAACCCCCTTTTTTTAAAAAAACTTTTCTTTTTTTCTCCCCCCCTTCAGTAAAACAAACCATTGGAAGTGACTGAATGAAGAGCCAAATGGCAAAGCAGATTGGGTTTTTATCACCAAATGGTGTTCCAAACACAAACTAATTAGGAGATAAAATGGGCCAACAAGCAAGCAATTAATGGCTGTGGATCACAGAGTGGGAGAGACAACAGTTCTGCAGGACTGTAGTGAGAGACATTTGGCATTTAGCTCTAGAAACCTATTCTTCTCCAGTGAGGAATAAAATGAACAGAGAAGGGGACGGCATCTTCAAACTGAAGCATCCTCGTTTGGATTCCAAGTTTATGAGTCAAAAGCCCTTTGATGTATTGATACCAGCTCTTGGAAAAGAGTTAACCCCTGCCCTAGAGATTATTGTGCTGACCTTTGACACTCAGCCATTTACCACAAAATTTAGGTCTGAGCCTTCACTATCTCCTACATAATTAAAAATCTGGTATATTAGAAAAACAAACCAAATTCCTTGTAGAATGGATTAAAAGGAGTTAAGACAAAGCAGTGAAATAGGTACATTTTAGCAAGAAGGATCCAAATCATAGATTTATCAGCCATTTCCTGTTTTTCAATCTCTCTCAAAATTCAGAACAAGTCACATCTCAGACAGAATTATTCCCACACAGGAACACACTCCCATGCAGGCTCACAAAAGAGAGGCACAGAAAGACATGAGAGACCACAAGACACCAATGCTATTTCATCTTCAGAGTTCTCTCAGGATACTTTCTCAATATTAGCTACTCCCATAATGGTGCCTATTGGATTTTAAAAGGATGATACCTAAACAAAATAATCAATTAAATTTGCAGTTAATAATTTTTAACACCAATAATCCAGCCCTAGCTGTTGAAATATGTCTCCTCTAGAGTGGCACTCTTAGAAAAAGCAAATCTCACAGTTGCATGATCACATGCATTCATAATTCAGGTTATGTTAAAAGTGACAGTGATGATTTAGGGAAACCGAAAACTCCCAACACTCTTGAAAAATTTTATTTCCCTTGAGTGTTAGCCCTCATCCTGCATTCCCAGGGACAAATTACCATCACTGTATTACCATCACTCTGTCCATTAATGCAGACACTGGAGCACAGCCTGCCAGCACACAAATCACAGCAGTTCTCTGCAGGAATTTGCAATGTGACAAACTGGGTTTTACTGGGCTTCTGTGTTTATATCTTGATTAATGCATGGACTGACCTTAACTTTTACATAACCACACTACCAAACATGAGCATTTGCAGACAGGTAAGTTTTACAAAACCCAGCAAGTAACACACTCCTTCAATTTGTGCTGTCTGGCTGGTCAAAATATCCAGTGCTGGGGTTAACCCAGCCTGATGCACTGGGATTCAGACAGACTGCACGTGTGCCCACATGCTGTTCTTTCAAAGAAATTTTAAACTTTGTTTCCAGAGCTCATGTGATATTCTGTGTGATTCTCACAATAAATATTATTTAAAAGCTCTGCTAACTTTGCAAAGCCCTTCATTGCTGTTAAACCCTGCTAAATGCTCATCCCCAGTGAATAAGGTTGATAATTATTTAAGTGATGTAGGTGATTACCATGGTAAAGTTAACTTTGAAGGCATTTCCTAATAAAACTAAGTACCCTCATGACAGTTTTGTCAGCATTCCCCATTTCATTTAAATGACTTCTATTTAATATACTTCACCAGGATTCTACATAAAATGTCACTTTAGAAAGACAGAGAATTTCTTACATTACAGAGACCTCATAACTAATGATACACAAAATATATATGAGGGTTTGGGGTGTTTTTTTTTTGTAATTGACAATTCTGTCCTTTTATACAACCCTCATAAGTTACTATTTCATGCCTGGGTGTACTTGAAACCCTGTGACTCCTATTGATTGCTAAAATAAGTGTACAAAAAAATTATAAACAAAAATCTTCAATATTTCCATTGCTACTTCAGGGAGAAAATGCAAACCAGAGAGAGACTCTTAGCACAGAAACACCTTTGAATAGTACAAGAACAGCAACTAACCCAGAGCAGGGCTCTGATGGAAAGAAGACTCCTTTGTCTCTGATAAATTGAGTGGCACCTGGTTCATATTTTACTGACAGGGTCAGGAGTCCCATCCCTGGGTGTGAGCAGAGCTCACACTCCCTCAGCTGTCACAGGTGACAAAGTTCCTTCCACTGGTCCAGGGGATAGGGTATATGCTGAAAAGTTGAAAAACTGATCTAAAATAATGACAGTTTCTTTGGGGTTTCTGTTTCCTCAAGGATGGTCGATGGGATCCCTATACAGTATTTAATATAGCATTCATATATATATATAAAACATATTATATATATCATATATATATAATAGGGCATTAAACCTGATGCAAAGTTACCTTTTTTTTTCCCCTAACAAAATAAGATTTCTCTGCAAATGTGTGCTTACTTTCAGGTTTCATTCAAAAATGATGTCATATGAGAAAAGATGTCTTCCCATAGTTCAGAAATTAAATGAAATCTTCAAGGTTAAAGTAAAAGCTTTCTTAGCAAGTAATAATCCGCATGAGTTATCCATGGAAGTTGTATAAATGTTCTACACAAAAGGAAAAACAAGACTTACAGGAAAGAGCAATGAAAGAAACCATTTATAAAAGTTCTTGAGTTTTGTGCTGCAAAGAAATTTAATTTTCTTTTGATTAAGTAATGGGATTTTCATGAAAGGTAAAAAATTAAGTAAGAAAGGCTAAGAATAAGCTAGCATAGCTATCCTGAGAATTTGTGTCTTGGTTTAGGGCAAATTTAGGAGGAAACCTCCAAATGGGGTTCCTCTGGAAAGCAAACCCAAACAGCCGTTCCCCCACAACCAGTCTGGGAAAAAGAAGTTCCTCAGAGAAAAGTGGAAAAAACTATTTATTTAACAAAGTTCCCACAAGCACAAAGAATGAATAATATGAAACAATAAAAACTTTTGTTGCTCTGAAGTGAGATGGTAAACTCACAAAGTCCCTGCCGTGGGCAGCTCAGCTCCCTCCGGAAGTCCAGGCCCCGGTGGGCCGCAGGTGCAAGAGCTCTCGGTGCTCCTCTGGGTTTTTCAGTCCGGAGCAGGTTTAAACAGTCCCAAGAAAAAGGAAGAAAAAACAGTCCAGGGAACTTCTCTGCTCTAGCTAGCTAAAACTAACTAAAAAGCACAGGATATCTCTCTCCACAGTCTGTCTGAGACTCAGTTGAACACATGCAGGCCTGAGAAGAATGCATACAAGTCAAGTAGTTTCTCAAAACAAACTGTGTGCTTCTTCTTTCCCTGTTTTGCTCTCAGAATCAGTCTTAAAGGTACAGAACACAATATACAGAACAGACGATTGGGGATACAAGCATCATAAAGTCACCCTAGGACATTTGTAAGAGAAGTAGTCAAATTAAAAAAAGAATTAAAAATAAAAATTATTTTAAAAAAATAAGCATTCACCTCAGCCACCAATATAATAAAAGTGACTTAAAAGAAAAGGTAAAGCAGCTTCCTGTCTGATTGTCACAGAAAAAAATGTGACCTAATTTAAGTTAGAGCTTAGCTCTTTGGATTCTTTTTCTAGCAAAGGCTTTGCATGCGTTATTTTCATCATGTACATGTTATTGTATGGCCCAACAGCAGATTTCACATGAAATTTCTTCTGCTATCATCCCCTACCAACCCTATCTTTGCTTTTCATTTACAAGGAGAAAAATTTGTACAGATTTTTGCCCATTTAAACTGTACATCAAGCCTGGATCTATCCAGGAATCCATACAGTGTCCCTCAGTTTTAAAGGACAGATAAAAAGCCTTTCAATTCCCGGTTTGCAGACCAAACACAAATGGAATTGTTGAAGGCTGGGTTCCTGCTGGAGTTGCCTTTCATTGGGAAAACGATGTGGGAGATAAAATGACCCCATCTGGGCAGAGCTCCCTGTCACGATCTGCTAATGCAAGTGCGGTTGTGATGGTTCATTTGTTGATCTCAGAGTGCAAAAGACACGAGAAATTACTGTTTTAATCAACACAATACACCTTCAGTTATTGCAAAGATATTACAATAATGTTCAATCTGAGCATACCACTTTCTTACTAAGGCTCTCTGGGCCACCCCGTCAGGTGGGGGGGGTCCTGGTAGTGACTATCTTAATTACTTTAAAAGGGCCTCTCAAAACAATTGGTTGCTGCTGTGTAATTTTTTCCACTTCTATAAGAGCCAAGCTAACCACAAACAATCCCTTCTCCCAGGTAGTATATCTTTTTTCAGCATCTTTAAAACCGCAGGAGTATAAACCAACAGGCCTGGTAGGACCCTCAGGACCTCGCTGCCATATGTGTACTGAAAATCCCAAGACAGCAAAACCCCACTCCACCTGAAAAGGATCTGTAGGATGTATGGGGTCAAGGGCTTGGTGGGCTGTAACTTCAAAAATTAACAATTGCAGTGCTTCCTTCTGGGAAGGGGCCCAATCCCATTTCACCCCCTTTCTCAGCAAGTCATAAAGAGGTTTAGCAATTATTGAAAAATCTGGAATGTGTTTTATCCAAAACACTAGCAATCCTAAAGCTTGTTGGAGGTCTTTCCTGGATTCAGGCATTTTTATCTGATCTAAAGATGTTAAAGTATCCGGTGGTATGCACGTCATGCCCCCTTTCCACCAAATTCCCAAAAACTTCACTTCCTGGGAAGGTTTTTGAACTTTCTCTGGGGGAATCTGCAGACCAAGGCTTTCTAAATGGGAAATTATTTTCTGTTGGGTGTTCCCCACTACTTCTATTTCATCTCTTCCCTCAAGAATATCATCAATGTATTGATAAACAGCTACATTGTCAGGTTTAGGTATCATTTCTAGTTCTTTGGCTAAAGCATGTTTGGCTAGAGTAGGGGAGTGTCTGTACCCCTGGGGTAATCGTGTGAAGGTGTATTGCTGCCCCTCCCATGTGAAAGCAAAACGGTCCATGTCTTCTGGTTGCAAAGGTATCATAAAAAACATGTCTTTGACATCTATAGTTGCCATGATCAAGTGAGCCTTTTCTTGAATCAGTGTTATTAATTCAGCTAGATTTGGGACTGCTGCTGTAAGAGGGTCTGTGTTAGCATTTAGCCTGCGAAAATCGATTGTCAGCCTCCACTTCCCATTAGGCTTTCGCACTGGCCACACTGGGGAATTGAAAGGGGAATGAGTGTTAATTATTACCCCTTGTTCTTGGAGTTCCTGTATTACTGGTTTTATACCCTCTTTGGCACCCAAAGGGAGGGGATATTGTTTAACATTGGTCACCTTGCTGAATGGTAGGGAGGGTGCGGCTTGGAGCAGTCTAATGTTAACATGCGGCATGCCAAAAGACCACAAAAGCCCCTCTGAATCTTCCCACTGCCTCCCAGCAAGGTCATTCATCCCTAATAAACTGGTTGGAATGTCTCCAATCACCATGTTAGTAGAAACTAGGTTTTCTTCTCCGGGCAAAAGGAGTTTTACTGAGGCCAGATTCATAGTTTCTGTTGTTCCCAGGGTGTTTAAAACACAACATCGTTTCCTTGTTGGAATAATTCCACACCTCTGAGCATCTTTCTTTGTCAGTGCAGAAATTTTTGCCCCAGTGTCAATCAAAAAGGTTACTAATGCCCTTTGGGGCCTGTAATAGCTGTGATCAGTAAATCTCCTGTTGTAGTTTTAGTGAGCATCCTCAGAAAAAGCCGTGATCTGTTCCTTCGCTCACTTGTAAGAAACGGAGAAACTAGTTTTCCTGGTTCTGAGAAAGAGGCCTGGAAAGAATTTGCTTTGGCTCACTGCCCAGATTCTGAGGGAGGAGGGGTGCCCTGGGTGGTGCACTGGGTTGAACTGATGCATTTTGTCTTCAGTGCCAATTAGACACTATCTTGCTCAATTTATTGAGGGGTAAACCATCCATTACATCTTTGGGGACCCCCTTTTTGATACCAAATGACCACCAATGTTGACGGTTAAAGATTTGTTTTTCCTTATCTATTTTTTTTGCTGTGAGGAGCACCAATATGTCTAACACCCTTTGTTTTTTCTGATTTTTCCTCCAGGGGTTTTACAGGTCCATACTTTCTACTGTAACTAATGAGATCTACTGCAACCTGACTCCATGTCCAAACTTTACGATCACCAGCAGAGGGGTTAGATTGAGAGGCTGGCGGCTAAGAGGGGGTTGAATATGGGATGAAACCAGGATCAGTAGACCCAGTTTGGTCACTCGGGTTTCCAAGGAATCTATCCAGCCTCCCTAAGGGACCTAAAGCCACTATGATTTGTTGTAGAGCAATTGCTGTAGGTTTGAGTGATTCTGGAAGCCCCCGAATTAAAGGGGTCATCAGTTCAGGCTGTACAGGTAATTGCATGGGGGATTCTTGTCCAGGAATTAATTTCCTTTCATGTATCATTTGCAGGCAAGCAGCTTTGTGGATGCTTTCTAAAAGTTGGTCGGGGGTGCTAACTATGGCTAAAGGGTCTCCCCTTTCCAAAGGATTAATTCCCCCAGCCCAGAAAGCTGCACGCTGTGTCAGAGACCATGTTTCATGTTTATCTCCTGTTGTTAAGAAAACTCCATGTCCCCAATATCCACTAGCTTCTTGTTCTGTTAATTAAATTTGGTTGCCTCCAATGAGAGACACCTGGAAAACATATTCTGTAACTTTCTATAAATCATTATCACTAAGCCCAACAAAATAGCTATTCTAATCCTTGCACCTCTACTGTAAAAACTACGTGTTAGGGACAATACTGGAGCTATTTCCGGATAAGAAAACGAACCTAGGGACCAGAAAGGTATTAAAACCTCAAAAAAGCCTAGGGAACAGAAACACAAGAAGGACTCCATCCCAAGAGGCATTATGAATTCAAGGAGCAACATGGCTACTGACTGTTTTATCCCCACACAAAGCACAACCAAAATGCAATCAGTACAAGTTTTTTCCACTTTCTCGTGCCATGTGCTGGGCGTCAATAAATATATTTGTTCTTGTACTTGTACCCCATGACTTCGTTAAATAAATTTTTTTTCCTCTTTCCTCTGAGGAGATTTTCTCCTGGACTACTTGGAGGAGTGGCCATTTGGGTGTTCTCTCCAGAGGGACCCTATTCAGAGGTTTCCACCCGAATTTGCCCTAAACCATGACAGATGGTTACTGCAAGATTCTTTCACTGCATTCAGCAGAACATGGGGAGTGCATGATTGGAATGATGTCCCAAAATGGTCCATCAGCATAAATTAACACAGCTGATCAGTTCTTTTAATTAAAAGTGGGTAGCAGTGTAGTGACATGTCCTAGGTTACACTGTAAAATTGTGCCCAAGGTTTGTATTCTATCCCCATGAGCCGTTGGAGCCAAGGTGGGGCAGTGTTTTCCTTATCTTCTGTTAATGAGCCTAACAATACCTTGCCACATGACTCATAGATAACTTCCTCCGGGAGTTATCTCTGTTTAATGGGCCATCAAGGACCCACTGCATGACTCATAGAATGAGATCATCCCCATTGTGAGATGCTCCGCCCAGGGGGAGGAGCCAAGCATTCCCACCTGGATAAATCCAGGGTTTGGGACAGCACAGGCAGCTTTTATCCACTGGACTTCCAGAGGAGACAAGAGCTGCCAGACGTTTCTACAGGAATCACTGCTTCGACAAGACCATCTCATCTGGACTGCCACTACCACCCTAACTAACAGGGTGTCAGGTTGTATTCTGACTCTGTCAGGTTTTTTTTTTGTACTATTACTTTTATTTTATTTTACTTTACTTTATTTTCTTTTCATCTTATCAAATTGTTTTTCTGACTTGGAGTCCTTCACTGGTTTTGCTTTCAAACCAGCACATGACACCACATGGTGATTACAAAAGTGGGGATATCTCTTAGACTTGGCCTTGCATCTTGCCAAGCCAGGAAAATATCTCTCAGCCACTCAAGTGAGAAATCTCCAGATCACTTTTAGTTTCAGCTGCAAAGAAAAGAACAGTTCTGCTGCACACAGTGGGCAAATCCCATTCTGCCCCTCCGTGGCTCCCATGCAGGTTGGGCTGACATGCACTGCAGTTGTTCTGGGGCTGGGCCCTGTCTCTGAGTGGGCAGTGTAGCTGAAGCCTTTTGGTACTTGCAGAAGTGTTTTCTGGGTTAGGATACCTCGTAAATTCTTTGCCAGCACAGGTTCTCCAAAATAAGGTCTGTGCTCTGTGTCTGATGCCCTGAGTTATGAGGAAGCTGGCTTGGGCTGTGGTGCAAAGTGCATGGCTGGGACTGGACCAGTGGTCCTTGCCCCAAATTCCCGTGGACTTTTGAGGCTTTGCTAATGTGCATGCAGCATTTTAAGATGAGTCATAATAGCTAACATCATCTATTGTCATTTATATGAGGAGATATATTCTATTGTATATATTTGCTTCCACAAAAATCATCTGAAAAGTTTCAAAATGCTGAAGAAATATAAATTATGGAAACAGAGATCTAACTTGGCATGATGTCAACCAAATCAAATGTTACCAAAATAACAGTGGGGTTTAGCTGCATTCAGAAATGAGAAACATGCTTGGTCATGATATCTGTAGCCTAAAAAATGTCCTTTGGAATTTAGCCCCTGATGGCAAGAAAATAATAAATGGAGTGATTGTATTATGTACCAAGGTTAAAAGTAAACTAATGGTGTTTTAATGATCTTACTAAAACTAGAAAACTGCTGGTTTTTCTGTCCAAGTGGGTCACTCAACCAAATCTCGACTGGGCAAAGGAATTAACCATTTATTTTCTGACTTTGAAATCACTGTCTGTGTAAGTTTTAGCTTGCATTTTGTTTAGCTGTCTGAATTTTGTGAACACATTTTTCCTTAAAAATTGTAATGACATCCTTAATTAAGCATACAAGTGTAATGTGCATGTCATCCAGTGGTCAAGAAAGAAAAAGAGAAAGATTTTTTTTGTGGCCATAAATCAATATATTTAAAGATATTTACACTCTGTATTCTGCTGTAAATTTGCTTTCCTGTTACCACTGCCTATTGCCACTGCTTAGACAATGAACGGAGCTCAATTCACAACATGAGGAAGATTCAAAATGTTTTTCTGGTGCTGTTTGTTCCAAAGCAGGAGTCAGAATCCCCCCTGCAAGCTGTCTTCATGGCCAGAAATGAAGACTGTGCAGTGGGGTTTCATGTTTTAGTGGTGGAAAACACACCTTGCCATTGATTTAAGTTAGATGCATAAAAACATGGGAATGACACAGCCACCCACAGGAGTGATAGAGAAGGTGAATTAGGGAGAAGCTTTTGTTTTTAGAAATAAAGCACATTTTTGGTCAAACAGATAGTGTATTATGTTGCTCATAGAGAATAAGTTTTCTTACCTGTAAGCATTGACATAACAGGACTGAGTTATAGACTGCAGTATGGCACAATTATATGTATTTCTACCACTTTTTAGAACAGTAGAACTACATTCTAAATTTAATTTAACTGCAGATTTTCTCCCTCAGCACAACTACACTGCCTCAATTTCTCTCATACTGTTTAATACTTTGTTCTTGTCAGAACAATTTCCTTAAGAACATAATGCTTCAGCACAGTCTACGTTTAAAAGTTCCTTCAAATGGGAAGACAAAAAATATTAGGTTTTCTTGTATTTTCCCAATAATGGATTGCAGAAATCACCTTGGCTTACCCTGCATTCCTTCCTCAGGCTAAGTTCCCATGGAAGTGTGACTGATGGAAGTAATGAATAAAGAGTGCCGAACAGGACCCATTGTGATTAGACATATTTTGAAGAAGCTTTAGGAATGATAAACTGCACAGTTGCAGTGTTGCTATTTTATTTTATTTTATTTTATTTTATTTTATTTTATTTTATTTTATTTTATATTTAAGAAAGACCGCTGACATTTGGGACTTCTAAAAGAGCAAAATGGATAATAAGAAGTATGTTCTTTCAGTTTCCATGAAGGCACTTTCTTGTCAATGTCTGTCATGCTCCAAAAAGTACAAAATATTTTGTTAGAAACTAAATGAAAACTTCTACAAGGAGCAGCTTTTTTGTCAGTGTAATGTAAGATGAAGTCTGAGAATTCACAGGTTATATAGTGGTTTAAAGATTAAAAAGCCAGCAACATTATAAACAAGTGAAAGGTCAGAGGGGGCCATCACACACAGACATTGAATAATTCAGTGTTTTGCTATATCATCTGCAGAGCTCAAATACTTGAACAAAGTGCACAATCATGGCTTGTTGAACCATGGTAATAGCCCAGATTATGAAAAGCCAATATTAATAATAATTAACTCAGAGCTTAGGGCTCTTGTGAAGAGTTCAGCTGGTAGAAGGAAGAATGAACTCTGTGGTTCGTGCGCCACTCAGCAGCCCAGCCTGAGCTGTGCATCCTGCACTGGGGCATGTGGTCAGGCTGTAAACACAAATCAGACAATACTTTTATTTTCCTTTGTATGATAACTGGTTTTCTCCTTGGAACATGAGATGAAGAACAATAATTAGCAGTTAGGAGTGAGACTGGGCACTAGGCAGCGCTGGATGAGTCGTCAGGAGTGACAGTGAGTCTCTCTGGGAATCATGTCCAGGGTGTCACTGCTGGGTGCAGCACAAAGGAGCTCCACAAGGAGCCTGATAGGAAATAAAAAGCATGCAATTAGGAAATACAAAAGAGAAAAATAACTTTGAAACTCAGTAGGGGTGCATGGCAATCCACTGCTCAGAGGCAGATGAAAACTCCCTGGGTCAGAGTTACTGCTGTTTAAAATCCACTTTATATTTCTACATTCAGGATTCTTAGAATCAGGTCATAATATTTAAAATAGTCTGGGGAAAAAATGAATACCAGACCTTGTTTAAAATTACTGTTATGCACACAGTTTGAAAGAACTTGAATGCTCTGTGAAATGAACTTGATTTACTGTCATTTGTCTCTCCTTTGCTTTCAGGTAGATTTGAAGTGCATCAGTGCTGCAATGCCAGCTTTTTGTAGATTACTTAGCCACCCTTTCAACAATCCTGATGGACTATTTTGGTTCTTTTAGTCCTTTCTCTGAGTAATTTTAAAGAAACACTAATTAAAGCCTTTCTATTGAACAATACATATGCTTCACCCTCCAAAGTTTAGCTTAAGGGACTCATGTTGACGAAAATATATTATATTTCTTTCACTTAATTTCATTAGGGGGACTTGTTTGACTTTTTGGGAACATACAGATTTTTCTCCAGAACATGTTAGAGCACAGAACGATTAGCAGAGCTGCGGCTCTGTATTCCTTGGGCTTCAGAATTCTACTGCTAACTGTTACATGCTGATTTCCCATGGGAACAAGTTCACATTCTCAAAACACATTCTCATTGTAAATATCTATGTGGGCTCGACTCTTCTCTTCCTTTTCTCATAACACTGCTCCTTCACCTGTTGTTTACCAAAGGCGAAGAGACGCAGTCCTTCTCAGACCAATCACTGCCCTTTTAGCGCATTGTGATATAAAAGGGCAAAGATGAAATGTAGTAAAGCCTTCTGATGATCACCGAACTGTGTGTGTGTCCTTCATTGTCGTTTCCCTGCTGTGACACAGAGCATTAGGAGTAATCACAGCCTAGGAATAATGTCAGTCAGCCTTATGACAGTATGTGAGTTCCAGGGCAGTTTGTAGATGTTCTGTACAATGGTGTATAAAATAGGGATGCACTGTGTTGTACTTGAGGTATTTTCTCTAGAACTCCAGCCAAGTCTGATACACTAAATAATCCGGACTTATATTTTCCCAATTTACCAAGCAGTATATTTAATGCACTGTGTTGATAACAGAAGTCCACTTAAAATCGATACTTTCTTTTGGTATGCAAACCTAGGAAAGGTGGTGTTTATGCTGCTAAAAATAAAAAGGAGTTCTACTGAAACCAAGAGGGGTTTATTGGTGTAAAAACAGGTTAAGGAAGGGAAGCATCATGCCATGAGAGGTGAGTGGAAAAGCATTGGTATTCTGCAGTGAGGAGAAGCTTCCTGCAATAATGAGTGCATAGCAGAGGCCAAAGAGAGCCATACATTTGGGTTCAACACCACATTCACCTTCTGTGGGCTGAGAGCACATGGGAATGAAAGGAAATACAAGCACTGATTTCAAATATTTTTTGTTATCTTTTTATTTCTTTACTGCTTTCTCTCCCTTCCTGTCAGTAATCAGTGATCATAATTTTAAAACCACTAGTAGTTCTGGGAACAGTTTGTACTCCTTTGTTGAAGCATTTATGATTGTCAGTAAAACTTTTCAGGCTATTATTTTATTTAATATAAGCCAGTCTCATTCTCTTTCAGGCTACTAGATGCATTTTTCTTTTTCATCAGCTAGTCAAGTTGCATGGCTGTGCTGTATGTGTGAAGTTTTGAGTTAATGTTCTGAATTAAATTGCACTTATTCTCATTTTAGAACATCTGCTCAACCTTGGTGGTGCATGTCCATTCATATGCAGGCAATTTGCTAAGACTGATAGAAATTGATAGATATGCACTATTATTAATACAATTAATTTTTTTACGTGCCAAGTCTAATAAAGGGAGCAAATGCAAAAATCATCAGGGCTACCAGTTTCAAAGTTTGTTCTATAAAAATTCACATTATGTGAACTAGCAATAATACAAGTTGTGTTCAAACAGCAAGGAACTGTCCTGGTAAATAATTTTTCGGTTTAAAATGTTAATAAAAAATAGTTGATAAACTAAAATTTAAAACTGACTGAAATTCTGCCACTGCTGAACTGCTTCTCTTCACTAAGTGTTGGCAGTTACAACTGCTATTTTACAGATTTGAAAGTACAACTTCAAAACCTTTGCAGTAGTGTCTAGACTTCTCTCACTGGGTCTACCACTCCTCCTCCTCCTGCTTCTCTGATCATTTCTGTGTTTTGTTATCCAACAAAATTTCACCTCCTTGTCTATCCTCTGCTACTCCTTCAGTCCATTTCCATTGTTGTCCTGTCCGTATTTCCTTTTCTGTCTCACCCTAGATAAAGTTTCTGAATATGATGAGTTTAAAGGCCATCACGATACTGGTGATTCACAATTCCACATCCTGCCTCTCCATCACATCTCTCCTGTAGACAGAAAACTGAAATGCAACAGTCAGAATTTTCCTGCTGATGTGTTTTTTGGGGTTTTTTTCCCAAGTCCTGACTGCTGCTAGCTTTTGCTGTGTTGCATCTAACTTCTCAACCTTTGGGGATGGGACACCACAAAGAGTGGAGCATAAACCCAAACAAAGCTGATACTTTGCCTCTAAAATAAGCCAAGTCTTGCATTTGCAGCAATAAAGGCTGCTGGAGAGATGGGCTTTTCATATCAATGTGCAATAAGGCAGCAGCAGAACTAGTGTAGGTTTGTTTGTTTGTTTGTTTGTTTGTTTGTTTTTTATTTCAGGCTTGCACCCAAGGTTTAAAGACCAGGCTACCTGTGTTCTGTGGTTGTTTCATGAGGAATTGAATGTGTGACCCTACACACCAGCCAGTCAGTTTCACAACAGCTTCCATTGTTCCTCAGAAAAACAAAATTCCTCAGAATTCCTCAGAATTCCTCAGAAAACCAAAATTATCCTGTCAGAGAAACTTCTCATCTGGAAGCTGCTTCTCATCCTTCCAGATGAGAAGTTTCTCTGACAGGAAAATTTTGGTTTTTTCCAATACTCTTTAGGATACAGCTTCTTGCTAGCATAACTATTGGCTTCATTAACACAATTTAGCCACATGTACAACCTTGGGTTTGTCATTGCTTTTGTTATGCCCCAAAGAAAGTTTCCTTCCAGATTGTGTTCTCTGTTTACCCACAAGTGTCCATCTGCTCTTTGTTTCTGTGGCTTCTGGTTTCATCTTGTGGCTGCGTCTTTTAAGGCATCTGCTGTCAGCCTGGGGTTCACTCCACAAGCAATATTGTTAAAGTCATTGGCAGCTAGGGCTTCAAAAAGAATGGTTTCTTAAAAGCATATTTATTTGTGTGTGTCTACTGATTTTTCAACCATCTTATTAGTGATACCTAATTATGGCAGTGTTACTGAGGGTTTTCAAAAGTGTTTTCTTTGTATTAGCTTGATTTTCTTAAGGTTACAGCACCCATAAATAAATGGTTCCCACCTGACACTCCATTCAGAAGTATTTTATATTTGACTCTTCCTCATGTGCGTTCGTGCCTATGCATTTGCTGCTTGCTAAATCCTCACTGTTATTTTCTGAGATTTTCCTCAGTCTTGGACATTCTGTTTATCCATTTGTTTCTGAGAATCCTGAAATGAAAGAATGACCTTTCACTTTTGAGACTGAGGAATTATTATAACTTATCATGCTGTAGATGTGTTATTTTAAAGGAACATTGCTATAAATAGTGAGTAGTGCAATACTTTTACCTTTTTCATAAAGTTTTGTGACGTGTTCCCCGCCCGCTAACCAGCGGCCTCCCAGCTGGTCCCGGCTGCCCTGGCGGGGAACGGTCACAGCCTCGGTAGGGTCTGCAGGAGGACCGGCAGGACCCATCCGGTGGGTAAGTGCATAGCTGCACGGGCGGTGGAGGGGCGGCTACGGCGAAGGAAGGAGAAGGAGACTTCCCTGAGGCGCCATGGGGTGACGTTTATTGGGGTCCCCCAGGCACAGCCCAGCGAAGCCCGGAACTGCTGCCGTGTAAGGGGTTTTAGGGTACAGACAGAAGGAGTGGTCACACAAGGAAAGCCCAATAACATAAAAGGGGTGGTACATACAATACCAAATGAAAACTGAGGGGTGGGGGATTTCCCAGACTTGCCCCAATCAGGGACTGAGCCTCTCTGAGCTTTCTAGAAGGAGGAGAGGCCTCCCTGAGACTGGCAAGGTCTGGGAGGGGAGCAATATACGATTGACATATAACAGACTTGGGGTAAACAACTTAAGGGGATTTCCAGGGGCGGGGACTATACCAAGTGGGGAAGGGAATAGGGGGAAACATGGAATGAACCATTAAATAAGCTTTTACAAAACAGAAGGAAAACTACACTTAAATCATTAGATAAAAGCACACCGCAACAGTTTTGTTCCACATTTTCCTTCAAATTGTTCAAATAGAATATAGACACTATTACAGCCTCACAAGAAAAATAAGTATTTAAATATCTTATCAATCACTCTCCCTGGAACACACCTATTTAAAACTCTCTTTAATCAAAATCTCTTTAATCACTATCTTAATTGTAGTAAACTTGAGTTAAATGTCTTTATTTAGTTGCCACAAAAGAAACTGTTAGATAAAATATGCTGGCCATTGTAAACATATCACTTAAAGAGAGCTTTTTTTTAATGGATTCCTGCCCTTTCTTTTCATTTTCACCAAACCCCATTCTCCTGTAGGATTAAAAACCAAAAGACCAACTGCAAAGCAGATGTCTCAGGATTGGATGCTAAGTTTTTTGCTTTATTTCTTGATATAAGGGGGGAAAAAAGGACAGTAGATTATTATCAACATTGTTTATTTCACTGCTTGGCTTCCTAAATACAAGTGGCTGGATTATGAGCTTGTCTGTGGATAATCAGAAAAGGCCAAGAATTGCCTGTTTTGAAAATCCTTCCCAACCAAGGGTAGGAATCTGTATCTAGCAAAGCTGATGGCAGCTCCTAATTCCTGATTAGTGCCAGAAGAAAAGCTGTAGAAATAAACTGACCAGACAGTAATCAGAAAGCAGGGAGAGACAGAAACTTGGAATGCCTAATGGATAAACTCTGATGATTAGCCTGAGAGTGCAGAGCTTGTTGAAATACTCAAATGGAACAAAGGAGGAACACAACTGGGAAACAGTCAAAGCAACTTGTATATAATGACAAGAAGAATTTTTGTGCTACTCATGTAATTAAATATAAGCTGTAATAGCACTGGAATTGCCAGTTCTCACTTCTAGAGGCCTTTGAATACTTCACCTTAAGCAAACTTTCAGCTGTATCTCCTGTTGTTAAGAAAACTCCATGTCCCCAATATCCACTAGCTTCTTGTTCTGTTAATTAAATTTGGTTGCCTCCAATGAGAGACACCTGAAAAACATATTCTGTCTCCGATTCATGTGGGAGCTGGCCATATTCTTTAACTTAGCCAATTCAGTGGCACTGTATGGTATTTGTTTAGTTGTGATATGGGGTTCAAAGTCCTCATCATTAACATAATTATATTCTGTTTTAACCAGGGGTCTCAAACGAGGGCAACAGTTTTCCCCACAATTTTGTACTAATTCCAATTCCTTCTGGGGGTATATTTGATTAATGTGGAGAGTTTCTTTTTCATCTGCCTCTTTTGGAGAGTCAGCACATTTTAAATTATTGGAATATTCCTCTCTCAAGGCAGCCCACAACAAATGGTTTTTGTTTCTTTCTTCATATAATTGTTTCTGCAAAATTTCCACTATATTTTGAAGAGAATCTATAATTGTTTTCTCTTCAGTATACCGCTTAGAGCAGTTTTCTATAGCAGCTGTAAGACATGCTCCTAAAACAGAACACATTATTGTTTTATCTCGGCTGAATCTAAATTTTGTTCCTTGTTGTAAAGAACATACTCTATCAATCACACTCTCCAAATTAAACCAGTTATTCTGAGCCCATTCTTCTCCTCCAGGAGAGGGCTTGGCATTATATTTTGCCAACAGAGTATAAAATGTAGTTTTGTCTTTTTCAGTCATTTTGGTGAAGGGACTAAACCATGACAGGGAGGTCAAGCTTAGTTACACCAACACACACAGTTCTTGCTGTGTCACCCTTCGCTTCCCTGGGTGGGTGAAGAGACCAAATCTGCTTGGGAGGTACTCCTTCAGTTACTTATGGTTGTCTCCGCTACACCAAGCAGTTCAGATTCACGCACACACACACACACACACACACCAGTTTCCCCTTTTGCACTAAGAGATCTTTTGTGAAATTCTGAAGACAGAGCCCTCAGTTGAGTATGGGGGTACTTTTTACCTAGGCGTGTACAGTTTGTGGAAAATTTGAGTCACCCTCCTTGCTTTCTAGACACCACTCACCCTTTTTAGGGTGTCGGGCTAGGTGCGGCCTGAGCGAAACATCCTTCCCCTGTTACAGACTATACACAACCTACAACCCCTCTATCTGTCAGAATCCTGTCTGTGACGTCAATTTAATGTCACGATCCGCTAATGCAAGTGCGGTCGTGATGGTTCATTTGTTGATCTCATGAGGAGTGCAAAAGACAGGAGAAAATACAGTTTTAATTAACACAATGCACCTTTATTAAGTGCCAACAACACAGTAATGTGATAGAGAAGAGAGAGAGAAAAACAAAGGAGAGAGAGAGAGAGAGAGAGAAGGAGGAAAGGAGGATTGCTACAACAGATAGACAAAGTCCTTATGGCTGTCTGCCAATAGATTCGTCATCGCTGCAGGGAGATCTCGAAATTTTGGTTAATTTAGGAAGTCTTTATATAGTTTTTTCCAAAGCGGCAGGCAGTGGGGAGATATCGTGCGATGTACAGTGTAAACAGTTCTGGCAGCAGGTGCATCAGTCCACTGTGATTTGCCTATTGTTTCCAGCACCAGGTTTCCATGTGTCCTGGTTTCAGGCAGATTTGGGAGAAAACCTCCTACAGGGCTCTCCCTCCCCTCCCCCAACTGGTTCAGGAAAGACTCCCTCAGAGAGAAGTGGAAAAAAACTGTTTATTAAACAGGCAAAGCACTCCCAGCACAATACCCGATGACAAGAGCTTCGTGCCACTCTGGAGAGATGACAAACTTAGAGAAGTCCTCCCCTCAAAGGTAGTCACTGTGCTCTGTGGCTCTGTTCCTCTGGCCCTGGGAGAAAAAGGAGTTGCTGCACCCAGCTGGTCTTGGAAGCCTGGGTCCCAGGTGGAGCCTCCCCCCGGCGCTTCCTCCAGGTCCTCAGTCCAGAGAGATTGGAACAGTTCTGAGGAGAGGGGAAAAAAGACTTCAGCTATTCTACAAGACCTACAGCTAACTAAGCTACCACTAACTAACTCCGGAGGGGGGGAAAAAAAACCCAAAAAAACCCCAACAAAACAGAGCTTCTCTCCATCTCACCGTTTTCCAACTCCCCCACTTCCAAGGTCACTCCGAGGACCAGAGTTTTCCTGGGGAAAAACAAACCGTGCTTCCCCTCCCCTTTGCACCCAACAGACAATTGGGGATACACACATCACCCTAAGACACCATGGGAACTTGTACTAATTCTTGGTCCAGCAAACACACCTGTAGGCAACACTTGGCAGACATCCCACCTCAGCCAGGCCAAAGCTGCCACGCTGGGGTTTTCTCTGTCCTTGGGGTTTCAGAGCCCCCTGTCCCTCCAAGGGTCTCAGTCTCTGTGTCTTTGGCAACAGTCATGAGGCAGATGAGGGATTCTTGGACCGTCTCTTACACTCCCACACTGGTGAACCCCCAGTTTCTGCAGTATCTTTAGTCTCCTGCTGTGATGATTTTTTTTGCACTTGTGAAAAATCAAAGAACCAGGAGAAAGAACCTGAGAACTACCAACAGTTTGACAGAATTATCAGTCCTGAGAGAAATGAACGAGTTTTTCAAGATTGTGAACCAATGCTGGCTTTCAGCTGCATCCTCAAGACCTAAAACGAGACAAAGACTGAAAATTATAGTCTAATTTCCACTAAGTCATAAAGCTCTTCCTTCATATTACCTTATGGGACTTGAAAAGATTTACTCCTTAAGGATTATAAAATGAAATTGAAATTAATCACAATCTGTAAAATAAAACATCATATATTAGTTTCCTTTGCCATCTGCCAAGGGTTTTTTCCTCAACCAACCTGCCAATGATTAATTTTCTTTGGGGGAGTGTAAGTCAAAAATGATAATTCCAGCAGCAGAGCAGGAATACACCCAGTGCACACTGCAGCCATAAGTCAAAGTAGTGACAGAGAGTACACATGCACTGGTAAAAACAGAAGTGATTTTCATTCCATTCTTTTATTCAAATAACCTCAATACCTGTAATGGAAAGAGTGATACAAAGGCTTGGCAAAAGACAAATGTAGTTTCTGGCACCTTGCTGACAGTTTTGCCACATTCATTTCTTAACTGATTTTTTTACAGTTTCTCAATACTTATCCTCGAATCAGTGCTCTGAATGTATTTCCACAGAGATATTTCTTTTCTATGGATGCCCCCCTATAGAAAAATCACAGTCAAAGATGTAAGTTAAGGTCCTTTCTGGACTTATTTCTAGACAGAGCATAGGGGTGGGTTTAAAAGTGAATGAACAGTACATTTGCAATGAAAAAAATATAAAGTCCCCACATGTTAATCTGGCAAGGAAACTGCCCCAGTGCTTTAGGCACTGGACAGCCACAGCCACTGCAGGAACCAGGCACCCAAACCAGTGTCAGATTCCAACTGCACTGACAAATGCATCAGCAATCAAGGTAATTGCACAAACTCCTCCAGAACGCTGTGAATTCTGCAGGCACTAATCTGAACTGTCTACTTCTTACATGAGGAAAACAAAAAAAACACCCCAAAGAAACTTTCATACAGAAAACATCAGCCAGAGCTTTGTGCCCTCACACACTAAATCAGATTAGTAGGACATAAATACTAAATGAAGATAAACGATGAAACAGCAACAGATTATTAGAGGTAATTTTTAAACCTTTCTAAAGTGTGCATCAACATGAAGAGCTATTCACTGAAGTGACTGAGGCATAGAAAACAGTGCCCAGCACAAGCAGACCTCCCTCTCTCCACCTCTCCTCATCAGGGAAATTGCTAAATTGCCATCCTGCAAAGCATGAAACAGCCCCAGGGCTGCCAGGTATGGCAAATTCTGCACCCTGGTGACTTAGAGCTCCATTCTGCTACAAGACAACTGCAAGGAGAAAAGTAGAAATTTGTTTCCACAGCTATGTCTGTAATTGTTCAAAAATGAGAGGGTTCCAGTGCAAACCCAAATTTCTGAGATCAAATGTATTCAGAAACAGCAAAGAACCCAGGCTAGAACAACCCCCTTGACTTCCAAATCCTCTACAATGTATTAAATAATCCAATATTTAAACTTCGCAATTCTTACATTTTAAAAATTACAAAGCTGAAGCGAGTTCCCTCTGCCCGCTGGAAAGCGGCTTCCTAGCTAGTCCTGGCTTAACCCTGGCAGGGAACCGTCTCAGCTCCGGTTAGGCAGTCGCAGGCGGACCAGCGACTTCCCCCCGGTGGGTAAGGCTTTTATCTACACGAGTGCTGTTGAGGAGGCTACAACGAAGGCAGGAAAAGGAGACTTCGTGGCAGTGCTACAGGTTGGCTTTTATTGTCCCTCTGCACCTGCTCAGCATGATGCACGAAGCCACGAGGCCACAAAGTACCAAGTCACAAAGTGAAGAACGGGGGCGGGGTAAGTGATTATAAGGGACCAGAAAAAGGGGCGTACACAAGAGGGAAAACCAATCAGGAGAGTGGGGATGACATACAGACAACGAATCGAAAATGAGGGATGGGGGATTTCCCAGCCTGTTCCAACCAGGGATCGATCTCTCCTGATCTTTCCAGAAGCAGGGCAGAGTCCCTCCCGGAGATTGACAGGCACAGGTGCTGCACAAACAAGTGCAGGGACAAACCATTAGGGGAAAGGGATAGGGGGAACATGGACTAAACCATTACAGAACTCAGCTAACTTTAACAGTAAAATAAAAACCAGAAAATGCGCCGCTACACAAAGCCTATTCTTAGTTCTCAACCCAGCCATGAATAGACTTCTAATAAGTTTTTCTGAGGGACTTGAACTTCTTTGATTTATCTGGCTTTAGAATAAAATGAAAAAGTGATGGATAAAGCAAACAGCTTTGATCTTTATTTTACAAGTAAGGAGCTTAAAAAAAACATAATTTAATCCAAAATGATGGCACAAAATAAAACAGAAATCATATCTAGTCTACTGCTTCATCATATCCTACAGCATTGCACAGATAAAAATCTAAGTTTGCATCAAAAAAAATAAAAGGAAAAGGAAACAAAACTACAGACATTGCAACTACAAGGACTTATTTAATACCCCTTCCTAATAAAAAATAACACTCAGTAGCATAAATGCTATTATTAATGACCTTTTCTATTTGTCTTCTAAGGAAATTGAAGAAAAAATAATGCAAGATATCTTTTACTGTGTAAAATATGAAGAACTTCTGCTTCTTCCCTTTTTGTTATTTCTGCTGCTGTCTGCTTCAGTTGCATGCTTTGTCTTTATTTGCATCTTTATTTGCATTTGTTTTGCGTACTATCAATAGTGGCCATGCTAAACAGCACAACATGGTGCCAGGATGGTAAAGTTGGCCTTTGGGGACAGGGAGCGCATGAAATGAGGGGAAGGAAAGAGAGTGCTGATGGGGAAAAGCAGCACAGTTGTCATTCTTTTATTAAAAGTCTAGAGTGCATCAATCCTGGGACATCTATCAGTTATTCTTGAAAATTTATTGAATTTTAACAAAAAAATGCAGGAACCCAGTCTAGTCTTCTGTTTACTCAGAAACACAGGACACTGCAAATCGCCTGCAAGCTCCAGAATGGCTGAAGGTACTTTTCCAATCTACTTTTGGACATTAGAGGGGTACCATCATCAAAATGAAGAGATGAGATGGTAGCAAGAAGAAAAATAATATTTTTTTCTTGAAATAGGCAAGGAAAAAACAATAGAGGAGTCCACAGGTCAAATTCTTCTCAGATAACCTTTCCACCTTTCCTAAAGTATTTGAAAATCCTGACAAGACCATAATTTAATTTAATTCACTGAAATGAGAGAAAGGTCATATTTGCATGAGAAAATAGGTGAGATGAGCCATCAGAAGAAATAAACCACTACATTTGCACCCAAAACCTCCAGGTAGGACAGGAAATGGAGTTTTTTTTTCCAAAACATTACAATAAACAGCAGCTAAAGATACTTCAAATACATTTTTGTCCTGTTATGGAGTAACTGTGCCCAAAGTTCATATTAGGAACAAGGTTGTGTGTTCCTACACAATAAACAAGGTTTTGTTTTATTTATCCATTTTCCTTTTAGAGGCCTTTGGAAAACAATGCAAACCAAAATTACTAAAAATTCCATAAGAAGCTTGTTTGCCAGCATCTCAAATAGAACTGCATTAATCAGTCTTCAAGGATTTCACATCAAGCTTGTAACAAATTCACTTTTCACATTTAAAAAATCCCTCCATGACCATATTAATATCAGTACTTATGCACTGATCCAGAGGACAAATTATGCTTTAGCCTGGACACATCCATGGCCCTAATTGCACAGGAAAATTAGGCTGCAAGTGATTAAATCTCGCCAATTATTTATTTAATTTACTTGCTAACAATAAGAAAATCCTGTCATACTAATGAGAAAAATTCTACCACAGAAATATACCTCTCCCCATTCAAAAGAAGAAGGAAAAGAAAAGCAAACCCCATAGAGTTTGATAGATATTAAAGTTATTTCTGTGATCCTCTTATCGCTTGGCTTGCAGATGGATGGACCATTTAATGGAAACCATCAGTCTCCCTCCTTTTAAAGGCACAAAGAATGACCAACTTCTTAACAAGAGAACAGCTAAAATACCTCAGAAGTGCTCTGATCATCCCTTGTGTTGTTTCCAGCTGCAGCCTTACAAAGTGCCTCAATTTTATCAAAATGTTTCTTAAATGTATTTCTTCATTAATTAATTTGCTGAAGCTTAGTTACTTGTTAATATTCATAAAACCATTACTATATTAGCATAATTTACAGCTCTGGTGCTGAAAGATCTTCATTCTTTAACTCCTAGAAGTTTTTAACTACACATCACAAACATCTGAGAAGACCACCTGCTTTGGATCTCTTGTCATTTGGCTATTTTCCAGAGAGAGCCAAACTCTGACAAGATTCCCACTATTAAGGGAAGGCTTTTGCAAAGCCAGATACAGAATCTGAATTGTTTTATGGAGTGTGACATGTAAGTCTCAGGTTCCATGGAGATATCCCTGACTATGTTTTTGGTAGCATCTTAGATTTTAACTATTTCTTTTCTCCTTGTTTTTCAAACTGGCACCAACTCTGTAAAAAGTGAAATGCTCATTAGCTTAAATTAATTCCCAATGAGTAGAGCTCACATAATTCCCTGTAACTAATTCTTGTTCTGCTGGCAGCTGCACCACTAATCTGCCCATTGCTTTTGCATCTTGACATTTCTTCTAACTCAACAGTGCCATGACTTCTCACATCTCCCTCTCCTCTGCAGCCTCTCATGTTGATTCACCTCATTATATTCCCCACAATGTTTCACTCTTCTGTTTTGTCTTTTACTCCCAGCCTTATTAAGATTCAAATCTGTCACTTGCTATTTCTCCCCTCCATGCACCATATATTTATTTCCACACACACTTCAGTGCTATTAGCTCTGAGTGCTTTTGATGTTTAGCATCACATGTTCATTTGGGATGACACAAAAATTCCTACTGGCTTTTGGCTCCTGGAAGTTTTTTCATCTCTGTCCCAGCGGTGAAATGAAAATAGAGATCTGAGAATTTTCAATGCTTTTATTTGACTGTTTTCTTCACACTTGGAGTTTTGGACAGAATATGCATTTTTAATTATGCATCACACAAAAACAATCCTGCAATTGATAGATATTCCAAAATATCATTTCCCTCTCTTCTGAGTCTACATTCCATTAATTTACAACTTGCTGAGCTGCATCTGCTAGAAATGTTTCAAATACTGGAATTCTGTACCAAATCACTGACAACTACAGGAACAAGAGGCATTATTTCAGTTGTAGAAATCCACTCATTTTCCTAGTCCAACAGACACATTTACTCACCAGGTCTCTATGATACCTTGGGTTGTTGAATCATTTTTGCTAAGCAATACACTTCTGCAATACTTTCACAAGGTACAGAAAGAGAGAAAGAATGAGATTTAAATGGTCATAACTAAGCATAGAAAGGAGATAGACTGACTGGTACTATGGTCTTGCTCTTGGAATTGCAGACACCAGAAATGCCATGAATTTGAATTCACACTCTGGGGAGGTGATGTAATAGGTCAAAAATTCCAACTACTTCCACTTACATATGTTGAAGATACAATAATTATAAAGTGATAGACTCACAAACCCAGGAGTGAGTCGTATTAGCAATCCAGGGAAGATCTGCACTGTGTTAAATTTAGTTCCAGGAAAATTATGCAACTTTTAAGGACAGGAAAGAGTGTCACATTACAGAGACCTAAATATACCCCCAGAGCCATTACAAAGAATTAGTCTGACTGTGAAAGCACTCTGTGGAGGACACTACACTCACAACAAAGAATTTCAGAGTACTGTAGCGGCGTGTTTTCTATCTTTTTATTTATTGTTAATATTAATTTGTTCTGTAATGGTTTCTCCCAAGTTCCCCCCTGTATTTCTCCCCATTTGGTTTCCCCCTGTCTTTGTTCTCCACAGCCTGTCACTCTCTGGGAAGCCTCTCCTTCCAGAATGTTCAGAGACACTCGGTCCCAGATTGGAGCAGGCTGGGGAACCCCCACCCCTCGTTTCCCATTCGCTGTCTGTGTGACATCCATATTTCCCTTATTGGCTTTCCCTCTTGTGTCCACCCCGTTCTCCCAACCCCGTATAAGCTGTAACCATGCCTCTGGCGGGGGACACTCTTGAGAGAGGCTCAGAGAGAAGTGTGGCTCCCCTGCGAATAGCAGGTGACAATAAAAACCATCTAGCCACAAAGTAGCCTCCTCGCTTCCTACCTTCGTCAAGCCTCACTGACATCTCTCGTGCAGCTCTGACCCACCGGGGGGGTGGTAGCCGGTCCGCCTGCTGCTACCAACCGAGTTTGGAAGTATTCCGAGCCAGGGCTAGCCGGGAACAGCTGGAAGCCACTTTCCAGCCGGGCTCAAGGGATATTTTCAGAGTACTCATTCTGCATTATTTTCTATTAATGCTAAAGTTTATTCAAAAGAGAAAGGTCACATTGATGACCATTCCTTTCACATCATAAGAAGATAAATGTGTGACTAGCACTAGGCCACTGGGTCACTGTGACTCAAAAAAAAAAAAAAAAAACAAAGAGGAGAATAAAACAGAATCTTTTAAAAACTAGGTCAAGAAATTAAATAATGGGAAAAGTGCAGGCACAAGTCAGCAAAACATTTGAAATTCTATAAGCTAGCAAACCACTGCTTGGGACAATTAAAGATATTTAAGTTTCTTTAAAATTTGGGACACAATTCAATTTTTTTATTGCATCTCTCAGCACAGGATACCCACTGAGTTTCTGTGTCATGGAGTCAGAGGACATTAAAATATAAAGATTACACATTAAAGTCAGTTCAAGTATCCCTACACACTGAAGGAGCTGTGGTGACTCGTGGCATTTCTGATTGACTGACAGCACTGAAGGATCCTGAATCCTGACAGCTACAAACCCTGTGACATATTACAAATTCCTGTAAAACTTCTAAGCTTCTTTGCTGGAACTTCCTTCCCTCCTACACATTGTGAGCAGGTGGAATTTGATTTAACAAACCAACCAAACAAATCCACCCAAACCACACACAGCAGCTATCAGACATGAATGGGACCTCTTCTTAAAATGCTATGCATTCTTTAGAGATGTTGTCAAGTGTTTTTTCCAGTTTGAGGATTAAAAAATCATATTTTGGAACATCTCTAAGGATGTCATGAATTACTTTTTCCAGACATGATTAATAGACCAGGGATGCCAGCATTAAGAGCCCAGGGCACCCAGCATTAAAGGCTTATCCACAGCACAGATAGTTGGGAAATTCAGCCTGGTAGGATCCTGTGAGGCACATGGAAGAATAACCAAACAGAAAATGCAAAGGGAAAAATAATCTAAATAATTTTTTATCCCCTGCAGTTTATGAACAGGAGTCAGTCCTAGAAGAAAGGTAGAAAAAAATCTCAGATCTGGTGTTAAGGATCCCTCTGGGTTGATTCTGCTGCTCTCCACTGGGGATGAGCAGTGCAAACTAGCAGAAGGCACCACATTGGGAAGCACTTGGGTGTCAATCTGAGATACAGCTGAAAGTTTGCTTAAGGTGAAGTATTCAAAGGCCTCTAGAAGTGAGAACTGGCAATTCCAGTGCTATTACAGCTTATATTTAATTACATGAGTAGCACAAAAATTCTTCTTGTCATTATATACAAGTTGCTTTGACTGTTTCCCAGTTGTGTTCCTCCTTTGTTCCATTTGAGTATTTCAACAAGCTCTGCACTCTCAGGCTAATCATCAGAGTTTATCCATTAGGCATTCCAAGTTTCTGTCTCTCCCTGCTTTCTGATTACTGTCTGGTCAGTTTATTTCTACAGCTTTTCTTCTGGCACTAATCAGGAATTAGGAGCTGCCATCAGCTTTGCTAGATACAGATTCCTACCCTTGGTTGGGAAGGATTTTCAAAACAGGCAATTCTTGGCCTTTTCTGATTATCCACAGACAAGCTCATAATCCAGCCACTTGTATTTAGGAAGCCAAGCAGTGAAATAAACAATGTTGATAATAATCTACTGTCCTTTTTTCCCCCCTTATATCAAGAAATAAAGCAAAAAACTTAGCATCCAATCCTGAGACATCTGCTTTGCAGTTGGTCTTTTGGTTTTTAATCCTACAGGAGAATGGGGTTTGGTGAAAATGAAAAGAAAGGGCAGGAATCCATTAAAAAAAAGCTCTCTTTAAGTGATATGTTTACAATGGCCAGCATATTTTATCTAACAGTTTCTTTTGTGGCAACTAAATAAAGACATTTAACTCAAGTTTACTACAATTAAGATAGTGATTAAAGAGATTTTGATTAAAGAGAGTTTTAAATAGGTGTGTTCCAGGGAGAGTGATTGATAAGATATTTAAATACTTATTTTTCTTGTGAGGCTGTAATAGTGTCTATATTCTATTTGAACAATTTGAAGGAAAATGTGGAACAAAACTGTTGCAGTGTGCTTTTATCTAATGATTTGTGTAGTTTTCCTTCTGTTTTGTAAAAGCTTATTTAATGGTTCATTCCATGTTCCCCCATTCCCTTCCCCACTTGGTATAGTCCCCGCCCCTGGAAATCCCCTTGAGTTGTTTACCCCAAGTCTGTTATATGTCAATCGTATATTGCTCCCCTCCCAGACCTTGCCAGTCTCAGGGAGGCCTCTCCTCCTTCTAGAAAGCTCAGAGAGGCTCAGTCCCTGATTGGGGCAAGTCTGGGAAATCCCCCACCCCTCAGTTTTCATTTGGTATTGTATGTACCACCCCTTTTATGTTATTGGGCTTTCCTTGTGTGACCACTCCTTCTGTCTGTACCCTAAAACCCCTTACACGGCAGCAGTTCCAGGCTTCGCTGGGCTGTGCCTGGGGGACCCCAATAAACGTCACCCCATGGCGCCTCAGGGAAGTCTCCTTCTCCTTCCTTCGCCGTAGCCGCCCCTCCACCGCCCATGCAGCTATGCACTTACCCACCAGATGAGTCCTGCCGGTCCTCCTGCAGACCCTACCGAGGCTGTGACCGTTCCCCGCCAGGGCAGCCGGGACCAGCTGGGAGGCCGCTGGTTAGCGGGCGGGGAACACGTCACAAAACTTTATGAAAAAGGTAAAAGTATTGCACTACTCACTATTTATAGCAATGTTCCTTTAAAATAACACATCTACAGCATGATAAGTTATAATAATTCCTCAGTCTCAAAAGTGAAAGGTCATTCTTTCATTTCAGGATTCTCAGAAACAAATGGATAAACAGAATGTCCAAGACTGAGGAAAATCTCAGAAAATAACAGTGAGGATTTAGCAAGCAGCAAATGCATAGGCACGAACGCACATGAGGAAGAGTCAAATATAAAATACTTCTGAATGGAGTGTCAGGTGGGAACCATTTATTTATGGGTGCTGTAACCTTAAGAAAATCAAGCTAATACAAAGAAAACACTTTTGAAAACCCTCAGTAACACTGCCATAATTAGGTATCACTAATAAGATGGTTGAAAAATCAGTAGACACACACAAATAAATATGCTTTTAAGAAACCATTCTTTTTGAAGCCCTAGCTGCCAATGACTTTAACAATATTGCTTGTGGAGTGAACCCCAGGCTGACAGCAGATGCCTTAAAAGACGCAGCCACAAGATGAAACCAGAAGCCACAGAAACAAAGAGCAGATGGACACTTGTGGGTAAACAGAGAACACAATCTGGAAGGAAACTTTCTTTGGGGCATAACAAAAGCAATGACAAACCCAAGGTTGTACATGTGGCTAAATTGTGTTAATGAAGCCAATAGTTATGCTAGCAAGAAGCTGTATCCTAAAGAGTATTGGAAAAAACCAAAATTTTCCTGTCAGAGAAACTTCTCATCTGGAAGGATGAGAAGCAGCTTCCAGATGAGAAGTTTCTCTGACAGGATAATTTTGGTTTTCTGAGGAATTCTGAGGAATTCTGAGGAATTTTGTTTTTCTGAGGAACAATGGAAGCTGTTGTGAAACTGACTGGCTGGTGTGTAGGGTCACACATTCAATTCCTCATGAAACAACCACAGAACACAGGTAGCCTGGTCTTTAAACCTTGGGTGCAAGCCTGAAATAAAAAACAAACAAACAAACAAACAAACAAACAAACCTACACTAGTTCTGCTGCTGCCTTATTGCACATTGATATGAAAAGCCCATCTCTCCAGCAGCCTTTATTGCTGCAAATGCAAGACTTGGCTTATTTTAGAGGCAAAGTATCAGCTTTGTTTGGGTTTATGCTCCACTCTTTGTGGTGTCCCATCCCCAAAGGTTGAGAAGTTAGATGCAACACAGCAAAAGCTAGCAGCAGTCAGGACTTGGGAAAAAAACCCCAAAAAACACATCAGCAGGAAAATTCTGACTGTTGCATTTCAGTTTTCTGTCTACAGGAGAGATGTGATGGAGAGGCAGGATGTGGAATTGTGAATCACCAGTATCGTGATGGCCTTTAAACTCATCATATTCAGAAACTTTATCTAGGGTGAGACAGAAAAGGAAATACGGACAGGACAACAATGGAAATGGACTGAAGGAGTAGCAGAGGATAGACAAGGAGGTGAAATTTTGTTGGATAACAAAACACAGAAATGATCAGAGAAGCAGGAGGAGGAGGAGTGGTAGACCCAGTGAGAGAAGTCTAGACACTACTGCAAAGGTTTTGAAGTTGTACTTTCAAATCTGTAAAATAGCAGTTGTAACTGCCAACACTTAGTGAAGAGAAGCAGTTCAGCAGTGGCAGAATTTCAGTCAGTTTTAAATTTTAGTTTATCAACTATTTTTTATTAACATTTTAAACCGAAAAATTATTTACCAGGACAGTTCCTTGCTGTTTGAACACAACTTGTATTATTGCTAGTTCACATAATGTGAATTTTTATAGAACAAACTTTGAAACTGGTAGCCCTGATGATTTTTGCATTTGCTCCCTTTATTAGACTTGGCACGTAAAAAAATTAATTGTATTAATAATAGTGCATATCTATCAATTTCTATCAGTCTTAGCAAATTGCCTGCATATGAATGGACATGCACCACCAAGGTTGAGCAGATGTTCTAAAATGAGAATAAGTGCAATTTAATTCAGAACATTAACTCAAAACTTCACACATACAGCACAGCCATGCAACTTGACTAGCTGATGAAAAAGAAAAATGCATCTAGTAGCCTGAAAGAGAATGAGACTGGCTTATATTAAATAAAATAATAGCCTGAAAAGTTTTACTGACAATCATAAATGCTTCAACAAAGGAGTACAAACTGTTCCCAGAACTACTAGTGGTTTTAAAATTATGATCACTGATTACTGACAGGAAGGGAGAGAAAGCAGTAAAGAAATAAAAAGATAACAAAAAATATTTGAAATCAGTGCTTGTATTTCCTTTCATTCCCATGTGCTCTCAGCCCACAGAAGGTGAATGTGGTGTTGAACCCAAATGTATGGCTCTCTTTGGCCTCTGCTATGCACTCATTATTGCAGGAAGCTTCTCCTCACTGCAGAATACCAATGCTTTTCCACTCACCTCTCATGGCATGATGCTTCCCTTCCTTAACCTGTTTTTACACCAATAAACCCCTCTTGGTTTCAGTAGAACTCCTTTTTATTTTTAGCAGCATAAACACCACCTTTCCTAGGTTTGCATACCAAAAGAAAGTATCGATTTTAAGTGGACTTCTGTTATCAACACAGTGCATTAAATATACTGCTTGGTAAATTGGGAAAATATAAGTCCGGATTATTTAGTGTATCAGACTTGGCTGGAGTTCTAGAGAAAATACCTCAAGTACAACACAGTGCATCCCTATTTTATACACCATTGTACAGAACATCTACAAACTGCCCTGGAACTCACATACTGTCATAAGGCTGACTGACATTATTCCTAGGCTGTGATTACTCCTAATGCTCTGTGTCACAGCAGGGAAACGACAATGAAGGACACACACACAGTTCGGTGATCATCAGAAGGCTTTACTACATTTCATCTTTGCCCTTTTATATCACAATGCGCTAAAAGGGCAGTGATTGGTCTGAGAAGGACTGCGTCTCTTCGCCTTTGGTAAACAACAGGTGAAGGAGCAGTGTTATGAGAAAAGGAAGAGAAGAGTCGAGCCCACATAGATATTTACAATGAGAATGTGTTTTGAGAATGTGAACTTGTTCCCATGGGAAATCAGCATGTAACAGTTAGCAGTAGAATTCTGAAGCCCAAGGAATACAGAGCCGCAGCTCTGCTAATCGTTCTGTGCTCTAACATGTTCTGGAGAAAAATCTGTATGTTCCCAAAAAGTCAAACAAGTCCCCCTAATGAAATTAAGTGAAAGAAATATAATATATTTTCGTCAACATGAGTCCCTTAAGCTAAACTTTGGAGGGTGAAGCATATGTATTGTTCAATAGAAAGGCTTTAATTAGTGTTTCTTTAAAATTACTCAGAGAAAGGACTAAAAGAACCAAAATAGTCCATCAGGATTGTTGAAAGGGTGGCTAAGTAATCTACAAAAAGCTGGCATTGCAGCACTGATGCACTTCAAATCTACCTGAAAGCAAAGGAGAGACAAATGACAGTAAATCAAGTTCATTTCACAGAGCATTCAAGTTCTTTCAAACTGTGTGCATAACAGTAATTTTAAACAAGGTCTGGTATTCATTTTTTCCCCAGACTATTTTAAATATTATGACCTGATTCTAAGAATCCTGAATGTAGAAATATAAAGTGGATTTTAAACAGCAGTAACTCTGACCCAGGGAGTTTTCATCTGCCTCTGAGCAGTGGATTGCCATGCACCCCTACTGAGTTTCAAAGTTATTTTTCTCTTTTGTATTTCCTAATTGCATGCTTTTTATTTCCTATCAGGCTCCTTGTGGAGCTCCTTTGTGCTGCACCCAGCAGTGACACCCTGGACATGATTCCCAGAGAGACTCACTGTCACTCCTGACGACTCATCCAGCGCTGCCTAGTGCCCAGTCTCACTCCTAACTGCTAATTATTGTTCTTCATCTCATGTTCCAAGGAGAAAACCAGTTATCATACAAAGGAAAATAAAAGTATTGTCTGATTTGTGTTTACAGCCTGACCACATGCCCCAGTGCAGGATGCACAGCTCAGGCTGGGCTGCTGAGTGGCGCACGAACCACAGAGTTCATTCTTCCTTCTACCAGCTGAACTCTTCACAAGAGCCCTAAGCTCTGAGTTAATTATTATTAATATTGGCTTTTCATAATCTGGGCTATTACCATGGTTCAACAAGCCATGATTGTGCACTTTGTTCAAGTATTTGAGCTCTGCAGATGATATAGCAAAACACTGAATTATTCAATGTCTGTGTGTGATGGCCCCCTCTGACCTTTCACTTGTTTATAATGTTGCTGGCTTTTTAATCTTTAAACCACTATATAACCTGTGAATTCTCAGACTTCATCTTACATTACACTGACAAAAAAGCTGCTCCTTGTAGAAGTTTTCATTTAGTTTCTAACAAAATATTTTGTACTTTTTGGAGCATGACAGACATTGACAAGAAAGTGCCTTCATGGAAACTGAAAGAACATACTTCTTATTATCCATTTTGCTCTTTTAGAAGTCCCAAATGTCAGCGGTCTTTCTTAAATATAAAATAAAATAAAATAAAATAAAATAAAATAAAATAAAATAAAATAAAATAGCAACACTGCAACTGTGCAGTTTATCATTCCTAAAGCTTCTTCAAAATATGTCTAATCACAATGGGTCCTGTTCGGCACTCTTTATTCATTACTTCCATCAGTCACACTTCCATGGGAACTTAGCCTGAGGAAGGAATGCAGGGTAAGCCAAGGTGATTTCTGCAATCCATTATTGGGAAAATACAAGAAAACCTAATATTTTTTGTCTTCCCATTTGAAGGAACTTTTAAACGTAGACTGTGCTGAAGCATTATGTTCTTAAGGAAATTGTTCTGACAAGAACAAAGTATTAAACAGTATGAGAGAAATTGAGGCAGTGTAGTTGTGCTGAGGGAGAAAATCTGCAGTTAAATTAAATTTAGAATGTAGTTCTACTGTTCTAAAAAGTGGTAGAAATACATATAATTGTGCCATACTGCAGTCTATAACTCAGTCCTGTTATGTCAATGCTTACAGGTAAGAAAACTTATTCTCTATGAGCAACATAATACACTATCTGTTTGACCAAAAATGTGCTTTATTTCTAAAAACAAAAGCTTCTCCCTAATTCACCTTCTCTATCACTCCTGTGGGTGGCTGTGTCATTCCCATGTTTTTATGCATCTAACTTAAATCAATGGCAAGGTGTGTTTTCCACCACTAAAACATGAAACCCCACTGCACAGTCTTCATTTCTGGCCATGAAGACAGCTTGCAGGGGGGATTCTGACTCCTGCTTTGGAACAAACAGCACCAGAAAAACATTTTGAATCTTCCTCATGTTGTGAATTGAGCTCCGTTCATTGTCTAAGCAGTGGCAATAGGCAGTGGTAACAGGAAAGCAAATTTACAGCAGAATACAGAGTGTAAATATCTTTAAATATATTGATTTATGGCCACAAAAAAAATCTTTCTCTTTTTCTTTCTTGACCACTGGATGACATGCACATTACACTTGTATGCTTAATTAAGGATGTCATTACAATTTTTAAGGAAAAATGTGTTCACAAAATTCAGACAGCTAAACAAAATGCAAGCTAAAACTTACACAGACAGTGATTTCAAAGTCAGAAAATAAATGGTTAATTCCTTTGCCCAGTCGAGATTTGGTTGAGTGACCCACTTGGACAGAAAAACCAGCAGTTTTCTAGTTTTAGTAAGATCATTAAAACACCATTAGTTTACTTTTAACCTTGGTACATAATACAATCACTCCATTTATTATTTTCTTGCCATCAGGGGCTAAATTCCAAAGGACATTTTTTAGGCTACAGATATCATGACCAAGCATGTTTCTCATTTCTGAATGCAGCTAAACCCCACTGTTATTTTGGTAACATTTGATTTGGTTGACATCATGCCAAGTTAGATCTCTGTTTCCATAATTTATATTTCTTCAGCATTTTGAAACTTTTCAGATGATTTTTGTGGAAGCAAATATATACAATAGAATATATCTCCTCATATAAATGACAATAGATGATGTTAGCTATTATGACTCATCTTAAAATGCTGCATGCACATTAGCAAAGCCTCAAAAGTCCACGGGAATTTGGGGCAAGGACCACTGGTCCAGTCCCAGCCATGCACTTTGCACCACAGCCCAAGCCAGCTTCCTCATAACTCAGGGCATCAGACACAGAGCACAGACCTTATTTTGGAGAACCTGTGCTGGCAAAGAATTTACGAGGTATCCTAACCCAGAAAACACTTCTGCAAGTACCAAAAGGCTTCAGCTACACTGCCCACTCAGAGACAGGGCCCAGCCCCAGAACAACTGCAGTGCATGTCAGCCCAACCTGCATGGGAGCCACGGAGGGGCAGAATGGGATTTGCCCACTGTGTGCAGCAGAACTGTTCTTTTCTTTGCAGCTGAAACTAAAAGTGATCTGGAGATTTCTCACTTGAGTGGCTGAGAGATATTTTCCTGGCTTGGCAAGATGCAAGGCCAAGTCTAAGAGATATCCCCACTTTTGTAATCACCATGTGGTGTCATGTGCTGGTTTGAAAGCAAAACCAGTGAAGGACTCCAAGTCAGAAAAACAATTTGATAAGATGAAAAGAAAATAAAGTAAAGTAAAATAAAATAAAAGTAATAGTACAAAAAAAAACCTGACAGAGTCAGAATACAACCTGACACCCTGTTAGTTAGGGTGGTAGTGGCAGTCCAGATGAGATGGTCTTGTCGAAGCAGTGATTCCTGTAGAAACGTCTGGCAGCTCTTGTCTCCTCTGGAAGTCCAGTGGATAAAAGCTGCCTGTGCTGTCCCAAACCCTGGATTTATCCAGGTGGGAATGCTTGGCTCCTCCCCCTGGGCGGAGCATCTCACAATGGGGATGATCTCATTCTATGAGTCATGCAGTGGGTCCTTGATGGCCCATTAAACAGAGATAACTCCCGGAGGAAGTTATCTATGAGTCATGTGGCAAGGTATTGTTAGGCTCATTAACAGAAGATAAGGAAAACACTGCCCCACCTTGGCTCCAACGGCTCATGGGGATAGAATACAAACCTTGGGCACAATTTTACAGTGTAACCTAGGACATGTCACTACACTGCTACCCACTTTTAATTAAAAGAACTGATCAGCTGTGTTAATTTATGCTGATGGACCATTTTGGGACATCATTCCAATCATGCACTCCCCATGTTCTGCTGAATGCAGTGAAAGAATCTTGCAGTAACCATCTGTCATGGTTTAGGGCAAATTCGGGTGGAAACCTCTGAATAGGGTCCCTCTGGAGAGAACACCCAAATGGCCACTCCTCCAAGTAGTCCAGGAGAAAATCTCCTCAGAGGAAAGAGGAAAAAAAATTTATTTAACGAAGTCATGGGGTACAAGTACAAGAACAAATATATTTATTGACGCCCAGCACATGGCACGAGAAAGTGGAAAAAACTTGTACTGATTGCATTTTGGTTGTGCTTTGTGTGGGGATAAAACAGTCAGTAGCCATGTTGCTCCTTGAATTCATAATGCCTCTTGGGATGGAGTCCTTCTTGTGTTTCTGTTCCCTAGGCTTTTTTGAGGTTTTAATACCTTTCTGGTCCCTAGGTTCGTTTTCTTATCCGGAAATAGCTCCAGTATTGTCCCTAACACGTAGTTTTTACAGTAGAGGTGCAAGGATTAGAATAGCTATTTTGTTGGGCTTAGTGATAATGATTTATAGAAAGTTACAGAATATGTTTTCCAGGTGTCTCTCATTGGAGGCAACCAAATTTAATTAACAGAACAAGAAGCTAGTGGATATTGGGGACATGGAGTTTTCTTAACAACAGGAGATAAACATGAAACATGGTCTCTGACACAGCGTGCAGCTTTCTGGGCTGGGGGAATTAATCCTTTGGAAAGGGGAGACCCTTTAGCCATAGTTAGCACCCCCGACCAACTTTTAGAAAGCATCCACAAAGCTGCTTGCCTGCAAATGATACATGAAAGGAAATTAATTCCTGGACAAGAATCCCCCATGCAATTACCTGTACAGCCTGAACTGATGACCCCTTTAATTCGGGGGCTTCCAGAATCACTCAAACCTACAGCAATTGCTCTACAACAAATCATAGTGGCTTTAGGTCCCTTAGGGAGGCTGGATAGATTCCTTGGAAACCCGAGTGACCAAACTGGGTCTACTGATCCTGGTTTCACCCCATATTCAACCCCCTCTTAGCCGCCAGCCTCTCAATCTAACCCCTCTGCTGGTGATCGTAAAGTTTGGACATGGAGTCAGGTTGCAGTAGATCTCATTAGTTACAGTAGAAAGTATGGACCTGTAAAACCCCTGGAGGAAAAATCAGAAAAAACAAAGGGTGTTAGACATATTGGTGCTCCTCACAGCAAAAAAAATAGATAAGGAAAAACAAATCTTTAACCGTCAACATTGGTGGTCATTTGGTATCAAAAAGGGGGTCCCCAAAGATGTAATGGATGGTTTACCCCTCAATAAATTGAGCAAGATAGTGTCTAATTGGCACTGAAGACAAAATGCATCAGTTCAACCCAGTGCACCACCCAGGGCACCCCTCCTCCCTCAGAATCTGGGCAGTGAGCCAAAGCAAATTCTTTCCAGGCCTCTTTCTCAGAACCAGGAAAACTAGTTTCTCCGTTTCTTACAAGTGAGCGAAGGAACAGATCACGGCTTTTTCTGAGGATGCTCACTAAAACTACAACAGGAGATTTACTGATCACAGCTATTACAGGCCCCAAAGGGCATTAGTAACCTTTTTGATTGACACTGGGGCAAAAATTTCTGCACTGACAAAGAAAGATGCTCAGAGGTGTGGAATTATTCCAACAAGGAAACGATGTTGTGTTTTAAACACCCTGGGAACAACAGAAACTATGAATCTGGCCTCAGTAAAACTCCTTTTGCCCGGAGAAGAAAACCTAGTTTCTACTAACATGGTGATTGGAGACATTCCAACCAGTTTATTAGGGATGAATGACCTTGCTGGGAGGCAGTGGGAAGATTCAGAGGGGCTTTTGTGGTCTTTTGGCATGCCGCATGTTAACATTAGACTGCTCCAAGCCGCACCCTCCCTACCATTCAGCAAGGTGACCAATGTTAAACAATATCCCCTCCCTTTGGGTGCCAAAGAGGGTATAAAACCAGTAATACAGGAACTCCAAGAACAAGGGGTAATAATTAACACTCATTCCCCTTTCAATTCCCCAGTGTGGCCAGTGCGAAAGCCTAATGGGAAGTGGAGGCTGACAATCGATTTTCGCAGGCTAAATGCTAACACAGACCCTCTTACAGCAGCAGTCCCAAATCTAGCTGAATTAATAACACTGATTCAAGAAAAGGCTCACTTGATCATGGCAACTATAGATGTCAAAGACATGTTTTTTATGATACCTTTGCAACCAGAAGACATGGACCGTTTTGCTTTCACATGGGAGGGGCAGCAATACACCTTCACACGATTACCCCAGGGGTACAGACACTCCCCTACTCTAGCCAAACATGCTTTAGCCAAAGAACTAGAAATGATACCTAAACCTGACAATGTAGCTGTTTATCAATACATTGATGATATTCTTGAGGGAAGAGATGAAATAGAAGTAGTGGGGAACACCCAACAGAAAATAATTTCCCATTTAGAAAGCCTTGGTCTGCAGATTCCCCCAGAGAAAGTTCAAAAACCTTCCCAGGAAGTGAAGTTTTTGGGAATTTGGTGGAAAGGGGGCATGACGTGCATACCACCGGATACTTTAACATCTTTAGATCAGATAAAAATGCCTGAATCCAGGAAAGACCTCCAACAAGCTTTAGGATTGCTAGTGTTTTGGATAAAACACATTCCAGATTTTTCAATAATTGCTAAACCTCTTTATGACTTGCTGAGAAAGGGGGTGAAATGGGATTGGGCCCCTTCCCAGAAGGAAGCACTGCAATTGTTAATTTTTGAAGTTACAGCCCACCAAGCCCTTGACCCCATACATCCTACAGATCCTTTTCAGGTGGAGTGGGGTTTTGCTGTCTTGGGATTTTCAGTACACATATGGCAGCGAGGTCCTGAGGGTCCTACCAGGCCTGTTGGTTTATACTCCTGCGGTTTTAAAGATGCTGAAAAAAGATATACTACCTGGGAGAAGGGATTGTTTGTGGTTAGCTTGGCTCTTATAGAAGTGGAAAAAATTACACAGCAGCAACCAATTGTTTTGAGAGGCCCTTTTAAAGTAATTAAGATAGTCACTACCAGGACCCCCCCCACCTGACGGGGTGGCCCAGAGAGCCTTAGTAAGAAAGTGGTATGCTCAGATTGAACATTATTGTAATATCTTTGCAATAACTGAAGGTGTATTGTGTTGATTAAAACAGTAATTTCTCGTGTCTTTTGCACTCTGAGATCAACAAATGAACCATCACAACCGCACTTGCATTAGCAGATCGTGACAGGGAGCTCTGCCCAGATGGGGTCATTTTATCTCCCACATCGTTTTCCCAATGAAAGGCAACTCCAGCAGGAACCCAGCCTTCAACAATTCCATTTGTGTTTGGTCTGCAAACCGGGAATTGAAAGGCTTTTTATCTGTCCTTTAAAACTGAGGGACACTGTATGGATTCCTGGATAGATCCAGGCTTGATGTACAGTTTAAATGGGCAAAAATCTGTACAAATTTTTCTCCTTGTAAATGAAAAGCAAAGATAGGGTTGGTAGGGGATGATAGCAGAAGAAATTTCATGTGAAATCTGCTGTTGGGCCATACAATAACATGTACATGATGAAAATAACGCATGCAAAGCCTTTGCTAGAAAAAGAATCCAAAGAGCTAAGCTCTAACTTAAATTAGGTCACATTTTTTTCTGTGACAATCAGACAGGAAGCTGCTTTACCTTTTCTTTTAAGTCACTTTTATTATATTGGTGGCTGAGGTGAATGCTTATTTTTTTAAAATAATTTTTATTTTTAATTCTTTTTTTAATTTGACTACTTCTCTTACAAATGTCCTAGGGTGACTTTATGATGCTTGTATCCCCAATCGTCTGTTCTGTATATTGTGTTCTGTACCTTTAAGACTGATTCTGAGAGCAAAACAGGGAAAGAAGAAGCACACAGTTTGTTTTGAGAAACTACTTGACTTGTATGCATTCTTCTCAGGCCTGCATGTGTTCAACTGAGTCTCAGACAGACTGTGGAGAGAGATATCCTGTGCTTTTTAGTTAGTTTTAGCTAGCTAGAGCAGAGAAGTTCCCTGGACTGTTTTTTCTTCCTTTTTCTTGGGACTGTTTAAACCTGCTCCGGACTGAAAAACCCAGAGGAGCACCGAGAGCTCTTGCACCTGCGGCCCACCGGGGCCTGGACTTCCGGAGGGAGCTGAGCTGCCCACGGCAGGGACTTTGTGAGTTTACCATCTCACTTCAGAGCAACAAAAGTTTTTATTGTTTCATATTATTCATTCTTTGTGCTTGTGGGAACTTTGTTAAATAAATAGTTTTTTCCACTTTTCTCTGAGGAACTTCTTTTTCCCAGACTGGTTGTGGGGGAACGGCTGTTTGGGTTTGCTTTCCAGAGGAACCCCATTTGGAGGTTTCCTCCTAAATTTGCCCTAAACCAGGACAGTTACATTTCTATTGGTGCCCAACTGTGGGGCTCTAGAGAGTGGAAAAAACTTTTATTGATTACTGATTGCATTTTGGTTGTACTTTGTGTGGGGATAAAACAGTCAACAGCCATATTGCTACTTGAATTCATAATGCCTCTTGGGATGAAGTCCTTCTTGTGTTTCTGTTCCCTAGGCTTTTTTGAGGTTTTAATACCTTTCTGGTCCCTAGGTTTGTTTTCTTATCCAGAAATAGCTCCAATGTTGCTCCTAGCACGTAGCTTTTACACTAGAGGTGCACGAATTAGGTATTTCATCTGGTAAGCTTCCTCTATATGGTTTGCAGCTTGTCTAGAATGAGGGCTGAGATTTCCAGAGGAGCTGATGAGTCCCCTGAGCCTGAAGTAGGCCCAGAAGTAGACCCAAGTGTGTGAAATCCTGAGTGGTGTGGAGAATGGGAGAGAATGGGTCAAACCATGAAGGAATTTTCTGACCGCCCAGCTTGGGAATTTTCACGTGAACAAATTCAGAACCCAGATGAAGTGGGGAAATATCTAGAGGACAACTGCCATGATGACTCTAAGGTTAAAAAGCTCATTGCAATTAGCTGGGCCCTGGCATATGCTTATCGCACACTGCTAGATTCTGTAGGGCAGCAGATAGAGGCAGGGGGGCAGGAAGATAAATCAGCCACTACTCCAGTCACTCAGGCTGCAGCCAACACACCAGGTACTCAGGTTGTAGCTAAACCAGACAGTGAGCCTAAGAAACTGGCAGTCGCTGAGGGAAAGAAGCAAACAGGCAAAACCAATCGATCAGTGGACAGTGATCCAGATGAAGGACCCTCAACACCTCCCAACACAAAATCAAAAGCCCAACCAACTGACACAAAATCACAAGCCCAACCACATGGCACAAGATCAGAAGCCCAACCAACTGACACAGGATCAGAAGTCGCTATTGAGTCCTTTTCCCTGAAGAACCTTCGTGGCCTAAGAAAGGATTACACTGGATGACCTGATGAATCTATAATTGGTTGGTTAGTCCATCTTTGGGATGCAGCAGGCAAAGCTACAATTCTGGATGGCACTGAAATGAGGCATTTAGGATCCCTGTAACATGATCCGGTTATCCACCAAGAAAAGATGAGGGGGGCTGACCCTCACAGTCTCTGAGAACAGGTCCTGGGAAGTGTGGCAGGAAGATATGTGTGCAGATGATCTCTATATGCAGCAAACCCTGTGGAAGACCATAGAACAAGGGATTCAATGCTTGAGAGAAATGGCAGTGGCAGAAGTTGTCTTCTCAGATGACCTAAACACTCGGAACCCAGACTTGGTACCATGTACATGTGTGATGTGGCAAAAATTTGTACGACTTGGGCCACAAGAATACGCTTCTGCTTTAGCAATAATGAAGCAGGATTGTTAGCGTAGGAATAAAACATATAGTCACAGCAGCATGGCTATATGCAGTGCTTTATTGGGCCCGAGAACCAAGGGGTCAACACCCAGATCTTGGTTCTATCGAGATACATTCGGATTCACAATTTATACTTTTAGTTACATAAGGCATCAGCGATTAATTTTAATATTTTCCATTATTCTTATTGATCTTACTGAAACATAAGACTTTGAATTTCGAAAGAATATCATAGTTACAATTGTTCTCTATATTCTTACGTTATCCTTTGATTGGTCCTAATTACACTTAATAGCTACATTTACGCATGGTCATAGTCAGTTAACTTGTACAAAGCAAAGCCAGTTACCTAACTCATAACTATTATTTTCGCTAGCTTGCTAGTTTCCATCTACCCCCCCCGTAGTTTCTGCTTCCCTTTGAAATCTTGATTCTAAGCGGCTAAGATTTTAACCCTAATATTATCAGGATGATATGGAGGAGACTGTGTTGGATATGGCAAAGAAGCTCTGAGCATATGCAGATGCCATGCATGGTCCAACACATGCAAGAATCGAGCTGTGGAAACACGTAAGTGGAAATTAGAAGACAAGATAGAGGAGAACCACAAGAAACTCAGAGAGGAGATTAAAGAGGACCTTCTCCAAATCTCTGCAGTACAGATCAGAGGTTCTGACACCAAACGCAGACGTCCTCCAGACAGAAAGAGAAGGGGCATCCCACGGGCTAAGCTGTGGAAAATCCTGCGTGATTCTGGAGAAAATATGAGGAGATGGGATAGAAAACCTACTCGTGCTCTGGCACAACGGGTGCATGAATTGTTGAAAGGAAAGACTCAGAAGTTCCACCAAAAAGGAAGCAGCTCCAGTTACTCAGGAAAAGAAGGATAACCAGGCTTAGAGAGGCCCTGCCTCTAGCCAGGTAGAGGCTAGGAAAAAACCTTGTTTTTTGGACTATGTGGATTCGTTGGCCTGGCACATCAAAACAACAAAAATATGAGGCCTTGGTTGACACTGGTGCGCAGTGCACATTATTCCCATCAAAATATGTAGGAGCAGAATCTGTTTCTATTGCTGGTGCGACAGGGGGATCACAGGATTTTACTTTGGTGGAAGTTGAAGGGAGCCTGACTGGAAATGAGTGGAAGAAACACCCTATTGTGACTGGCCCAGAGGCTCCATGCATTTTGGGCATAGACTTCCTCCGAAATGGGTATTTCTAAGACCCAAAGGGATTCAGGTGGGCATTTGGGATAGCGGCTGTAGTGACAGAGGGTATTAAGCAATTGAACACATTTCCTGGACTATCAGAGAACTCATCTGCAGTAGGACTTCTGAAGGGGGAAGAGCAACGAGTGCCAATTGCCACTTCAACAGTGTATCGTCAACAGTACAGAACAACTCGAGATGCCATGATCCCCATCCACAAGATGATCCATGAGCTGGAGAGTCAAGGGGTGGTCAGCAAAACCCACTCACCCTTCAACAGCCCCATTTCGCCTGTGCAAAAATCTGAAGGAGAATGGAGATTGACTGTGGACTATCTTGCCTTGAATGAAGTGACTCCACCATTGAGCGCTGCTGTGCCGGACATATTAGAGCTCCAGTACGAGCTGGAGTCGAAGGCAGCAAAGTTGTATGCCACTATTGGCATTGCCAATGCATTTTTCTCTATTCCTTTGGCAGCAGAATGCAGGCCTCAGTTTGCTTTCACATGGGGGGAGTGCAGTACACCTGGAACCGATTGCCCCAGGGGTGGAAGCACAGTCCTACCATCTGCCATGGACTGATTCAGACTGCACTAGAAAAGGGTGAGGCTTCCGAACATCTGCAGTATATTGATGACATCATTGTGTGGGGGAACACTGCAGCAGAAGTGTTTGAGAAAGGAGAGAAGATCATCCAGATTCTCCGGAAAGCTGGTTTTGCTATCAAGAAGAACAAAGTTAAGAGACCTGCTCGAGAGATCCAGTTCCTGGGAGTAAAGTGGCAAGATGGACGGCGTCAGATTCCCACCGATGTCATCAACAAGATCACCGCAATGTCTCCACCAACCAACAAGAAGGAAACACAAGCTTTCTTAGGTGCCATAGGCTTTTGGAGAATGCACATTCCTGACTACAGCCAGATTGTGAGCCCTCTCTACCTGGTCACCCACAAGAACACTTTCCACTGGGGCCCTGAACAGCAACATGCCTTTGCCCAGATCAAGCAGGAGATCACTCATGCGGTAGCCCTTGGCCCAGTCAGGACAGAACCAGATGTGAAGAACATGCTCTACTCTGCAGCCAGGAGCCATGGTCTGTCATGGAGCCTTTGGCAGAAGGTGCCTGGTGAGACTCGAGGTCGACCTCTGGGATTCTGGAGCCGAAGCTACCGAGGGTCTGAAGCCAACTACACTCCAACTGAGAAGGAAATTTTAGCAGCCTATGAAGGAGTCCGAGCCGCCTCAGAGGTAATAGGCACCGAAACACAACTCCTCCTGGCACCCCGACTACCGGTGCTGGGGTGGATGTTCAAAGCAGAGGTTCCCTCTACCCACCATGCCACCAATGCCACATGGAGTAAGTGGATTGCTCTCATCACACAGCAAGCCCGTATTGGAAAACTGAATCACCCTGGGATTTTTGAGATAATTACAAACTGGCCTGAAGGTGAAAACTTTAGTCTCACTGATGAAGAGGAATAAGAGCAAGTGACACATGCTGAAGAAGCTCCACTGTACAACCAACAGCCAGCAGAAGAAACATGTTATGCTCTTTTGACAGATGGTTCTTGTCACACTGCAAGGATGAAACAAAAGTGGAAAGCAGCCATATGGAGCCCCACATGATAGGTTGCACAAGCCACTGAAGGAGAAGATGGATCGAGTCAACTTGCTGAACTCAAAGCCATTCAGTTGGCCCTGGACATTGCTGAAAGAGAGAAGTGGCCGAGGCTCTACCTCTACACTGATTTGTGGATGGTAGCCAATGCTCTGCGAAGATGGCTGGAGGAGTGGAAAAAGGCTAATTGGCAACATAGAGGAAAACCAATTTGGGCTGCTGAGGAGTGGAAAGACGTCGCTACCAGGGTAGAGAAACAACCTGTTGAAAGTCCGCCATGTAGATGCCTATGTCCCCAAGAGTAGAGCTAATGATGAGCACCAAAACAACGAGCAGGTAGATCAGGATGCAAAGATAGAGGTGTCAAAGGTAGACTTAGATTGGCAACACAAGGGAGAGTTGTTCCTAGCTCGATGGGCCCATGATGCCTCAGGACATCAGGGTAGAGATGCCACCTATAGGTGGGCACAAGACTGAGGGGTGGATCTAACCATGGACAGTATTTCTCAGGTTATCCACGACTGTGAGATGTGTGCTGCAATCAAACAGGCCAAGCGGGTGAAGCCCCTATGATATGGTGGGCGGTGGTCCAAATATAAGTATGGGGAGGCCTGGCAGACTGGTTATATTACACTGCCCCAGACATGCCAAGGCAAGCGCTATGTGCTCACAATGGTAGAAGCCACCACGGGGTGGCTGGAGACCTACCCTGTGCCTCACGCTACTGCCCGTAACACCATCCTAGGCCTTGAGAAGCAAGTCCTGTGGAGGCATGGTACCCCTGAGAGGATTGAGTCAGACAATGGGACTCATTTCAAGAACAACCATATCAACACCTGGGCTGGGGAACATGGCATTAAGTGGGTGTACCATATCCCCTACCATGCACCAGCTGCTGGGAAAGAGAAAAGATACAATGGACTATTAAAAACTACCTTGAAAGCATTGGATGGGGGATCTTTCAAAAATTGAGAGCAGCATCTAACAAAGGCCGCCTGGTTTGTTAATGCGCGAGGTTCCACCAGCAGAGCAGGCCCCACCCAGTCTGAGCTCCTACCCACAGTAGATGGAGATAAAGTCCCATTGGTACATGTGAGAGGTTTGTTAGGGAAGATGGTTTGGATCAAATCTGCCTCGAGTACAGACAAACCGATCTGTGGGGTTGTCTTTGCTCAGGGACCAGGTTGCACATGGTGGGTAATGTAGAAAGATGGAACAACACGATGTGTACCTCAGGGAGATCTGATTGTTGGGTGAGAAGCATGTGTAAATATCACTGTTTGCTGAATGTCACTGCCATTGTCTGTATATTGTTGTATACTGTAAATATATATATGTATGTGTAAGGTGTGTGTGTGTAGAGTTAGAATTTATTTAGTTCTGGTAGTAATTTGACAATATGGGGATAAGGGTTGGAAGGGTCAGCCCCCCTCATAATTCCTTGATTCCTACTTCCTACAAGTAGATCAGATTTGATTTTTTCATCTGTCTTTAAGAATGACTGTGATACTGTAGCCTGTTAAATGCTATGCAAAAAGGGCAGTGCTTTTATATTTATTTTTTCTTCTAACTTAAGCATGTTTTAAAATGTGCAATAACAACAAAACTCCTTACCTATGAGAGTAAAGAATATAAAAGACAGGAAACTCCAGTACTTTAAGATATCTGCCAGAATGCCAAAACATTCTTCACTTTGCCCAAAACATGAGTTTGGCTCTGCTTCAGGCACTGAGCTGGGTGAAAGGCTGAGCGTTAGGAGAGTTAAAGGAAGCAGAGTTTGGTGTCAAAATGCAATGTTTTCTGGGATATCCTGTGTTTCTGGAGTGCATGGCTGAAGGGTCACAATCAGCATTCTGTCATGCTTTAGCATCTGAGAGTGTGCTCTCAGAAATTAGTGTGACATCACAGAGATGTGACTTTAAAAGATCTCTCTGATATTCTTGATTTTGTGTGACCATTTGTACATAAATACACAAAAAAGGGGTGCTTTTTTACTCCTATTTTAATAAAGGTTTTTAATTCATGCTATAGCTACAGTTTTCCTAGATTTTAAAACCTTAAACTGAATTGCAGAGACGCTACTCATTCTACCAGAATAGGGGAGGATAAACCTCATAAAATAAAGACAAAGATAAGTTGCCATGGTGTACGTCTTATAAATACATGGATGGAATCTATTCATCATCTTTATTTTATAAGCAGGTAGAGAGAACCAGAACTTAGCATCACTCAGGGAGAGTGAACCTTATAGATTTATCTTAATTATGAAAATATGACAGACACTATTTGACAATAAGTGCAAGTAAGACTGGAAATGAAAGTGATGGAGTTCTCTGAATTAAGAATTACACTTTAATCTGGCATCTTTCAGAGTCGAGTGGCCATGTTACTGCTTCACAGGTTTTTCTATCATCTGTAAGAGTATGAAATCTTTAGAGAACAGGAAGGCAAACAGATTCAGATTCTGTCCTTTTTTTGTTGCTATTTCATTCTAAATGATAATTGAAAAAATACCAGGCCTGAAAATTTGTGGGGGAATTTTTATTGTAAATATTCAGTTGGATTTCAGTATGAATTATGATTATGAGATCTCAAAATTCTGTCCCTATTTTTTTTAATAGAATTTATCATAGATTCTTCAAAACTTAAAAATACAACTCATCCTTACTTTCCTAGTCATATGGAGGGGTTTTTTTCCTCACTCTGTTCATCAAAGAGGCTCCAGCTGCCTCTGCCTGGTGGAGAATGTCATTATATAACAAATAACTTACAAACTTTTCTTCCCAGGGAGATAAAGTCTGTTTTGAGTGTCTGTACCAGGAAACATCCTACACAAGGATATCTTGTCCATTCTCCAGTCATCATTTCTTCTTCCAAATCAAACCAAACCAGAGATATCCTCAGTGAAATCCTTCTAATGGAGCATCATTTACAATTCACAGCTCAGAAGCTTCTTTTTAGGGTGAATCAGGACATCCCTAATCCAGTCCCATATCCTTTCTGGGTTCTGTTCTTGGTTCTCTTCTAATTTATGGGTCCCATCTGCTGTGAAAATTCTCCTCTACTTAATACCAACACACAGAGATTCCTATACAGCAAAAACTCTGAGTTCTCTGGAGTGGTTCATTATATTCATTTTGCTGAAAGGGCAATTGTTCTTAGACTGTGAATTGTTGAAGTGTAGCAGCGCGTTTTTTGTTCTTTTATTTTACTGTTAATGTTAGCTGAGTTATGTAATAGTTCAGTCAATGTTCCCCCTATCCCTTTCCCCTAATGGTTTCCCCCTGCACTTGTTTTTTCACCACCTGTGCCTGTCAGTCTCTGGGAAGGACTCTCCCCTCTTTCTGGAAAGATCGGGGGAGATCGATCCCTGATTGGAACAGGCTGGGAAATCCCCCACCCCTCATTTTTGATTTGTTCCTTGCAGATCACCCCACTTCCACCCCACTCCCCTGATTGGTTACCCATCTTGTGTCCGCCTCTTTTTTCTGGTGCCTTATAATCTCTTACCCCGCCCCTGCTCAGTACTTCGTGGCTTCGTGGCTTTGTGCTTCGTGCTGAGCAGGTGCAGAGTGACAATAAACGTCAACCTGTAGCACTGCCATGAAGTCTCCTTTTCCTGCCTTCGTCGTTGCCTCCTCAACAGCGCTCGTGTAGCTAAAAGCCTTACCCACCGGGGGGAAGTCGCCGGTCCATCCTGCGACTGCCTAACCGGAGCTGGGACGGTTCCCTGCCAGGGCTGCCGGGACTAGCTGGGAAATCGCTTCTCAGCGGGCAGAGGAACTCGCCTCAGTTGAAGGATAATTAAAGAAAATTGTTTCAATTTAATAAAATCTTTTTTGCTGGCCACCTAAGAATACTCAGTTTTGTGAAGTGATATAGTTCCTTGTAGCGGCGCGTTTTCTGTTTTTTTATTTATTGTTAATATTAATTTGTTATGTAATGGTTTAGTCCATGTTCCCGCTATCCTTTCCTCCTAATGGTTTCCCCCTGCACTTGTCTGTGCAGCAGCTGTGCCTGTCCATCTCCGGGAAGGACTCTCCCCGCTTTCTGGAAAGATTGGGAGAAGTCAGTCCCTGATTGGAACAGGCTGGGAAATCCCCCACCCCTCATTTTCCATTTGTTGTCTGTGTTCCATTCCCTTTCTCCTGATTGGTTTTCCCTCTTGTGTATGTCCCTTTTCTTGGTCCCTTATAATCAATTACCTGGTCCCCATTAGCCACTTCGTCGGCTTGTCAGCATGCCGAGCAGGTGCAGAGGAACAATAAAAGCCAACCTGTAGCACAGCCATGAAGTCTCCTTTTCCTACCTTCGTCAAAGCCTCAGCAACAGCTCTCGTGTAGCTCCTGACCCACTGGGGGGTGGTTGCCGGTCCGCCTGCAACTGCCTAACCGGAGCTGAAACGATTCCCAGCCAGGGCAGCCGGGACTAGCTGGGAAGCCATTCCCAGCAGGCAGAGGGAATCAATTCAGGTGGCACCCAGACCTGGGGCAGAAACCACCATGAGAAGAGGAAGCGTGAGCCTTCTGCACATGGAAGTCCGTGGACACGGCCGGATCCGGTGGGAAGGGACTCCACCTGTGTCGGATTTATCCTCGCAGCGTAGCGAGCCCAGAAGAGAGCCACGTTCCTGCCGGCGCTCCCGGCAGGAGGGGAGGACAGCCCTCGGCATCCAGAGGGTCCTCTTCCGACGAGGGAACACCACCACCCTCAGTTTTATCCAGCTTTGCACCGGACGGGCGAGTAAAGGCTCGCCAGGGAGAAAACCCGAGGAGCTTGGTGAGTCCTGGCCATCACGCGTTTGCTGCACCCCCCGAGCGGCAGCGGCGCGACGGGCAGCGTGCGGTCTTTTGCACGTGACGCTTCCCCCCCCCTTCGCGGCGGAAGCGGGGCCAGGCGCGCGTGGCAACGGCGCGGGCTTTTGTTCGCACACGGCACGCACGTGGTTGGCGGCAGGCGAGTGGGGCGCGCGGCGCGTGGCAGCTCAAGCGGCATCGTGGAGCGGCAGCATGCGTGGCTCGGCTCAGCCACGTGGTCACAGCTTTGCGGCGGCGTAGGCCCCCCCCCACTCGGCGCGCACGCGGCGGCGCAGAGCGGCTCTCGCACGCGGCGCAGCCCCCCCCACCGCCCCCCCGCGCGGCATGGCTGCAGCGCACGTGGCAATTGCGCGCCCCCCCGCTCAGCGCGGCTGCGGCGCATGTGGCGATCGCGCGCCCCCCACTGCCTCCGCGGCAGATGAGCAGCAGCCGCACAGGCAGTCGCCGGGAAAGCCCTCGATCCTCCGGGAAATTCTCAATTACAGAGTTTTTGCATAAGCAAAATCAGGGACGCATCCCCTTCGTGGAGCTGCACTTATGCCCTCCCGAAGCTTGAGTCCAGAGTGCGGCAGCTTGTGTTTTTTCAGTTGATTTTGAAAATATCTTTTTAGGCAGGCGACATGTGGGTGTTAGATTTAGTCCTGTCAGCTTCTGTTGTGTGAGCTAGCACTCCAAGGGTGCAGAGAGAGTGGTCCCCGGTCTCGGGTTTTAAACGTGAAGCTTTTCTTTTTGTTGCTCATTTTTCATTTTTGGGTGTGTGTGTGAGTGGATTTCAGCCATGGGTGCTAAGCTGTCCACTCATGAAAAGGAAGTTTTTTATTCAGTTCTTTCAGTGTTAGAAAGCTCTAAAGTTAAGTTCTCAAACGGAGAGCTAAAAAGATTTGTCCGATTTCTTTTCCTCCATTTTCCACATGTGTCCCCCACACAGACAGTAAGCGTGGATTTTTGGAACGCTGTCTATCTGAAATTCTTGCAGTTGGCAAAGACTGGGGACAAAAAGGCTTCCAAATTCATAATTTGGCCATTGCAGATTCGTTCTGCACTTATACAAGCTAGGAAAATGGAGAAAGGGAAGTCTGGACGATCTTCCCCAGTTCCCCTGAACCCTAGTCCCAATCCCTCTCTCCCTCCAGCAGGCATTCCTGGGAAATCAGCAGGGAAAACTCCCCCTGCTGGCCCTGGCTTCCCACGAATGCCTCAGTTCCTCTGCCTGGACAGTCGTGGCCAGACTGTTCAGGGTGCTTGCAGTGGCCTTGGCCAGGCTGCTCGAGCTCTTTCCCTACCCCATTCTTCCCCAGTTGCTAAACCCAGAGTTCGTTTTTCAGTTGGTAAAAAAATGAGTGTGCCACAAGATGGCGTCCCTTTGTCCCCTCAGAGGCGGCTGTCCACATGCTCGGCACCCCCCTCCCCCTCTTCTTCCAACAATCCCTTGTCTTCCAGCCCACATTCCAAACCCTTCCTTCTTTTGACTCCTCCAACATCCCAGAGTTCCCGAGCTCCACCTCCTTCATGGGTCCCTCTCCTAACTCCTCCCCACTTGTGCTCCACCCACAACCTAACCCCACCTCCCATGATGTCACCCCAGGAGGCCACACCTCCTCATGTGCCGGAGCCACCTTGGACTTTTGGTTCCCACACTTGGGATACCAGAGGGGGGGAGCCAGAACCCCAAGGCCCATGCCAGGGTGACCTTCCTTCTCTTGCACCAGTGACATTTCGCCCGTCAAGGGGTGGGAATGCCACTCATGCCACCTGGGTACCCTTTTCCCAAAATGTCATCAAGGAGCTGTGCAAGGCCCACTGGGAGTACGGGAGAGAGAGCCCGTACTTCCGAGGACTGTTAAAGGCCAATCTAGCCGGAACAGTAGCAGTTCCATTTGATTTAAAGCAGCTCTTCTCATGCTTGATGACCTCCACAGAGTATAAGCTCTGGGAGGCAGCATGGGTAAACCTGCTGAGAACTGCACTTCCGAGCCTTTTAGAAGATGCAGGCACAGCAACAGATGGGGCGGGAGATCCTATCACTCTCGACCACCTGTCTGGAGAAGGGAAGTGGGCAAGTGCTTCAGATCAGGCACAGGGCATTCCAACTGAGGTGTTGGAAAAAGTGAAAGAAGCAGCAGAGAGAGCCTTTCTGGGCTGGCAGCCTGACGGTCCCCTCCCCTCCTATTCAGCCATCAAACAGGGACCAAGTGAGTCATTCACAAAATTTGTGGAGAGGCTGACAAGGGCCATAGAGCTGCAGGTATGGCAAGAGGCGGCCAGAGAGAGTGTGTTGGAAACCACGGCTTTTCAGAATGCCAATGATCTGTGCCAGAATGCCATCCTCAGCTTGCCCCCCAAGCCTTGTCCCACTTTGAAAGATATGTTACAGGTTTGTGAATAGAAGGTCCCAATGATGGCAATGAAGATGGAACATCCTTCCAGGCAGCAGCCGCGTGCCACTGTGCTGTGAGGGCTGCTGCTGCTGATTCAGGGGAACCTCCACCGAATGTGCTGCCCAGGAAGACCTCTCTCCGCTCCCGAAACAACAGCTGCAGTCTATGTGGCCAGTATGGTGACTGGCAGTCCTCCTGTCCAGCAAAAGCTGATTTTAAAAAATTTTTAGAAAACCGGGGAGGTGGAGGGGGAAAGGTGCAAGGGGCCATACAGCCCCAGCAAAATCAAAAAAACTGAAATATGAGCGCGAGGCCACCCTGCGTGAAGACCACAAACAGGTGGCCAGGGTGAGGAGGGGGAAGGGAGGAAAGAAAAATGTGCCGGACTTGACAACTTCACCTAACATGACAATTTCTGATTCTGACCAGGACATTCCAGGAGTTCCCTCCGGGAGCTCCCAGCCACCGAAAGAGACAGACATATTCAGGGATCTTGCGGACCCAATCCTAACAACTACATCGAGGTATGAGCCCTTCAGGCTGCAGCTGACAGAGTCACTCCACCTTAGTGACGACAATTGGCATTTTGTTGCAGTCAACCCAGGTGAACAGGGCTCTTGGAACAGGATCAGGACAAAGTATGTCGTCTTGGGAGACTGTAAGTACACTCCCAGGGAGATCGAAGTCGCTCCGGGAATCACTGATGCGGATCCTGGGGGCTTCGTGATATGGCTGCACTGCACTCACCCTCCAGTGTTTCTGCCCAAAGGACAAATCATTACCCAAGTTATACCCATCCAAGACCTCGCTGAGGAGGAAACTCCGTCTGTGGGAAGGGTCAGGGCAATCACGTAAACCAAGCCACAGCTGGACTGCGTGATGAGGGTGGGTGACGAGACCCACAACATCAAGGGTCTCTTGGACACAGGCGCAGACGTGACCATCATCCCTATATGGGATTGGCCGTCACATTGGGCTTTGCAAAACGTGGCCGGACACATACAAGGTGTAGGAGGGTTGCAATTGGCTCGTCAATCAAAGAGCGTTGTGAAAATTATGGGGCCAAATGGGCAATCGGCTAGTTTACGCCGATTTGTTTTGGATTATCAGGAACCCTTGCTGGGGAGAGACCTAATGGCCCAGTGGGGGGTCACAATTGACATACCCGACCCCTCACAAGATTTTCGGGCGGCGGTCGCTGAAGAGCGTCCTACCCAAAAACTGAAGTGGAAGACAGATGTTCCAGTTTGGGTGGAACAGTGGCCGCTTTCTAAACAAAAATTGAAGGCGCTCAATGAGCTCGTGGAAGAGCAGCTGAGAAAGGGCAACATCGAGGAGACCACCTCGCCGTGGAATTCTCCGGTGTTTGTCATTCAAAAATCGGATAAGACCAGATGGCGGCTCCTCCATGACCTCAGACAAATCTACAATGTCATTGAAGACATGGGGTCTCTCCAGCCTGGGATGCCTTCCCCAGCAATGCTCCCCCGAGATTGTAAATTGGCAGTAAGTGACATCAAAGATTGTTTTTTCCAAATTCCCCTGCACCCTGACGATGCCCCATGTTTTGCTTTCTCGGTGCCTACCATCAACCAAGAAGCCCTGAGGAAGAGGTACCATTGGAAAGTTTTGCTGCAAGGCCTTAAAAACAGTCCAGCCATCTGCCAATGGTATGTCTCTTCCTTGCTGTCTCGTGTCCGTGCAGCCGCAGGTGAAGCGATCATCCATCATTATATGGATGACGTTTTAGTCTGCGCTCCAAATGATGATATACTGTCCCACGTGCTTGACCGTACAATTTCTGTGTTGGTTACTGCAGGGTTCGAGTTGCAGGAATCCAAGATTCAACGGATGCCACCTTGGAGTTACCTAGGCCTTGAAATTGGCAAGCAGACCATTGTGCCGCAAAAATTGGCTATAAAAACTAAAATTAGGACGCTCGCGGATGCCCATCAACTGTGTGGGGCATTGACATGGGTAAGACCCTGGCTAGGTCTGACGACCGAGGACCTAGACCCCCTTTTCAATTTATTGAAAGGTGGGGAGGAGCTGAGTTCTCCAAGAGAACTCACCCCAGAGGCACAGAAGGCGTTAGAGAAGGTCCAGGTAAGCATGTCCACTCAACAGGCCAACAGGTGTGCGCCTGACCTGCCATTCCAATTTATCATCTTGGGAAACCTGCCACACCTTCATGGTGTCATTTATCAATGGGACAGGGAGGTCACCAAACTACATCGGAAAGACCAAGGCGGAAAGGATCCTCTCTTGATCATAGAGTGGGTCTTCCTTAGCCACCAGCGGTCCAAAAGGATGACCACGCCACAAGAACTGGCAGCTGATTTGATTTGGAAGGCCAGAACCAGCCTTAGGGAATTGGCTGGCTGTGATTTTGAATGCATTCACATTCCAATTTGGACCAAAACGGGCCAAATTACAAAGGCAATGTTGGAGCATCTTCTGTGAGAGAATGAAGCTCTGCAGATCGCCCTGGATAGCTACACAGGTCAAATTTCAATTTCAATCCATCGGCCTGCCCACAAAATTTTTAATCAGGACTCTCAATTTACATTGGCTCTTGAGAGTGTTCAGAGCAAAAGGCCTTTAGAAGCCCTGACAGTTTTTACGGATGCGTCCGGAAGGTCCCACAAGTCAGTCTTGACTTGGAGAGACCCTCAGGCTCAGCGGTGGGAAGAAGATGTTACCAAAGTTGAGGGTTCACCTCAAGTTGCTGAGTTGGCCGCAGTCATCCGGGCTTTCGAAAGGTTCTCCGAACCTTTCAATTTAATCACTGATTTGGCTTATGTAGCAGGTGTAGTATCCAGAGCAGAGCATTCAGTGCTGCGGGAGGTGTCCAACCCTGCCCTCTTTGAATTGCTCTCAAAGCTGATTAAGCTAATCTCCCACCGAGAGCAACCCTTTTACGTGATGCATACAAGGTCACACACGGATTTGCCAGGGTTCATCGCCAAGGGGAACAGGAGGGCTGATGCTCTCACTGCCCCTGCAGAGATGGCCCCATTGCCGAATCTTTTTGAGCAGGCAAAAATCAGCCATCAGTTGTTCCATCAAAACGCCCCAGGCCTTGTTCGCCGATTTCACCTGGGAATAGGCAAGGGCGATTGTGGCGACCTGCCCCACGTGCCAGCAGCATGCGCTCCCCACCATCAGCGCTGGGGCTAACCCCAGAGGGTTGAACAGCTGCGAAGTGTGGCAGACAGACGTGACACACGTACCGCAGTTCGGCAGACTGAAGTACATGCATGTCTCAGTGGACACCTTTTCTGGTGCAGTCTTTGCCTCTGCCCACACAGGGGAGAAATCCGGGGATGCCATCAAGCATCTCCTACAGGCTTTCTCCTTTTTGGGGATCCAAAAAGTCCTCAAAACTGACAATGGGCCAGCGTACAAATCCAAGGAATTCCGCAACTTCCTGCAGCAATGGGGAGTGGAACATAAAACTGTCATCTCCTACTCCCCTATGGTTCAAGCTGTGGTGGAGAGGACCCACCGGGACATCAAACGGGTCCTGGACCAACAACAACCGGTCCTGAAAGTCGAGCCTCCACCGATCCGCCTTTCCAGGGCTTTGTATACCATCAATTTTTTAAACTGTTCATTTGAGGTTTTGAAGCCACCAATCGTCTGCCACTTTGGTGGGTGTGAACAGCTAGCCTTGAAGGTGCGTCCGCAAGTCCTCATGAGAGACCCAGAGACTGGCGGAATTGAGGGCCCTCATGACTTGGTCACCTGGGGTCGTGGATATGCTTGTGTATCCACCCCCAGGGGGCTAAGGTTGGTCCCCTCGAAGTGGGTGAAGCCATACCGCCCTGCAGTCTCTGGAGACAGAAAGATCACGCTCTCTCAGGTTTCGGTGGCTACGTGGAGGAGAAAGCGGCACAAGTGGAACTCCTGGGACGAGTTCGTCCTCCCATTGCCTCTCTGCCCTGTTAAAAATTATGTTCTTTGTTCCTATTCTATTTAGTTCAGATCCAGACCCACACAGAGCGATGGCCCCATTGACAGCAGCCAGACTCCTATCCCTGCTGCTGCTCACCAGCCTTCAGTCTCCGACAGTGGCGTGGGCAGTGCCAATATCCACGCCACAATCCGCAAACTTGTCGGAGACATCAGGAACCATCTGTCCTCGAAGGCCGACATCCGACTGGCTGGATGGACTTTTTGAGAACTGGGGGCTATCTGGGTGGGCCAGATCCATTATTTGTTCTGTTCTTGTCATTCTGCTTGTATTTTTCTGTGTGCTTGTCGCTTTTTCTTTTGTTCATTGTTCAATTAAGAAATTGATTTCAAGTGCTGTCTACCCCTCCACAAGTGAACCTAGTCGTGTGTGTCACAGCTGCACCAGAGGTGGAAGTGAGCTTTGAAGACGAAGAAGCCCTCCCTGAGGAAGACCCTGAGCTATGGCCACCGACCAGCTATTTATAGTTTAAGCTACCATCTTTTGTAAAAAGAAAGGGGGAGATGTAGCGGCGCGTTTTCTATCTTTTTATTTATTTTTAATGTTAATTTGTTCTGTAATGGTTTAGTCCATGTTTCCCCTATCCCTTCCTCCTAATAGTCTCCCCCTGCACTTGTTTGTGCTGCAGCTGTGCTTGTCAATCTCTGGGAAGGACTCTCCCCTGCTTCTAGAAGGATCGTGGAAAGTCAATCCCTGATTGGAACAGGCTGGGAAATCCCCCACCCCTCGTTTCCTATTCGTTGTCTGTGTGCCATCCCCACTCCACTGATTGGTTTTCCCTCTTGTGTCCGCCCCCTTCTCCTGGTCCCTTATAAGCAATCACCCCGCCCCTCTGGTTCAGACCTTTTGTGGCCTCGCCTGCACGATGAGCAGGTGACAATAAACTCCATCTTGCCACGAAGTCTCCTTTTCCTACCTTCGTCGTAGCCTCAGCAACAGCTCACGTGTAGCTCCTGACCCACCGAGGGGTGGTTGCCAGTCCACCTGCTACTGCCTAACCGGATCTGAAACGATTCCCAGCCAGGGCAGCCGGGACTAGCTGGAAGCCACTTTCCAGTAGGCAGAGGAATCATTTCATCTGCCCTTCCTCGGGATGACTGGTGAGGATGATCAGTACACTTTAGCAACACATTAATCATGTGTATTTGTCATTCAAAGATCTATACATTTTAACGTCTACTGCTGAAATGGAGTAATTCCCTTCCACTGCTTCACAGTAATCTCCCTCTCCTGAAAAGAGTATTCAGATCATCATTCCTGAGCTGACAATTCCTTCCCTGTCCTATTAGCAAGGTAACTGATCCATTGCACCTCACTTTGATCAAACCACTGTCCCATCAACCAGGGTGGTCTTGTTTCAACTCAGATTCATCCAGCCGTGGCTTAACCTGGTGAAAGAACCCCCAGTGAACAGATGTGAGTAGCAGTGGATCAGCTAAGAGAAGCCTTGATTTTAATGGCTCTAAATGTTGGCCTTCATCAGTCCTAAATATTTAAACACTTTTTTTTCTGTAGAAATCTGTAGACAACTAGAGATATAAATGTGTGTACACATACATCTCTCTGATTACTCAAACCCAAAGTAACTTCTGCTTCAAATTTGAGAATTAAACTACAGTTTAATTTGACATAAGGCTCAGTTTAGCTTAATGTAACACTTCATTATACAGACACACAGAATTACCTGATTTGATATAATGTCATAAAAGATATAATTCTCAGTGTAGCCCTTACCAGTTTGGCATGTGGCTGAAAAGATGGATCTCTAACCTGTAGAGAACACTGAAAAATTAAGTAATTTGAAAATAAATCAATAAGGCATTAGATAAAAAAGTGACAGTAATGGAGTTACCTGTAACTCCAGCCGTTTCAATGACACATGCATTCACAGTTAAACTCCCTGTTTCATACTGGCTGCTTTCTTAATGATAATCTGGAATGAAAACCAGATAAATGGAGTTTTGTAGAGCTTTGTGCATTGACCTCACTGTGCTTCCCCCGAAGTCAGTGGTTAATTTCAGCAGAGAGCAGAGTTTGCCTGTGCAGCTTGAAAAGCCCATCTTAGGTGTGTGCAGAAGAATTTCTGAAAAACAGGAATGACCTCATGCTCTCCCAGTGGCACTCAGCAGCTTCAACTCCTGAGCAAGTGCCATTGCCTCTGATTCCACTGTAAAACAGGAGCACTCATTCACTATGATAATCAAGTTCCAGTGCTTTGAGTCAGTAGAAGTAGGTAATAGAGTGAGCTAAAAGCAGATAATGACCCTCGATCATCATAAGGGTCATTAACTCCAGCAATTTACTAAAATACTTCACTTTTTGGTTGTTGTTCAGCACTTGAGATCATGCAAAGATCCTTGGTTGCATATAAAGCTCCAAATGAATCCTATCCTAGAAAGCAATAGGAACCTTTTGCCACTGAACAGAAAAATAAAATGTGTCAAAGCGCAATGAGGGACTAACAAATCTAAAATTTAAATCTATGGAATCTCACAGCTAAAATTAATACAGCAAGATAAGATGGGAGAAAGCAGCAGCAGAATATCACACTGATTTCAAGGCACAGGAAGAAGCACACACACAACAAAATAATCTAGAAGGGCACTCCAGGGAAAAGACCTATCCCCACAAGTATCCAATAATGAAAGAAAACTGGACATAATGAAAATGAACTTCCATTAATATGATTTCCCAAAAGGTCTTTTCTTTTTTGTATTAAATTTCAACTCACACATCAAAGTGAGTAAGAACCCAACTGATTGGTTTGCTGCTAAAGAGATGCAGATTTGCTTCTGACTGAAGAAAATTGTGTGGGACTGAATTGCATTTTTAAAGGTTAGCAGGACACCTTATGCTCTGATATTGTTTGTTCCCATTTCAAAAGGCTTTTCCTCTTGAGGTTTCATCTCCTTGTAGTTTTCTTCAAGTGCAAAGCTTTGAATAAATAAAATGCAATATGATGTACAGTATTGCAGAGGTCTTTATAGAAAATCATTCTACTTCTTCATTATACCTTTATCTTGCTCTTTTTTTCCTACAGTAACAGCATGTTATTTCTCCAAACTAGAAGAAAGCAAATTAGATGAAGCATCAGATAATAACTGTAACTTTGGTTTTCCATTAAAATAGCTTCAAGATGTAGCCTTGAAGAAATCAGTCAAATAAGAAACATAACTAGAAACTCTTTTTTATGGTTTACCAACATGCAACCATCCAAAGTAATTTCTTTGTCAAATTATCTTAATAGAAACTAGATTAAAATATGGTTTGTGTTGAGGTTGGTTTTTCTCTACTCCTCCACTTTTGCATGTGAGTATCAGGACTATTCAGGAAGGTTCAGGTTTGAAACCTCTCCAGTCTGAAATTGTTATCCCAGAGTAAGAGCAGCTTTGCCTCACCATCCTAAAACACAAAATCTGACAAGACAGGAGCTTACTTATGCTGAAAATGTAGTTCAAGTGTCTAGTTAGGCTTTGACATAGTTCTGGAGATCACAATAAATGTGTTAATTAATATCACATGGGATAACAGTTGATGAGATTTGGGATGTCTGTCTCCGGCAACAGTAAAGACCAATAGACTATCAGAAAAAAAAAAAAAAAAGAAAAAGAAAAAAAGGCAGAACTGTATTACAGGGGAGTTTAATTTCAGTTTTCCCACATCATAAGGCTCTCTTCATCCCTCCCTTCCTTTCAAAGGAAGAATACATAAAAAACTGCCCAATACATGACAAAATTCCTAGACTTCAGCAAAAGTTATGAAAAGAACCAAGTTTCTTCTGCTTCAAATATTTCAGTGACATTTTAAGAGTTTCTAAATTTAATTTGGATAAAATCCTCCCCCTCAAAGTGCCCACTTTCCATCTTCCCATCACCCTACTTCCAACTTCTGCTCCTACACTCCTGCATAAAGATGCAACTGTGCTGCTCAGTCTTCCAAAAGTTTCAGGGAAGAGGGAATAGGCAACCAAATGCAATATTTTCCATTTATAACCCATCTCAGAACTGTTATCCTGACAAATTATCATTCTTAGTCTAGTTTTTCCAAAAGCAGCCCTGGTGGCTTAATCCAAGAGGATCAGGAAGTCTTTAAAAGCATTAACCCAATTTAGGCTTTGCAGTAGTACTTATATGGCAAAACATCAAGTGTTTTCTGAAAGTTCTCTGTGGACTGCTTGTCCCAAAATGTTTTGCTGCAAGTGATGAATCAGAGAGCAGGGACAGCTCAGGATGACACTGACTCTGCCTCCTGTCCCATGACATGAATTCTATCTGGTGAGGATGCCACAGGGAGTGCCCCAGGTCTCCCTGACAGACCCCACTGCCACTGCCACGAGTGCCAGCACAGCACAGAGGGGGTGGCATTTCCTCCAAAGCTTGGATGCTATCACAGGAAACAAAATCATGCGTGTTGGCGCCGGTGAACTTTGCAAAAAAAAGAAAGTGCTGACACCATCCACTGCCTGAAGGCAACATTTCTCACTTTCTCCTGATTCATGGTTTGTTGCATTGTGTTTCTCCCTCTCTCTCGGGTTACACAATCCCTTCCCCCTCCTCCCTGACCCCAGACAGACCTCTGGCCAATCCCAAGGGACTGCTAAGGGGTCTCCCTGTGCCCCTGCAAAATTCCAGGGAGAACCATCCAGGCAATTAGTGGAAGGGTGGAAGCCACCCCCCTCCCCAAAAGGGATTTGACCCCCGGGATGCCTGTCCGTCTTGGGTCACTCCCCCCCCCTCCAGTGATTGGCCGTGTCTCTGCCCTTTCCCTGCCCCCTCCTCCAGGTAAAAAGGACAAGCAGGCCACATGGTCCCTCATTCTGCTCTGGGAACTGCAGATTCAGGAGTCTATTCTCTAGCTGGAATAAAGCCCTGGATTAGCCCCATTGCAGAATCGGTTTCTTCTTCGCTGATAGCCTGGTCTCTTGCCGAGCCCACGTGGACTTGCCCTGCTAACCCTGCTCCTCAGCACGGCAGACAAGCCAGGGCCGTCTCTGCTTCACCTAGATCGAGCGGCCAGCTCCCTTGCTCCAGGCCGTGATACAAAGTTACCGCTGTGAGACCTGATCGGTCTTGACATAGGTAACAGTATCAGTGGTTTTCAGTCTGCTGGAATGAATCAGGATCCACTGCAGTTTGTCTGAGGCACGTGCCCCCTCACTAAATCTCTCCAAAACCCCTGTACCTTTACTCGTGTTTATACTGGTTATAGCTGGTATGCCAAATAAACAAGCAGAATGAATGCATTTGAGTCTTTGTCAGCTGATGGCAAAGAGTAAAGCAGGTGAATCAAACTGGTGGAAATATATATACAAAAAGGATGCAATGAGGAGAAATTAATGGTAAGAAATATGATCATTATAACACAGCATATCAATTATTTATTCTAGAGAAATAAGGGGAAATATATCAGAGGATTTAATCTCTCTCTACACAGTAAAATTTACTCATATTTCAAACAACTTTGAACAACATACATGGAACAAGCACCCTAACATTAGAGTCAGTGGAGGTGAAAATATCTGAGTACAATATTTTCACTAACTTTGAAAGCTCCTCTCGGTGTTATCTATCTATTAATTGCCTCAACTCTTTCTAACAAGAGCAATCTGCCTACAGGACTGAAGGTCATGGCTACAAAATGTTCTCAGCTTTGTGAGCACTAGTTTTTAAAATTATTTTTGTATTAGATTTCAGAAACCATCTTACTCAGCCTTAGCTATCTAAAAGCCAAGTGTTCACAGAGTTACCTCCCACAGGACCTAGAGGAAAGAGTTAGTGACTCACTGCAGCTTGTGTGAGCTTGAGACAGCTACAGCAGTGATTCTCTCTGTGTGGCTCTGCCTTCACCTCCTACAGAAGAAATGAATTCCAACTTAAGGTTTTCATAAAAAAAAATTCTGTTACATTTACAGCCATTCAAAATGGAAACTATTATCACTTGGAAGAAATCACTCCAAATGTCTGTCTTCCACATCCAGCGTTACATAATCCCAAGTGAATGGTAGGGCTGTAGGTGCTCTGCCTATCCTCTTTCCCCAAGCTTCAGTGCTCTGACAGGAGATATTCAGGCCTGAGACACCTTCCCTGATCCCCCCTGCCAGCCATTCTGCTCTAAATGTGCAAAAGACAATAGAAGGAACCCAAAGATGGTAACAAGTAAAACACCACCTAAGCACTTCTCAGCACTTCTGCTAAAATATTCTCAAAATGCTGATATGTGAGAGGGAATTGGTCTGACCATTGATTTGGTGAGATCACACCAACACCTGGATATGGCTCCACAAACCCCATGGGGTACAGCCAATGCAGTTCTGTCTCATTAGGAAAATCCTAATCATCCTCAACCACACACCAAACAGCAAGGTAACAAAATTCAGTCTTCTTTAATTTTCTTTGTTGTTTACATAGTAAGGAAGGGGGTTTCCATTCCCACATATCTGTTTTTGGAAATCCTCTCAAAATATTATGACCATATGTCCTATGGATTCACCTTTCCTTCTCACTCTCCTGGTTACAGCTGGTGTTGCACTGACCCATGAGGTTTTGAAGTTGTCATTTGTCTTTGTGGTTCAACAGTTATTGGTTGATCCAGCTGTAAAGATTTAAGCTGGATCAATCAGCCTCTCCCTTTCAAAAACAAAATTGCTATTAAGCCTTTCTAACCTTTTATCTTTTTCTTCCAATCTCAGGCCACAGGATGGCTAAAGGAAAAACAATTACAAAAAAGAAAATCCATATAAAGCTTACAACCACATACAAGTCATGGAACACAAATAGTGTAAGCCAATCTTCCAAAATCCCTGTGAAAGATTACGATACATTCACTTGAGAATTCCTATCACAGAACATTTTTTGGATCAGAAGTGGAACATCCTGATGCAGCTCCTCATTCTCCTTCCTAAATAACACCCTAAGCAGAAAGCAATTAAAAAATTAGCAGCAGACTAATAACCCTATCCTACCTTTAAAAAAATAAAGTACACACAAAAAAACCCCACCCACCCAAACAAACAAACAAACAAACCCCCACAAATTAAACCCCCAGTCATTGACCCATCATATAAAATTAGCACATGCCAACTTTTGCTTCATTGTACCAAATCTGATTTTGTCTCTCATGGAACCCAGTACTTCTGGGATGCATAAATTAAAAGTGACTAGTCAGACACTTTCTCTTCTGGAAATAATTTAAAAACAAACAACAAACAAAATTAGTTCCACTGAAATGAGTTCAAATGCTACAGAATTCATTTGGAATGACAAGTTATACAGATTTACCCATAAGGTTGTGACATCCACTGGTAAATTCTAATTTATTAATAGAGTATTTTGTGTTTGAGTATTTTGTGTTTGAATATGAAAGAAATGAGTCTAATTTTTAATTTTTTTTTTAGATCAGATGAGAAACAACTGAATTCAAGGTTCATATTTCAGCACAGAGTGTTCTAAACTAAATACCTCCATTAAATACAGATCTACATTCTTGACTTGCAGTCTTTAAACCTGCCTGGTAGAAAATAAAGAATAAGTGGCATTTTTCATCAGGATTTTATCTTGATAAAAAGTCCTTTTTGCAGATATATTTGATATTCATTATTTTTCTGTAACAGCCCTTGCATCTCCAGTGTTATCAAACCCCAGCAGAATCTTTTCATCTTAATAATAAAAAAGTAGACTATGTTCTCAACCCTGTTCTCTTCAGATTATCAATATAAAATGTGTGATTGACAGAGGGGGAGGCAAGCCAGTTCTGATTAAATCTGAGCTTTTATTTGGGCTGGTTTCAAAAGGAGAGAAGGTTCTCTATCTGCTATGACACGTCAGGTTTTGTCTGGCCATTATCTTTTTTGTAGACCCTTGTACTGTTGTTTTCAGGAATAAGTGCAGGTAGGGTTCGGGTGAGTTCTACAGTTGTGGCTTTGATGAATTCCTGCAGTTTATCAAGCAGACAGCTTGTGGCTCTCACTCATTTTCAAAGGAAACAACACCGAACGAGTTATTCAGCCTCACAAAAGAAAATTGACGTGTGACATTACCCAACCAAACACATGAGATCTCATCAAAACAAGAGTTGAATTCTACTCTTTTTAATTTTATTTCCATGTGATGTCCACTCTAATTATACATGAGTTTTGGAAGGTAATGATTCATCAGTTCCTATAAAAAATTCCCATATTATTCTGAATTCTTTTTTTTTTTTTTTTTTGGTTAAAGAAAAGGTCCTCAATAGATTTGGGAGCTCAGTCATTTAACCCTGAGTTTTAGCATTTTCTTTTTCTTTTTAGCATATTAGATACAGGGAAATAGTTTATGAATGCAGTTTTATACTACATTTAAATGGAAAATGTAACAAAATATATTGTGTAAGTATTGTCAGGAATTATACTTTTGTAGTTTTGAGGGGAGAAAATAATATTATTTCATCAGAAATTTTCAACAGTAATTTTGGAGTTTGAATAAAAAGAAATAAGGAAAAATTAGCATATTAAAACCAACATTAATTACATTAAGTAACAGGAAATGTATGAAAAACATTGAGTTATAAACAGCCATTCTACTGCAGAGACATAAAAATGATCTACAGTCATAAAAAAATGAAAAGGCATCAATGTGAATCATATCCTGCAAATAATCATTAAAAATATTTGGTTTGCTCTGCTTTAAATTTTTCCTATTTAAATATAAATTATATGTATCTAATATAATTTTAAATTTTAATGCTTTTGCCCCCTTTTAAAACATAAGTATGCTTATTCCTAAAGGGACTGTGGATGACACAGGGAAGAGTTTTAACATAGAACACGGTAGCTTACTTTGAAGTATTCTCCACTTTGCCACAGAGAAAGAACAAACCCTTGGAACTTTTGATGTGTAAAAATGGATTGTGCATGAAGATTCTGTTTGTGGGACATGGACATATTTCACTCAAGCAAAGAATGCCCTCAGAATATAAAGCTCCAAAGGGGCTTTGTTTTTTTCATGACAAAATTTCAGATTCTCTCATCTATCTCAGGAAAAATTATGTTCTTCACGAGTAAGATTAGTGCAGTTCATTGTGTGAAATTCCACAGTTATCATATCCTCGTGAATTTAATAAAGCTCAGCCTTAGCAGCTCTTGAACAGCAGCCAAGCATTTGATTTGTTCTATTTCATTTTATTAATTTAAATGCATCTTGCTGCCATCTGGAATAATAAAAACAAACAGTTCAAGGAGTTATTGTGTTAAAAAAGGGGAATGAAATGATGGAATATCCTCTTCCAACTCCCCCTCTCCTAACTCTGGCTGTTTGATATCCATTTCAGAACTCATGTTGTCATTTCTTAATTCCTCAAAGACAGCCTGTAAGAGGATTGTCAGGACAGATGTTCGAGCCCTCACACAACTGAGCACATGCTGTCTTAGCCATGCTCAGTGTTTCAAAGCCAAACTACTGTATTAAATCATGCTTGGGAGCTGAAAGCAGTTCATTGTATATCTTGTATACAGGAAGCATCAAAAGCCTTTTTTTGCCTCCAATTACATTTTCCTGGTTTAATTGTTCCTGACAGAATTATTCCTGTCTGCTTTTAATATCCAACCTTTGAGAAAAGTTTCTGAAGAGGTTTGATGCGCTCATTGTGAGTAAAACAATCAAGATTGTGTCAACTTCTCAGGGCTTCCACTACAACTAGAGGAAATTCAAATAAAAACTCACAACATATTTATAAAATAAAGATGAATACAAAATTTGATGAGCCGTAAAAGTGAGCAGCAAACAGTGTACTTGGGGGTTCACCCCAAAAATGCATACAAATAGATATATTTAAACTATTTACAGCTGTAAGTAATTTGAATTCATAGGATATTTATACATGTGGGTAGTGGATTCATAAACACAATTAAGATTCTGATTTCCACTCAAACACCTCTATATTCTTGAGGATCCTAAAATATTAGAAGTCAACTGAACAAGACAGAGAAATCTGAAAAAAACTGGTTTTGAGTCTCATGATTGGAGTAGGTGACTTTCACAGATCCCTTGGAACCTGAATTATTCTATCATTCTATGATCTTTAAGAATTCTGATGTAAGAAATAGATATATATTGTGTGATCCACCAACATATCCTAAATGGCTATAATATATTGTCCAAGGTTTATACATGTAGTACTAATTACTTTGGTTATTATCATAGTGCTGTTATTAAATATCAAATTGACACAACAAGTGAAAGATCTTATAAATGTCTGGATTCTTACCCCCCCATAGTTTCAATACATTAATATAAAAACAGGAAAACATAGCAATAAGAAAATCTTAAACCATCCATTAAAGACAAGAAAACAAGAATCTCACAGTGTTAGACCATACATGTATTATTTTCCAACACGGAAGAACAATCTTTGATGGACAGGAAATGAAGTAACTTGGGTTAAAATTTGGCCTAAGTGCTAATGCACAGAAGTGGTCTTACCATAAACCTGATGAAGAAAGGGAATGAATTAGGGAAGATCATTTAGCAGGAACTGATTTACAACTTTGGCCATACGAGCTTCTTAAAATGCATTCATCAAATCTTCCAGCCTCTGGTTTACAAAATCAGTAGGTTTGATGATTCCCCCATGTGGGAGCAAACACCAATCTGTTTATCCATGTTTTTTTTTTTAAATTAGTCACAGTCATTTTGCTAGATTAAAAATCTACTTCAGGCTGTTGAAAAATCCATTCAGCTTCATGCTTCTAAACAGCAGGAAATGTCTTTGAACACTGGCTTATAAAGAAAACAAGAAAAGTTTTAGAAAATTACCTTATCTTTTTGTTTGTATATAAATCTATATATGTCTATAAGCTTCTTCAATATATAAAATAAGAATTAAAAAGGTAAGCATTCAGTGTGTCTAATGAGACGCTTCTGAAAAGTATTAGAGATCTGGATTTGGATAGAGTAGCTTACTGCTATTTGAAGGAGGAAAAAACGATATTTTCTTGCAGGAGTTTTGGTAAATCCCTTGTTCCCACTCAGGTGTAGAAAATATTACAGATCAAGGTGACTCAGCACGGACTGTGAGCAGTGAATACAGCAGTGCTGATCACAGCTGCTAATAACACCTCACACACCTTTCCAAGTGGCAGCAGCTCTCAGCCAGAGCTCTCACTGGGTTCTGAGTTCAGCACGAGTTGGGAGAAACACTTCTTGTATAAATTGCAGTTGTTTGGGCTTCTAACTTTGAAATCAATAGCAATCAAGATCTCAGCAGGCTGGAGAAGTTGTTGCTTCCCTTCTGCTAAGCTTGAGAACATAATCCAATGCTTTCCTCCCCTCTTGAAATTTTGTTTACAAATAGACATTTAAACAAAAAGCCCTTTTCCACCTTCAGTTTGATTCCTTGGTGTGTTAGCTACAGATAGTTTCATGTTAAACACCTCCAAAAACAGAGACTTTGGAAAAGAGAAGACAGAAGGTAGAAAATACTGAGGGTTTCATAGTGTATAATTAAAAATCTCTGTGCCTATATGTTTAGGTAGTTATAATAACTAGGTACTGGTAAGCAAAAGCACTTGCTTTTAAATTTATTTTAATGTATTTCAAGAAATAAAATGCAACAAAGCTAGAAGGCAGTTTATTGTTATACAAAAACTAATTTTACATCAGGTAAGTTTAAAAACTAAAAAAAAACCCAATCTTTTTGTATCACCTTTAGGAATTAATATAGTTTTTTATAGTTAAATAGCAAAGAAAACTGTACCATAAATTTTTCCAAGTCTGAGTTTTCTTATTCACTTCCAGCTCCAAACACATTGTTTTTAAAAGGGAGGGAACAATTTTTAGCAATCTACAAAAACTCAGTCAACAATACAATACACACCTTACCTTTCAATCCCAATAAACCTGATCAGAATCACTTTTCAACCCAGATATGAACACACATCCATGTGTTCAGATACATTCAGTTAGCAGCAGAATTCTGCTGCTTTTATCCATAATGGATCGACACTAATGCATTTAATAAAATATGCGACTTAAATGTGACTTAAAACTGCATCTGCAAAGATCTCTGATATGGCACTCAGGATTTTGATTTAGTTTCTCACCACAATAATAATTATAGATGGAAAAGATCTTCCTTTCCCCTCATCCCTTTCCATCCTAACTCCTCCTAGGTCCTGCACATGGTCATGACCTTGTCTGTGCAGACCCTGGCCAAGTTTGGTTATCAGACAATCACAAAATTCTGAGTAATTTCCAATTACTCAAACCCCCTAAACATTCAAAGGAAAGGACTTCCCAAATTCCAGTCACCCATTTGAAGTTCATTTGCTTGTCTGAATCACATGTGCCCAAGTGTCTGGAAAAGACCAGAATTTGTCCCCTGTTGGTTCCTTTTTCATACAAGAGAGGGAAAGGAAAACCATCAGCACATGGATGGTTGTCTTGGTTTTGAAAGAAGACAGGTATCTGCTAAAGAGGGGCAGGGCCTCTCTTGGAATGGATAATTCAAATCCCCTCCCCTCAAATTATTATAATTTAGAAAAATTAAAACGGCTTTCAGGCAGAGATATGGGGACAGGAATAACAGTTCTTTACTAATAGGTATAACAAGGCAAACAAACAACAAAAACTACAGCAATTAATAGCGAACAGAACCAGAGACCTTGACGGGGCTTGGTTTCACAAAACCTGGGGCAGTCTGTTCTCTTGGGACTACGAAAAAAAAAGTACTAAGCTGGAACGGTGAGGGATCCCGGGCTGGTGGATCAGATAAAATCCGGAGCTCCGTCGGTGGTCACTGGAGGGCAGGGATGTACGGCAGGGAGGGCAGTGCGGGGCCGCGGTGCAGAGCAGCCTCAAAGCAGCGCCGAGGCAGTGGGACAGGGCTGGGCTAGCTCCAGCACGGCAGTAAAAGGAGAGATCAGGATTTCCTGGGCACACGAGCAGATGATGGTAGCTCTCTTCAGGATCAGATCCGGGTGGTGCCAGTGAAAAACCCAGGCAGCAACAGCAGCCTCGTCCTCTCCCGATGCAGAGCACACCAAAAGTGAAGCTGCCCCCCAGCCCCGTCTTTTTCTCTGCCCCTCCCCCCCCCCCCGAGAGAAACTCCCGGAGACAAAGATTGTCGCCAAGTGCCAGGCTCCATCCTTTTGTTTCACCTGAGCACCGATAAGTATCCAGTGATTAGTTGCCTCACAACCCTTGGGAAAAAATTCTATAGGTGAAAAAAGAAAAAAAAAAAAAAAACAACCAAGAAACAAGCCTAACCTCCAACAATGGTTTAGATCCAGACCTGGGAAAAGTATTTTTGAGTGGGAAAATCTATGATTGGAGACTTTCAGATCACAGCCCAGGGTAAAAGAGAGAACAGGAGCAGAGGGCACTTCATCCATCCAACAGCCATGGAACTTCTCTTAGGAAAGGATGAAAACAATGCTGAGAACCACAGACCAAAATTCAGCTCATAATTCTTAGCTGTAATTCAGCAATGAGAAATCAAACTTCATACCTCTGATATGATCATTCAGCTTTTATTGGAAATAAGTGATTTCAGCTTGAATGAACACCTTCCTTGGAAATGAGAACACGAATGAAACCTATTGAAAAGGTTGCAAAAAGTCAATAATGCCCCTGAAAAATTCCTGATATCACATTTAATTCCATCTCTATGCATATAAATAACTGATTTTGATTTACATGTGTCTATGAAATAAGCAGAAGCTCACAATTTGAAGAAAATACAAAAATGTCATTTTGCTACATTTTCAGTGGTAAAATTCAAGAATATGAGTCCATTTAGCAGAAAAAAAATGTATTTAAGAATACTGAGAGACAGTATCGGAATGAGCAAAATAACCTAGTGAAAGAATCATAGCACTAAAACTCAAAACTGCACTTTTCATATTTTTATCCTAACCTCCAAATCACCACGAGTCATCGTCTCACATATTGAGAGCCCAGTACATTCTCAAAAGGGAAGACATCTTCCCCAAAATCAAATAATGTGGCAGATTGAAATCCTTAGAGCCTGGCTATCTTTCACAGCAAGAGATATTGGGATGGGCACATCTCTGCAGCTTCAGTCTGTGCAATATTTACCGCCTATAACCTTTGTTAATTGAATGTGTGATAAATGCGTATAGACACCCTCATGCTCCCTATACACACAGGCAAACAAAATACATACAGAGACAAATAGAAACACTCACACGTGCATGGAAACCATTAGAAAATGTGTAACTCTTGGAATTCCTGCTTAGATTTCTTTGAAAAAAAATTGTAGACAAAAGAAATGTGCTGCTAAAGAGTATGAGGTTTTTCAAAGAGGCATATTTCTTCATATTTCTTCTTGTAAAGTTTACATGTGGTTAAGTTATTTAATAATCATAGCTCCTAAACTGTGAAAAATACCAGTTTCTCTAGAGGTTTGGTGGTGCGCATGCATTAAGCAAACAGACCAGAGGTGTATTTAAAAACAGTGCTTCTCCAGAAGGTACACAAATATAATTGTCAAACCAAATTTATTTTAGAAATAGATAAATAAGACTGAAGGAACAGTGCTCAGTAATTCAATATGAAAGCATAAATATATATTCAAATCATTTGTTAAAAATATTTTACAAATAATATGTAAGACCAGGATACACCATAAATATATGTTTTATGGTAAAATGGGAAATCACTTGTTATAAATATATGGTTAATTCGAGCTTTATTAGAAACATGTTATTCCTGTATAAAACAAACTGTTCCAAGATACCCCCCTGTACAGAATCAGTGCATAGATGAATGAGCAGGAGGTATGCCTTCCTCCCCACCAGATAGAACAATAAGACGGTATCACCACATCAATGTGGGGTGGGACGATACTTGGGAGAAGTAGATTGCCACCAAGATAAGAATCACAAGCACCCATCGAGAGCATTCATCTCCACTCAGCCCAAGGAAAATCCAATCAAGTCACTTTCCTGTCTTCTCGGAATCGGAATCCTGTCACTCATTGGGAAAATAGTAATCAAGACATGTTTGCCTTACCAGAACTTCAGGAATATTCATGCACAGATTCAAAGATGAGACCAGTCTTACCAGAATTCTATTCTACATCTACACCTGGCGGAAAGAAAATCTATCTGCATATTCAAAGACTGGACTGAACAATAAACTGGCCTCAGGGCACAAAAACTATAAAAACTGGCCTTTGGGAGATGGCAGGTGTGAACCAGGGAGGGGACATCAGTCCAGGGAGGCTGTGTCCTTTTTGGTTCACCCAGCTCTGATACCTGGGGTCAGAACTGTCCTTTGATTGTGGCTTTACTCGATTTTTCACTTTGTTGTTTTTCCAATAAATTTCTTAACCAAAAGATATTGGGGAAATTGTCGTTTATAACACACTGGAAAAGTGTAACAAAAAAACAACCCTGCAGCATCACAGTTTATGTTAAAAATATAATTCTATTTACATCACAAACCAGCTTTGTTCCTGACAGCCCCCTACTGCCCTTCAGAAGTCCCCCAATCAATTGAACTCAGAAGGATTTAAATCCCCCAAAGTTCCTACAGTGCCTCGCTTGCTCTCAGGAGTGTTTGAGGTTGGGTAGGAGGTAGCTTTGATAGACACACAAATCCATAAGAATTCCATAATAATTGGCAACACAGCACTGGATGCAACCAGCTCATCTGAGAGTCAGCCCTAGCTGCTGTGCTGGAGGGCTGCAAGCAGCCATGGGATCACTCACATCTAAAACTGGCAATAAATAAAGAAGTATTCTTTTTGTTCAGCCCCACATTGCACTGGAACCGACCAAAAGCAGACTCTGGAGCTTTCCCTACAGACACGGCCTGGCTGCTCTGGAGATGAGGCAATGAACACCAGAGAAAAGGAGGAATTTCTTGAGAAGTTTATACTGGGGTGACTGCAATAATTGCAGTCTGAAGTATGATAAATATATTGATATTCCAAAGGAAATATAATGAGTTGTCAAGTTCAAAATAACATTTGGCCTGCTCAGTGATTTTTGCTCATAATTCACTCTGACTTCTAAGCAGTCAGAAAAAAAAAATTCTGTAGGTGAAAATATTTGAGAAACAGTTGGTTTTGAAACACATATATCTAGCTTTGACTCAGGATACTAATACTATTTAAAACAAAAATAATAGAAAATTTTGACTGGCCTTCATCACAGAAAAGTGTAGAAATTGATATCCAGCACACACACATATTTGGTCAATAAACATTCATGGCTTTCATAAGATTTTCATGAACCCATTCAACCATCAGGAGGAAATGAGCTCTGAACAAGTTTTATACCAGTCTATGAAAAACCAACTTTTTAAAAAGTGATACTTAGATGTACAAAAGCAAAAATTGAAACAGACAAAACACATGAAACTGAGCCACATAAGAGGTTTCCAGCTTTCCCTTAGTGCATTTGGAAGGTTATCTTATTTGGCTGGGATGACTCATGAGAGAACCAGAGGAGGGATATTACTGATTGGGACCAGTAATTAAACCATGAGATGTACCTTTTATTTAATTTATGTAAATTTTGGAAATTTTAAAATCATCCTAGATGCTTTTAGAATTATTTATTGGTAGACTAGAATGATAGGAACAGTGTAATACTAGGAAAAATTAGAGCTTCAGCTAAGTTAAAAGCAAAGGAACTTGAAATGAAGTATATTTTTCTCTGAAAGCACATAACTGGCACATCTGGTACAAGGAAGGTACTTATCAAAGGTTCTCTTCATACTCAGTGCAAGAAAGTAGGCACTTCTAGAGGGTACGCAGTCCTAAAATCAAAATAACCTGCTACAGTCTATCTGTGACTTGTCACCACCAGAGAAAAAAAACTGAGGGCAACTATATGTTCACTTGAGATGACTAAATTACATTATCTCCACTCAGTATCCCTGGATTAAAAAAAAAAAAAGTTTGAATGTAAGCATTGAAATTATTTGGTGCTTCTCTTCATCAAACATTAAGTTTACGTATAGAGGTTTCTCAAAGAGTAAATTCAATCTAATTCTTGTAAGGAGAGAAATCCAAAGACTCAAAGTAAAAACAGAAACTCAAAGCCTGTGAAATCATCCTGTCTGTCTGACAAACCACTCTGAATGAGGCCCAAGGGCTGTTACTCAAACATCACTGAATTTTCCCATCACCCATCTAGGAAACACCTCCACAAACAACTGCAGCAGCAACAGGCAGAAGCAGCATGTGGGACACCAAACAACACTTCTGGGATGAATCCCTCACTGTGTTGGGAATGAATTTTAAACTGCCTGAATTGTGGCACTGAGTCAAATGTCTGACAACTGGGAGTGTTGGAGGTTTTTAGTTTGAAGCATGAATGCTGCAAGGCTGCTAAAAATAGGAACAGCAAAACTGCCTGACAGGTACATGAACTTCTTCCCAAGAAAATGATCCCATCATCGGAAATGAAAAACTCTCTGTAATAGTCATAGCTATAATTATGCGATACAATATGCTCAATTACAATACGTACTTCATCATTACTAGAATTTATTTTACAGATCAAATAGCCAAATACACATTTTCTTTTTAAAAGAGCCAGATAGCAAATGTGGAGCAAACTATAGGCAACAGTCATGGTAGACATTCTGGAGTCCAAGAACTGAGGCAACGTGATTATGAAGTACAAGCCTATAAATATCTTTACATCAAACATACAGTAATGTGTAAGAATTCCATGTTGTAGTCTAATTCATTAATAACTTTTTTCTTTAAAAGAAAGTTCTATATACTGTATACATCTCAGTTAAAAGCAGTGTCTGTATTTCATTTTATTCTAGCAAACTAATATTACATGTCTTCACATAAGTGCAGAAAACAGGGTTCTTTATACTACTTTGCTTCCTAAGAGATTTTGCATTGCATATGAAATTCTAATATTATAGATGATACATATTAAGCATTACTCCCTAAAATGTGAGGCAATATACAAGAACTTGCAACCAACCCTCAAAGCTATGACACTCAAGTTTGATTTTGTAAATGAGTTGTGCTAAATAACAAATGATGATATAAAAAACTTTAATTAAAAAAAAAAAAAGAAACAACAAACAAAAAAAGACAACCAACCAAAAAAACCCCCACCTCTATAGAAGAATAATTCGGGAAAAAAACCAAAAACAACAGTAGGCCATTTCCCCCCACATGTGCAGGCTAACAGTGAAAAACTTATGTGTACTATTTCCTATTAAACTGAAAACCAAGCCACTGGATTTATGACTTTTTCTTTTTAAAGAAAAATACTTCAAAAGGTTAAATGTTTGGCACCTGTTAAATAGACATTAACTAGACTTCAGCAAGCAAAATGCAAATTAAATTTTCTTATTAAAAATTATGTGAATGCTTTCTAGTTATTTTAAAGGTGACCATTTATTACAAAATGTTATGGATAAGAAAGCAGGAAGTTCTAGTTTTTCACTACTACTATTTTGCCGAGAAAATGAGAAAGCAGTGACTTGATCATTTCTATTTATGATCCATAGCAGCAATATCATCATTAAAAATATGGAATAGATATAAATAACACTTAATTCTTAACATGTATAATGGTGCTACAAGTGACAACTCAGTTGTTTTTCTTTGAAATGCAAGGAGTATAAAGAACTTTACATTCTCTTTTTAACATATGAATAAAATTTATTGCTCCCTTTTAATATATTCATAGAAACAAAATTCTTAATTGTTTCAACTAAAATAAATAGGGAAAAAATCTGGGACAAGATGATTACAAGCAAAATAAATTTACCATAATCACCAACTGTGAAGAAGGATGGGTCACATTAATTTTTTTTTCTTAGCAAAACTATGTTATAGAACACCATAGCACAATGTACTAAAATTTCTTTGTCTTTTCCTTTTAAAAAAAAACCTTGCCCTTGATACCTTTGAGTAGGGCAGCTTGAACAGTTCATCATCACTTCCAAACTCCTCTGGAGATGAGACGATAAATTTCTTCTTGTTATAAATGATTAGAAGCCAATTCAAAAATAACAGGGTTTATTAGCAAAATTTCTAACACCGAATTAAAGCCACAATAAAAACGGAACAACAATCGATCGAGAGTTGGGTGGACAGAGAGGCGGTACAAAGGTACCCTCCGAATTCTGCCACACTGCTATGTTTCAGCCTGTAGGTTTTATACAGTTTTTTTACCCTAAGGCTAAGTCTATTGAAAGTCCAGATATGCTGTGTTTCCAAAAGAGTCCTGTCTGCATGAAGAGGTTGCTTGATAGTTTTTTTCCGAAATTCATCTTGGGAGGGGTGATCTGATCGTCCAGGATTTCCACCAAGATCGGTATCGGATGTTGAGGAGCTGTGAAGTGAGGGTCCACCCTTGATGGATGGGCCATCTTCTTGCTCTGCCTTGTCGTTACAGTTGTAAATGTGTTTAGGAACTTTGGAATCTTGGAGACATTCTCGGGTAGCTTCTTATTAGTAGCTTAAGTCCACACGAATTTATCTATTATACTTATTACAGTCCCCTACCTTTTTATTTACCCAAATAAATTCGTGTGTGTTGGATTGCCCTTCCTTAGTAATTGCCTTTGAGTCGTGGCATTCTACCCCTTTGTCTGATTCACAAATTTAGTATTGAGTGTCATAAAAGAAATAATACCCTTTTCCCTTATCTTTAGGACAATCATAATGCTTTTGATACTTCAGGTTTTCTCTGGTGCCATGTTTAGCTGTAGTTCACATCTCTTCCTGAGGGTTAGCCTCTGCGGGCTCTTGGGGGGGGTCCCCCTGTCTCTCAGCTCAGGACTACGAGGACTTTCCACTACAACATGCCTCTGCCTTTCCCTTCGCCCACGGGGTAGCAGCCCGCGGCGGGGTAATCCATCTTCTCGGCAGCAGGCATATGTTTCTGGAGTCCTGTCAGTCCGAGCTGCAAACCTTTTTTTAAAGGCACTCCACCGGGACAACCTGATTGTATTGGACCAGCAAGGTACTTTGATTGTCTTTCTGCACTCGACCTTGAGCACTTCAACTTCAGCATCTAATTGCCCTTTTGTCCCCTTTTTATATATATGATACCATTCTGGAGAATCTAACTCCAGTAGACCCAAGTTAGTGGCAATTACTAGGAAATGGCTATGTAGTTGCTTTCTCTTCCACCACCGTGGTGACCTGGTTTTCGGACAGACGGCACGGCTTACCACATTCTAGTGTGGAGCTCGGGCAGACAACACACAGATACCACTTTGGTAGATGGTTGAATGCGTTTATTAATTGAAAACATGCAGTTTAAGTACTATCTGGTCTTTCCATACGTCAGAGGGGTATTACTACATTTCCTGGGGGGAGAATGGAAAAGTCCTGGCATTGTTCAGGAGGGGAACTGGTGTCCTTTGAGATAACTTATCTCTAGGGTGGTGTGTGCTCTGTCCCTTCCGTGACAATCCGACTTTCTTCCGGACCGCCTGTCCCTCTGCAGTCCACATCCTTTCCACATCTCCCCCACATCTCCCCCCCCCTCTATCACAAAAGAAATGAGGTAGTTATACATGTGTATATATATATAGGTACTAAATGAGGTAGAAGGTTAGTATCTTAACTAAAGGAAAAAGGAGTTTGGAAACCTGAGTAAGTTTTTGCCAGGCAAGTTTGGAAAAGCTTGTGACTGGCAATGTTCCCTGATAAATTCACGGCATTTCATGCAGGCCTAGGAACAGAATGTTAGTCCGTTCTAGGCGAGCTCTAACAAATGAGACTATCTTGTTCAGCAGGCATGGTCCGAAGATAGCAGTTAAAAGTAGCATTGCCAATGGGCCTACTAAAGTGGAAATCAAAGTGGTTAACCACGGGGATTGGTTAAACCAGGATTCGAACCGGCCTTGCTGAGCCTCTCTATCTTTTTGTCTCTGAGCCAGTCTGTTTCGAAGTTCTGCCATGGAGTCTCTGACCACCCCGGTGTGGTCTGCATAAAAACAGCATTCTTCCTTCAGGGCTGCACACAGGCCTCCCTGCTGCATGAACAGGAGGTCCAAGCCTCGCCTGTTCTGCAGGACCACTTCCGAGAGCGAAGAGACTGACTTCTCTAGGTAGGAAATGGATTTCTCGATCCTCTGCAAGTCCTCATCTATGGTCATTTGCAGCTGAGACAGTCCTTGGTGCTGCGTTGCTAGGGCCGAAACACCTGTCGCCGTTCCAGCGGCTCCCAAGCCGAGCAGCATTGCGATAGTTATACCTGTTATTATCTCTCTTTTGTGAAGCCGGCTGGGTTCTTCGAAAAGGTTGTATACCTCTTCATCTGGGTGGTACAGGACCCTAGGAACAATCAGAACTTGGACACAGAAGTCGTTAGAATCGTTGAACTTGGGAAGAAACACACAAGGACTTACTCCGGATCTCTGACAAACCCACATTGCTGATGCAGCTGGGACTACCCACTTGTTATTTTTTCTGTTGGGCTTTACAACTTTGGAGCATACATTCCCTTTTCACTTAGCTAGGGCTGCATTTCCAAAACATCTGCCCCGACCTGAGACTTGACTCAGGGTGATACCTCTGCGGGGTGTGTTCCATCTGCACTGATGAGGTGCATCAGCTGTGGAGTAAGTGAATGAGGTGTTTACAGCAACTCCTTCATAAAAAGGGGGTTGGACATCATAACAAAGCCAACAGGAATTGGTTAGGTTAGGGTTAGATTCATTTAGGGATAGAAAAGTAGCATCTAACATACGAAGGATTGGGTCTGGGTCTGACTTGGCTGATCGGCCTATCTGGAAAGCTTTCTCATCGCTGGTTGGGTTTTCTGTGACACTCGCGGGTAAGGCTTTGGGGTAAGTTATGTTTTTCTCTGCCTGTGTGCTTTTAATCACCTTGTTGGGTCCAACCGCTCGGGGTGCGGAAGGCTGGAGCCTGGTAATTCGCACATTCACCCACTCTTTTGTCCCGTACAGGACCACTGTCCATGCTTTACCCACTGTCCAACCAGGATGATTGGGCTGCAAGACCGTCATTTTATAGTATATACATTTTTTAAATTTAGGGATTTTATAACTGTTTCGATGGGGGTTTCCCTGTACAGAAGGAGGTATTTTGCAACCTGCGGGTGCCCAGGTGAACTGCAGGAACTGGTCGGGCTCTGGTGGGTCCCACCCAGGTCCTGACTGCCTGGCATCTGTGACTATAGTTTCACAGCCCCAGTGCCCACAGTATCCCCACCCAGGGTAATTGCAATAACCTTTCCCTGGGTTTGAAGCTGGGCACCAGTAGGATATGTGAACGGGTGATGAGAAGGAATTTATCGTTGGTCGTCCTGGAAATATATCGGTGATGCGAAGCACGAAGGATGGAGTGTTTGGTGTGGTGACGTCTCTGAGCACCTTATCGCTGGTAAGGTGTCTCATGACCCACCTGAACGGCTGATGTGGGTAGTAATCTGGGCTGGCTTGTCCTCTGGCAATAAGCCCCAACAACAAGATCACACAGACATGTTGTCGATGCTTAGGTCTCACCCGCATGGGTTTCTCTGCTGCTGTCTGACGTTTTGGTGGCGTGTCTCGTTCCTCTGGGAGGGGCATATATGCATTACGTGGTCGCCCCACCAGCATGTCCTGTAAACAGAAACTCACAGTTCTCATTAGTCTCATCCTGCTTACTGTGAAGATCAGGTTTAATTGATTTGAGAGGACACCACCTGGTTTTCCCGTCCTTTCTGACAGCTGCATACCCTCGCCCTGCCAGCATCAATCTCCAGCCCCGTTCCCATTCACCCAGCTCATTCTTAATTACAACCTGCGGGCCCTCCTCTATTGCTTTGGAGGCCCAATGTTTTTGAACAGGACTGTTTGCTTCATTTCCTCTAGGGAATTGATTCAATGCTATCAGCGCGGTTGCCAGTATGCGTGTCTGTTCTCCTGAGGGGATGGAGTTGGTCATGCCTTCTGCTTTTGCCAACACCTCTATTTTGTTTTTCAGGGTCTGGTTTGCCCGCTCAACTATAGCTTGTCCGGTACTGTTATATGGGATACCTTGTACTAATGTGATCCCCCATTTGGAGGCAAATTCCTGCACTGGTTTAGAAATGAAATTGGAACCATTGTCTGTTTTGATCTGCTTGGGGATACCAAGCCATGCCATGGCTGTCAGCCAGTGCTGAATTGTGGCTTTAGAGTTAGCTTTGTGATGCTGTGTGGCTATGATCATTCCACTGAATGTGTCCACTGTTACTGCAAGCCATGCTCGAGGCTTCAACAGTTGACACAAGGTGAAATCTGACTGCCAGATTTCTGAGGGCTTGAGACCTCTTGGGTTGACCCCACTGGTCCACAGGGGTGACTTCTGGCAGTGAGGACAGGTGGCCACTACATGTTTGGCATCCGCTGTGGTGATTCCGCATCTCTTTGCCAGTGCTTTGGGTCCAATGTGGAGGGATTCGTGCAGTTGACGAGCTTCTTGCAGCGTCCAGACGCCTTTCGCTGCAGCGTCCGCCTTGTCATTGCCGATCTGGATATAACCTTTGACTGGGTTGTGGCTGTTGATGTGAATGACAGATACTGTGCCCTTTCGTGAGACGAGTGTTTCTTCTAGCATCAGGGCTGCTGTTGATGTTGACACACCTGGTCCTGCCATAGCCAGGCAGAGCTTTGCCACGAATATAGAGTCTGTTACGATGTTCAGGTGCTCGTCTTGGAAGAGTCCACACGCCAGGACTACTGCTGTCGCTTCCAGTTGCTGCACCGACAGTGTGGGGTCACATGCTTTGACGCAGTGCCATTGCTCTTCTGCCTGCCACACTGCTGTCGCGGTGGAAGTTGTGGAGGAAGCGTCCGTGAAAACTGTTGGTCCTGGCTGTGGTCTGTCCATGACCTTCGGTGGCATGTCTATGTCGACTATGGTCAGCAGCTGAGTCCAAGGTGGTCTGGTGGAGTAGAAGATTTCTCCTCCGAATCCGATGAGAGCAAGGGCTAGGTGTTCTGAGATTGTGGTTGACTCTGTGGTTGGTTGCTTGCGGAAAGGAAGGTGGATTCTTGTTGGCTCAGTCCCTAGGTGTTTCAAGGCGAGCTTCCTGCCTTTCATGATGAGGTTTGAGATGCATTCTATTGCTGGGGAAAATGCACGAGCTGGTCTTCCAAGGACCACCCATTGAATCGGTCGGGCTTTCTCAGAGGGTCCTTGGGCCAATGCTCCCACTCCCCCTTTTGGTGTGAAGTGTACGTATAAGTCCAAGGGCATCGCTGGATTCCATCTGGCAAGTGTACCTGTAGACATCTGTTGTTCGATGAAGTCGAGGGAGCTCGCTGCTTGCGGTGTCAGCTCCTTGGGTTCCCAGGGGTGCTTTCCTTTCAGGAGGTCATACAAAGAGTCCATGACCTCAGGAGGAATCAGGACGATGTTGCGAAGCCACTGCAATGATCCTACCAGGCGTTGCACGTCATGGAGCGTCTTTATGTCTCGGTGGACTTTCACCTTGGGGGGTGTCACGTAGGAGTTTGTGATCCCCACTCCCAGGAAGGTGACGCAGGGTCCTCTCTTGATCTTCGCGCTCGCAATCTCGAAGCCGTTGGCCTGGAGAATCTCTGTGATCACGGATACCAGGTGATCCACTTGACTCGCTGATGGTGCTGAGATCAGGATGTCGTCCATGTATTGTATGATGGTTGCAGTGGGATAGGAGTGTCGAACTGGCGTCAGCGCTTTGTCCACGGTGATCTGGCAAATAGTTGGGCTGTCGACCATACCTTGCGGGAGAACTTTCCACTGGAAACGCAGGCTGGGCCGCTTGCCATTTGGGAAAACCACGGAAAAAGCAAACCGTTCCCTGTCCTCAGAATGCAAAGGTATTGAAAAGAAACAGTCTTTAATGTCCAATACTGCACATGGTTGTCCTTCAGGGATGGCTGAGTTCATAGGTAACAGTGTCTGAAATGGACCTATGGGTCGGATTGTTTTGTTCACTTCCCTCAGGTCGTGGACTAGGCGATAGCCCTCTCCAGACCTTTTGGGAATTACAAACACAGGAGTGTTCCATGGGCTTGTGGAGGGTTCTATGTGACCCTTTTGCAGTTCCCGTTCAACCAGTTCCAACAATGCTGCTACTCGAGGCTCTGAGAGGGGCCACTGCTCGACCCAAACAGGGTCTGATGATTTCCAAGTCAATTTGATCGGCAACAAAGGGTGCGCAGCAGTGGCCCTCATTATAAATTTGTGATTCTGACTCCAAGCATGGCCAAGACATCCCTTCCTATCAAGGGTGGAGAGTCTTGCAAAATGTAGGGATAAATTGCAACTGTTTGTTCTGGTCCCTTTTTTGTGTGAAGTGTTATGGCTACCAATTGGGTGCTTTTCCAGGCTCTGGACTGTCCCCCCACCCCATTTACAGGAGGGACTTCCTTAGCTTGCCAATGTCTGGGCCAATGTGATTGAGGAATATCGTGCAGTCTGATCCTGTGTCTGCCAAAAACTGAAGCCCTAAAACGTGAGGGTCCCGATTGCCATAGAGCTGACATGTCCCCCACACCCTCATGGGCTCTTTCTCTACTTTCATGACCAGGGCCACCCAGGGGTTCCGCTCTGGGGCGCCCCCTGCTGACCCTGTGACACTGGCGCAGTTTGTGGCGGTGGAGGGTGCGTGGCTACCACTGGTGGTGCTGCACCACTCTGCCACTGAATGGTTTGTGGGGATGTAATACTGACTGGTTCCTGTATATATATGGGGTATGAAGGTCCCCCACCCCACTGGGTGTTGGGAAAGATGGGCCATCTCGCAATGGGAGGAGGCTGAATTTGGCCCCCGCGCCCCCTCCCTCTCCCGTTTCCCCGGGGCTTGGATCTGCATTCCCCGGCAAGGTGACCCTTTTTCCCACAGCTCCAGCAGGTGGGTCTCTGGCGCTGTTGGGTCGGGGGTGCTGCCACGGGCTGCTGTGCTGGCTGAGGACAGCTTGCTGCCAGATGACCTGTTTGGCCACACTTGATGCATGCTATTGCATTGGTTATGGTATGAATTGTTGCCTGCATAGGAATTAGTTGTTCTTCCCTTACCACATGCTTGATCATGTCGGCCAAGCTGGCTCCCACTGGCAGAGAACGTAGGATGTCCTTGGTGACAGTATTACACTGTTCTTTCAGACAGTCTGTCACCACAGGTCCCCTTGCTGCCTCAGGTAGGGTAGAGGAATCGACTGCAGCCTGCAAGTGGTCCACGAACTGCGTGAAACCTTCACTCTCCCCCTGCTTGATAGTGGACCAGGGAGTAGATTTATCAACCACTCTAGAAGCCGCCCTAATGGCTTCTCTGGCTGCCCTTGTCGTGGCTCTGACTTCCTCTGCTGAGAGGCGTGCTGCCTGATCCTGTGGTGTAGCTACATCGTCATGTTTGCCTAACAGTCTGGATAGGGTAGAACCATTCAGAGGCTGTCCCTGCCCTGAGGCTTGAGCCAAAGCAGCTGCGCATTTGTCTGACAATTCTTGCTGGAATAGAATCAGCCCTGCTCCGTCAAAAAACATACGAGTTATCTGTGATATATCAAAAGGTAGCATATCATCATTACTAAATAGGCCATCTACCAAGGTGGACACCACGGCTGAACCAATTCCCTTTTCTTGAATTGCTTTCACCACTGCTTGTATCTCTTTTGCATTCAAAGGCGTGTAGGTCCTCCTTAAATTTTGCCTTGCCCCACTAACTCGTACTGGAAAAGCATGAATCGCTGCAGCTGGTTTCCATTCAGCGCATGCTATCTTTATTTTTCTCCAATCGGTAAGTTTATGTTGTGTTTGTTCCCCTGCATTATAAAAAGCTTTGTTTGGTTTCGGTAAAAAACTTGCAAATTCTGTTATCTCTGCTTCTGAGTCAGTATCGGATTCGAAACTGTCAGTGGGACTGGCAGCCGAGTCGTGCTCCCACTCTGAGTCGGAAGCCGACTGCTGGTACACTTCCGGCTTGCTGTGCCTTTTTGTTGGGCTCCGCCCCCGTCCCTCCTTTCGGGGGTGGCTTCGGTCCTTCCCTCGGGTTTCGCCCCGTTCCGCCTCCTGTGTCCGGCCCCTCCCCCCTTCTTGGGGGTGGCGCCGCCACGCCTCTTGAGGGCAGTCCCATTCCCGCCCCCTGGGCTCGCCCTGCCCCCCCCACGGGGGGGTATTTCCTTTGTAAGATGGCATTGGGAGGGGTTTCCGATCGCGCGCGCGCCCCCACTCGCTCTCCCGCGCGTGCGCAGTGCAGACCGGCTCGTCCGGGCTTCCCTTCCGCGCGTGCGCGCTCGCGGGGGTTCGCACTTCCGGTTTTTCAGCGCCGCGCGGCCATGCGTTCCGCCCCCGCCCTGAACCACAGTCGCCATTTTCGAGGTGGGGGGGGGGAGAGCCCGCTCTGCCGCGTCTCTGGCGTCCCTCTCGTTGCCTCTCGCCTCTTGTGCTAGCTCTTCCCAAATGGATTTCGCGCACTCCCCCCCCCCGCCGCGCTGGTTCGGCGGTTTGCGAAATTGCGGTCCCGTCCGCCGGCTCCGAACAGCGGCCGGAGCCCCGCGCGCACGGCGGCGTTTCCGGTCGCTGCAGCCCACCGCCGTCTCGCGCGCACCGCGGCGGCGATTCCCGTCCCGGCGGCTCCCCGCTATCCCGCGTGCGCGGCGTCCCCGGACCTGGCGGCTCCCCGATATCAGGCGTGCCCGGGTCCCGCGGACAAAAGCGGCGGGGGGGTAGGGGGGAAAACGCGGTATTTTCGGGGGGTTCTGGGGGGGTTTTTGGGTCTGGGGGGTCCCGTGGAACGGTCCGAGAGTCCCCCTGGGGGTCTGGGGGATCCGGAGATGGGCTCTGGGGGGGGTGTAACGCGTCCTCTCCCCGCATGTTCCCGCTGTTAAACTGACCCTCCCCGGGGGGTCCCGCGGTTCCCGAACCCCCTCCCCCTGGCTGCGTGACGGCAAATAAACATGTTTTAACTGCGTTCCAAGTCTCCTGCTCCTCCCTTGCTTTTCGCAGAGCTGCCTCAACATTTCCCTATGCTTTCAGATTTTTTCCACTGCCGGTGGTTTTTGCATCCTCTGCCAAAGTGGCAGTGTAACTCTCCCACCTTTCTAAATTTAATATATCAATAGGCCTCTGAATCGTGCCCAAGTGTAAGAGCCTTGCAGTAGCAAGATATAAGTTTTTCTGCTCACACCGTATTCCCCATTGCCTTTTCAAAAACTTTACAACCTGAGCGAGTGCTTCCATGGTCCCGCTGGTTCTGGAGGCATCCCTCCGTTCCTCCGTGGTGGATCGGACCTGCCGCCACCACCGCCGCGTCCTTTCCAGGCGAAGTTCCTGTTTCCCTGGGTTCTTTCCCGGGTTCTCGGCACCACTATGTAGTTGCTTTCTCTTCCACCACCGTGGTGACCTGGTTTTCGGACAGACGGCACGGCTTACCACATTCTAGTGTGGAGCTCGGGCAGACAACACACAGATACCACTTTGGTAGATGGTTGAATGCGTTTATTAATTGAAAACATGCAGTTTAAGTACTATCTGGTCTTTCCATACGTCAGAGGGGTATTACTACATTTCCTGGGGGAAGAATGGAAAAGTCCTGGCATTGTTCAGGAGGGGAACTGGTGTCCTTTGAGATAACTTATCTCTAGGGTGGTGTGTGCTCTGTCCCTTCCGTGACAATCCGACTTTCTTCCGGACCGCCTGTCCCTCTGCAGTCCACATCCTTTCCACATCTCCCCCACATGGCTAGTCTCTTTTTGTTCTTTTACTAAACAGTTGGTACATAATCCTTTTGGCCTACGCCCCCCTTTGCAGTGAGCAACCCAAATCAATTTACAATACACACACTTGAAGTGAACAAAGGGAAAACATTCACAATCTGGTCTTTCACACTTTATCTGATCTCTCTTGTTCATCGGTGTCGTTGCAACTTGACTTTCAGATCTCTAGGTGATGAGGACACTCTCTATTTTTGAGTAGTGTATTGTGGCTCCACTTTCTTTATTCTCGAAGCATGGGTCTACTCTTTTTCTGCAGTCTTAATTGCTGTATCTTAGGTAAATCAGTGAAATGTACTGGGATTCTTTTGAATGGGCGATAGGCAACTAGCTAAAGCTTAGCACAATTAGACAAATCATGTATTTTAAAGGGGGATCTTTAGCATCAATTCTTGCATAACACAAAGTAAGAACAATAGTAGTAATTAGTGAAAAAATAGGAAGCATCAATCTACTGCTGAAAATGATTACTTAAAAACTGCTTAAAAATTTGAAACATCTCTCAGAGCAATTTAAGGCTAAGGCATATCTGAACCCTTCTAACTACTAGGGCATTGTTAGAGCTTTTATATTTATGTCAACAAAAGAGAATTACAGCTTACATGGCTCAGCTAAAGGCAACTCTTGTAAATAATGAAAGCTGCTCATCTGATTTAACATTCAGAAATGTAAAAAAAAACAGATTTCATTTTTGGTGTTTATGAAACACGCTCAAGAACTTTTAAAGAGGAAGCTCTCCAGAGATCTTGCTGAGGGAGATGTCTACATGACACAGGGCAGGACTACACAGAGAGCTTAGGCTGCTGAAAACTTTGGGAACAGCATGGATATGTTACTTGGCTGCTTTTCTTAGACTGAGCAGCAGAATATTACTGCTAAAAAGTGCTGTGGAAATCAAAGCACAAAGGAAGTGAAATTGCCTCACTGAGAAGTCTAGATAGAAACTTTTTACACTTTTTGCTTTTTCTTTTGAGCTTTTAATTATAGACTAAATTGACTTGATATGAATGGATGGACAAGAAAATGAAATTATATTATTAAGAAAACAACAAATAGGGTTGACAAGAAGCAAAATGCAACAGGAATTGATTCAAACAATTGACATATGTAATTGTGACTTAACAAAACAAACAATTATAACAAATGGGGTAAGTGGGTCAATATTGCAGATTTTAAAATGAATAATGAAACGCAAAATAGGTACTTAAAATGAAGCTGTTTATGAAACTAAACATGGGCTAGTACTTTAAGGACTCGGAGGTCTTCTTGCAGCTAAGCTACTGGCATTTAGATTCTTTGCCTTGTAAACTAATGGGTATTTAGGGGCACTTTGAGTGCATTTCTGCAGCCAACTTAGTGGCTTTTAAGCTCTCGGCTCTTGGCACTAAGCTCACATAGAAGTTTTGGGGTTAGCCTTGTTGACGTGACTGGCCCAAAGCACCTAACATACTCTAACTGGCTTTCCAGACTACTACAGCCCCTGGTTTAGGCTGCAGCGCTGGCTTTTCTTGAGCCCTGCGGCTTCAGATCTTCATCTTCCTGGATCTGAGCCCAGTGGCAGCATCTTCTTTTTCCCCCCAACTGGCTTTTCCCAGCTATGGCTTTCACCCCTAGTTTAGGTTTTAGCCTTCACTGTAAAATAAAATAACACCTGTAGCTTCTGCTACTACCTTGTTAGGGAACATCGGCTACAAAAAAAACTAAAAACTGTTCATACTTTCCCAGGCACTATCCTAACAGGGTTGTCAGTCACCCTTGGTAAGCCTAACTAAGGACAGCATAAACTCAACAGCGTTTTCCTGTTTTAGTAGCCTAATGTCACTGGAACACACGCTCTTAAGAGACAGTTTGAAAATTGCCTCTTGTAGGATTTATTCTCGTGACAGGCAAAACTCTTAAAACTGAAAACGGGACAATCTGCAATTAGAGGAAACAACATAAAACATTCAATTGTAAAGACTATTCCATGGGGATTGGAGGGAAGTGGAAAGAAGATAATGTATTGCAAAAAAAGGTATAAAGGATAGAGGATTTTGGGTTAGGCGTCCTAGCCAGCGAGCTCTTTCTGGTCAGGACTAGTGGATAGGAACTGGGAACTGGGGGGGTCGCAGGGAGCCAGAGAGACTGCAGACGTCCTGGGCTACTCTGCGCGGTGTGGTTTGCTGCTAACGACCCACTTTTGAAATAGGAACAGGGGGCAGGGACGACGAACAGGGATATGGGGTAGCAGAAAAGGCAACAGCAGCTTCAAGCTTATCTGTGCTCATTCAGCAAGTTCTACTCCTTATCTTGCTCTCTGAACAATAGGAGAGAGAATCATGGAATAGAATTCACAACTTGTTTATGTTTATGAAGTAAACATACATTAACATTAAAAGTTAACAGGGTAGCTAAAACTGTTAGACACTTCGGGATGGAGTGACTCTGCAGTTGCTACAGTAGTATCTGGTGGAAATAGTTTAGCAGGGTGTGGTTGAGAAGCTGGAACTGTTAGCGTAGGAATAAAAACATATAGTCATAGCAGCATGGCTATATGCAGTGCTTTATTGGGCCCGAGAACCAAGGGGTCAACACCCAGATCTTGGTTCTGTCGAGATACATTCAGATCCACAATTTATACCTTTTAGTTACATAAGGCATCAACGATTAATTTTAATATTTTCTATTCTTCTTATTGATCTTACTGAAACATAAGACTTTGAATTTCGAAAGAATATCATAGTTACAATTTGTTCTCTATATTCTTACGTTATCTTTTGATTGGTCCTAATTACACTTAATAGCTACATTTACGCATGGTCATAGTCAGTTAACTTGTACAAAGCAAAGCTGATTACCTAGCTCATGACTATTATTTTCGCTAGCTTGCTAGTTTCCATCTACCCCTCCCGTAGTTTCTGCTTCCCTTTGAAATCTTGATTCTAAGTGGCTAAGATTTTAACCCTAATATTATCATTTCCCCCCTTTGAAAACATTTTCACTTCACAATTCAATAAGTGTAGATGTTTTCACTTAATATAGTCCTTTATCTTCTGAGTTTTATACTCGATGTTCATCTTCAAATCCGTAGTTGTTGTAGCCGTTGTTGCGGGTGTTGTTACAAACCGGAGATCTTGGAGATAATGGATGTGGATCCCTGTCTCGTGTTAACGCTTTCATGATGGCTCGGTTCTAAGAGGAATTCTTTTGTATTTCTCTTTTCAGGATACTGATAAGGTCTATTCTACCTTCTTTTCAACGGTTCCTCATTCTAGGTTTTGATGTACACCGTATCTCCTGGGCATATATCGTGGACTGGATTCTCGAGGGTCAGTGGTCTATTCTACACGAGGGCGCTCTGAAGCTGTGCTAGAGTTCTCCTAAGAGACAAGACATAATTATAGACCTCTGCTTTACCCGTAACATGTATGTTTGGATTTGGCTCAGGAGATTCGTATGGTTTTCTATACAATATCTCATAAGGACTAACTGACATCTCACTTCTTGGCTTTATCTTAGTTCTCAACAGAGCTATTGGTACAGCTTGTGGCTACTGTATTTTAGCTTCTTGGCATATCTTGCTGATCTGCCTTTTCAAAGTCTGATTCATTCTTTCCACCTGTCCACTCGACTGGGGCTTCTAAGGTGTGTGAAGGTCCCAAGAGATACCTAGCAACTTACTTATTTCTTTTACCACTGTGGCTATAAAATGTGGGCCCCTATCTGACGAGATTCCTATAGGTACCCCAAATCTGGGAATAATTTCCTGCAGTAACTATTTAACTGTTTCTTTTGCTTGATTTGTGCGACAGGGAAGGGCTTCTGGCCATCCAGAAAACGTGTCAACCCTTACTAAGAGATATTTGTACCCCCGAGTCCGGGGTAGTTCTACAAAATCAATTTGCCAATAGTCTCCAGGTTCTGTGCCCACCCGAATCTTTCCTAACTGTGTCTGTCGTCTAGCTACTGGATTGTTTTTCAAACAAATCTCGCATTTTGCCATTATAGATTTTGCAATTGTTAACATCCGTACTGAGACCATATTGCGTCTTATTGATTTCACTAATGCCTCTGCTCCCCAATGGGATTCATTGTGCTTAATTTGTAAGATTTCTCTCATTATTAAGGGAGGTATCACTATTTGCCCTTGTATGGTTACATACTACTCTTCTGAGTTCTTCTGCGCATTCAGCAGGTGTGCTAGCTTCTCATCTTCTGGTGAATATTTTGGCTCTGGAGGCAAATTGAATTGAGATGCATTAAATTTCATAGGTATTAATGCCATTGCAGTTTGTACTTCTCGAGCAGCTTGTCGTGCTGTCCAATCTGCTTTTCGATTTCTTTCGCAGATTTTGGAGCTTCTTGACTGGTGTGCTTTGCAGTGTATAATTGCTACCTGTTCAGGTTTCTGTACTGCTTTTATTAATTGCAGGATTGTATCTTGATGTTTAATGTGATTGCCCTGAGAAGATAACATTCCTCTTTCTTTCCACAGGGCCCTATGCACATGTACTACCCCAAAGGCATATTTTGAATCAGTCTATATATTTACCTTTTTTCCTTCACTTAGTTCTAAAGCTCTGGTCAATGCTACTAGTTCTGCCTTTTGGGCAGATGTATTTGGTGGTAATGCTTTTGCCTCTACTATTGTACTGGTTGTTGTTACCGCATATCTAGCGTATCTGATCCTATTTTCCACGAAGCTGCTCTCATCTGTGAACAGTTCCCAGTCTGGTTGTTCTAATGGCACATCTTTCAGGTCTTCTCTTGCAGCATAGGTGTATTCTATTACTTCCACACAGTCATGCTCTAAAGGGCCTTCTTCGGTCGTGGTACCTAGGAACAAGGCTGGATTTAAAAGGTTAGTTGTTTTTAATGTTACATCATCCTGCTCTGTCAGTATTGCCTGAAACTTCATCATCTTGCTGGGAGATAGCCAATAGGCCCCCTTTTGCTCCAGCACAGTGGTTACCATGTGTGTCACAAAGACATCTATGTGTCTTCCCATCGTGAGCTTTCTGGCTTCTTGTATCAGCAGCACAGTGGCTGCTACTGCTCGCAGGCATGAAGGCCATCCGGCACTTACATTGTCTAGTTGTTTGGAAAAGTAGCCGACCGGCCTTTTCCAGCTTCCTAAACGTTGGGTCAGGACTCCCAGTGCCAGGCGTTGCCTTTCATGCACAAACAGCTGAAAGTCTTTGGAAAGATCAGGTAACCCTAAAGCTGGAGCAGTTGTTAGTGCTTCCTTCAGTTTTCGGAAGGCCTCTTTCTGTGGCTTGCCTCAGGTGAATGGCTGCGTCTTCTGTGCTTCATACAATGGTTTGGCAATTAGCCCATAGTCTATGATCTATAGGCGACACTATCTTGCCATCCTGAGGAAGACTCGCAGCTCGTGCAGATTCTGGGGCTCTGGAATAGCACAAATAGCTTGGATACGATTAGTACCTAATTTTCTCTGTCCTTGTGAAATTTCACATCCCAGGTAAATCACAGTCTCTCGGGCAATTTGTGCCTTTTCTTTGGATACTTTGTATCCTCCCATACCCAGTGAGTTTAAGATCTCAATTGTTACTTTTACGCAGGTTGCTTTTTCTTCTGTCGCTATCAGTATGTTATCAACATATTGCAATAAAAGGTATTGATTTCTTGGTACTTGCCTTTGTCTGGTCCAGATCTCCAGCTCTCTTGCTAGTTGGTTTCTAAATAAAGTGGGGGAGTTCTTAAAACCTTGGGGTAGTCGTGTCCAGGTGAGTTGGGTTTTTCTCCCGTTTTGTGGGTGTTCCCATACAAAGGAAAATAGTTTCCTGCTTTGATCATCAAGAGGTATACAGAAAAATGCATCTTTAAGGTCAATCACAGAAAACCATTTATAAATTTCTTTTACGGATGTTAACAATGTGTATGGATTTGCAACTACTGGGTGAATATCTTTGGTTATTTCATTTATTGCCTTAAGGTCCTGTACTAGTCTGTAATCTCCATTTGGTTTCTTTACTGGGAATATCGGTGTATTATATTCTGATTCACATTCTTCTAAAATTTGGTATTTCAAAAATTTGTCAATAATTTTGGCTACTCCTAATCGTGCTTCTAATTTTATTGGATATTGTTTTACCTGTATGGGTTTAGCTCCTTCCTTTAATTCTACATGCACTGGTTGTGCTAGTTTAGATTTTCTAGGTATGTCTGTTTCCCAAACGAAGGGTATCACTGCTTCTTCCACTTCCCTGGGAATTGCAGGAATCGGTTTTTCTTTTATCATTAAAATTTTCCCAGTTTTGGATTCAGGTATTTTCATTAGTAACTCCCCATTCTCAAAGGTAATTACTGCATCAAGCTTTGCCAATAGATCTCGACCTAAAAGTGGAACGGGGCAACCAGGCACATACAAAAACTCATGAGTTAGTACTTTACTTCCAAAACACAAATCCAGGGGTTGCAAAAATGACTTTCTTTCCTGCTTCCCTGTCGCACCCACAACTGTGGTTGATTTATTCCTGATCTGCCCTTCTAATTTATTCAGAGCTGAATTGTTCAAGACTGAGTGGGTAGCACCCGTATCGATCAAAAATTTTATTTCCTTATCTCCCAAGAGCAGTGTAACAAACGGTTCTGTATTTTCCTTTTCTTCCTCCCCCCTTTCATACAGCACCATCACTTTGGCAACCTCATCCTGTAGGAGTTGACTATTCTGGTAAAACCGGTTTGGACACTCCCTTTTCCAATGGCCAAACTGCAGGCAGTGAGAGCATTGGTCGAGAGCTAATTTCATGGTAGGTCTACCTCGTCCTCTGCCAACTCTACTACTGTTACCGCCACCCTGCCCCATAGGTTTACCTCTACCTCGATTGCCTCTGCCACCCCTTCCCTGTGATTTCCCCTGTATCATTGCTAAAAGATTTCGGTTCTGCTGTTTAGTTTGCTCTTTCTCACGAGAATTATAGACCCTCCACGCCACTTCCAGGAGCCGGTCTAAGTTTCTCAAATCACTCCCTTCTAACTTCTGTAATTTTCTTCTAATGTCATCTTGTGACTGACCAAGAAATATTAGTGCAAGTTGGATTTTTGCCTGTTCTGTATCTAACTGTAAATCAGTGTACTTCCTGGCTGCTTCTTTTAATCTTTCTAAAAAGGTAGTTGGAGATTCCTTTTTTTCCTGTCTAATTTCATATAGTTTTGACCAATTCATCGTTTTAGGTATAGCAGTTTGGACCCCAATTTGTATCTATTCTTGATATTGCTTTAACTTTATCATGTCTACTTCAGATGCATCATTAGGGTCCCATCCAGGATCATCGCTTGGGAAATTGTAGTCTAGACTTCTTGTGACAATTCCATTTCTTATATCTTCTTTTGCCCTTTCCCTGGCTGCTCTGATGACCATGTCTTTCTCAGTAGAGTCCATTAATGTGTCTAATATTACTTGAATGTCATCTCAGTCCGGATTTTGTGTTTTAACAATCATTTTAAAAATTCTGGCCACCCTACCAGGGTCATCTCTGTAGCTCCCAGCACTATTTTTCCAGATGACTAAATCGCCAGGGGAAAAAGGCACTTTAACAAAAACTGGTCCCTCCACTCCCACACCTTGTCTTAGAGGGGCAATTAAACTTTTCTTTTGTTTGTTAGTTTTTAATGTACCTTTTCTTGGCTGTGGTTTTGCCTCAGGCCAAGCTGGGGCTAGCCTTGATCTCGTACGGTGAGCTACTGGTTTATCATCATCACTTTCACTACTCTCTGCTCCCTGTGCAACCTCTTTTGCACCCCCCCTTTGTCTCTGTGTTACTGGTAAGTCTTGGTCATTTTCTGGGAAAGGGGGTGAAGGCGGCACAGGAGAGTACAAGGAGGTCTGAGCATGAGTAGCAGGAGAAGGTGTTGGTGGGAGAGGGGGGTATCCTTGAGCTGGAGTTGGGGGAGGAGGAGGGTATCCCCCTACGGGAGTTGGTGGAGGAAAAGGGGCATATCTTTGAGCAGGAGTCAGTGGAGGAGGAGCAGGTGGTTGTAGAGGAGGTTGAGCAGGTGTTGGTGGGAGAGGGGGGTTTGGAGAAGATCCTTGAGCAGAGATTGGTGGGGAAGGGTGTGAGGGAAAATATGGGGAAGATTCCTGGGCTGGGATCAGTGGCGGGGCTGGGGTTTTTGGAAGCGGAGGATATATTTGAGCAGGAGCCTGTGGGAAGGGTGGGTATCTTTGACCAGGAGTTGGCGAAAATATTTCAGATGGTGGGGTCAATGGATCAGGTGATATTAAACTGGATGATGAAATAGGGTTAGAATTTCCTTTTTGTGGGGCTATCAATAAATCGCCCTCCATATCATCTTTTCGATAAACAGTTTCATCCATTGCTAAATGTTCCAAACAACGTTTCTCTTGATCACAGCCTATACACTTATCATTTTCAGACACTTTAACAATCATTAGTTCACACTGAGCAAGCCACTCGGGCTTTTTCTGCAGATAGAAAAACAGATCTAAGTACGGAATTTCATCAAACTTATTTTCCCGTTTACAATACAGCAGCAACTGTAAAATTGTATTAGAATCCAAAGACCCGTTTTCGGGCCAAACCTTTCCATCTTCCAAGGCATATTTTGGCCACCAGCTTTTACAATAATCAATCAACTTAGACTTACTTAATTCTTGCCCGAAATTACCCTCTTTCCAATGTGCTAGCAAGCACCCCAATGGAGAACTTCGTGGGGCAGGAGCATTGCTGCCTGCCCCTGTGAAAACCCCTTTAAGTTTCTCCATTATAGCTACAAAAACTACAATTACCGACCTGCAACGCTTTCGCGATGTCTTATGGACGGTTGCCTAGGCAGACCACAGGAATTCCTTAGCCCCAACCATGCGTGGTTTTCACCACGTCTTACAGGCAGGCAATACCATATACCAAAATAAAATAAAGCACTTACCTCCCAGGGGGCTTTGTGGGGCGAACCAGGGTCCCTGTCGATGACTTCTTTTTGAGAAAAATTCCTCAGTGCCGGCGTAGAGGTGATCGGCAGGGTTTTCCCCGGTCTGTCCGACAGAGTCCCATCTGGGTCGCCAAAATGTTAGCGTAGGAATAAAAACATATAGTCATAGCAGCATGGCTATATGCAGTGCTTTATTGGGCCCGAGAACCAAGGGGTCAACACCCAGATCTTGGTTCTGTCGAGATACATTCAGATCCACAATTTATACCTTTTAGTTACATAAGGCATCAACGATTAATTTTAATATTTTCTATTCTTCTTATTGATCTTACTGAAACATAAGACTTTGAATTTCGAAAGAATATCATAGTTACAATTTGTTCTCTATATTCTTACGTTATCTTTTGATTGGTCCTAATTACACTTAATAGCTACATTTACGCATGGTCATAGTCAGTTAACTTGTACAAAGCAAAGCTGATTACCTAGCTCATGACTATTATTTTCGCTAGCTTGCTAGTTTCCATCTACCCCTCCCGTAGTTTCTGCTTCCCTTTGAAATCTTGATTCTAAGTGGCTAAGATTTTAACCCTAATATTATCAGAACGACTGCATTTGCATATGAGTATAGCTGAGAGTGGGGTGGGGGTTTCTTGGGGGATGGGGAAAGCTGGGGACCTGGAAGGGAGAATTCTAAGGGAAAGATTTTCTCAGATCTCTCCCCCCCCTTCTTCTCCTCAGTTTCTGTTCTCACCTCGGGGGACCTGAGAATGGGAAGAGGATGGCTCTTTGGGGGAAGGGGGGGCTAGAAGCAGGATTGGGAAAAGGGGTCAGAGAGAGAGAGACAGAGAAGGCAAGCAGGAGGACAATCGTCTGCTGGACACGAGGAGCCTATGGAGGTGGCGGTGCCAGCTGCGGGAGGCAGAGGCAGCGGGATGGATGCGACGCTAGACGGGGCGCACGGGTGGGGGAGGCACAGCACGGGCCCGGCGCACCTGGCCTGATCTGCCATCTGCGGAAGGTCTGCGGGCCCCCGCCGTACCTGGCTTACAGGCGCGGAGGAGGGCCTGGGCGCAGATGGCGGCCCCCCTCTCTGCCAGCGTGCCCTGGACGGCGGCCCCACACCCCGCGGGTTGGCTCTCGGCACGCAGCGGCAGCAGTCGCGGCTTGGCGCGGGGGGCTCCTGACGGCCCAGCGGCCCCCCCCACAGCGGCACTAGCAGCGGCTGGCAGCGGCGGACTCTTCTCTTCACCCTCCCCAACTTCGGTACAATAATAAATTAGTTTTCCTTGGACTCACTTTTCAAAATGGGGCACTCTCTCCAGTGCTCTAAGATCTATTCTAGTGGACCCTCTGGTGGGATTTCAAAAGCACCTTTTCCCTTTCTGGGAGCACACCCCCTCCTTGATTCTTTCTGATGTTTACTCTTTCCTTGCCCCATTTTAAAAAAAAAAAACAAAAAAACCTTTACTTTTCGGTAATGGATCGCAATGCTAAACTCTTTCTTAGCTCTGGCTAAGAGCAGGGATCCTCTCCCTGACTGTTTCAAATCGCAAACCGGGTCCCGAATCGTTCGGCTTACTTACCTTGTTTGGTGAGCTGAACCGGGGGTCTGTTCGTCCGATGAAAGAATCTTCGGTTTGCGTCCTGGGCTTTTACCAGCCCGTAGCAAAAGGGTTTACCGGTTCCCCAAACCCAGAGGGACGTATCCTTCCCCTTTTGCTTCCTTGTGATCGATTCCCCCAGACTCCCCGAGTCTGGGCTTTGATGAGCAAACGAGTTTTCCCCAATTCTCTTCCCCGCCAGCCGAAAAAAACTTTGCGGGAAATCTGGTACAAGAGCTTACAGATCTACCCTTGTATCGTGGCAAGGCCACGTCTCGCTCACCCACTCAATCACCCACTCAACCAAGCATTACTTACAGCTATTTTCTTGCTTGGAGATCTTCGTGCACGGAGAAAAAAAATTTTACGAGTGAAAAGTAGCCGTGGCTCCGAAAAGACTCCTATGTCTTTTCCCGGGTTTTCTGCTGGATCCAGGCCTTCTCCCTCTTTTTATTGTGGCGGCTTTTATCTAATTTTTGGGTTCGTAATACAATAGGTGCGAAGGGGTTTCCTGCTTTGCCGGGCCGCCGAAAAACCGGCAGGGCGCCCCCCGTGCAAAGGGATTCCTCCGCAGCCAAATTGTATCCGAGTCACGGCACCAAATCTGTTATAAATGATTAGAAGCCAATTCAAAAATAATAGGGTTTATTAGCAAAATTTCTAACACCGAATTAAAGCCACAATAAAAACGGGACAACAATCGATCGAGAGTTGGGTGGACAGAGAGGCGGTACAAAGGTACCCTCCGAATTCTGCCACACTGCTATGTTTCAGCCTGTAGGTTTTATACAGTTTTTTTACCCTAAGGCTAAGTCTATTGAAAGTCCAGATATGCTGTGTTTCCAAAAGAGTCCTGTCTGCATGAAGAGGTTGCTTGATAGTTTTTTTCCGGAATTCATCTTGGGAGGGGTGATCTGATCGTCCAGGATTTCCACCAAGATCGGTATCGGATGTTGAGGAGCTGTGAAGTGAGGGTCCACCCTTGATGGATGGGCCATCTTCTTGCTCTGCCTTGTCGTTACAGTTGTAAATGTGTTTAGGAACTTTGGAATCTTGGAGACATTCTCGGGTAGCTTCTTATTAGTAGCTTAAGTCCACACGAATTTATCTATTATACTTATTACATTCTGCAACCAGAGACAGGACAAAGGGCTTTCTCGTGCTATTTCCTTGTTTTCATATTTGCTGGCTTAACATCATTGAGTACACGTATGACTTGAGAACATAACATCAGCTGCGATGGCGTTCAGAGCTGGCAAACAGAGAAACAGCATGAGCCCTTTCCTGCAGTATTTTCACCATAAATTGTCACGCTCGCTTCCAAATTTCTACCAGATCTCAAGCACTGTGTGATCTGAGATGTTCTAAGTAACCAATGATTTCTGGTGCGTGTGTGTGTGTGTGTGTGTGTGTGTGTTCCCAGCACAAGCAAAGATCTCTACACATAGAGCACAAATGCTGCAACAAAAGAAGCCACAGAAATAGCTTCCATGGATATTATTCTAAGTTTCTGTCGTGGTTTCACCTGCCCTAGGAAATGAGAGAGTGCTGGTTCAGAAGTTGTCACCTTGTGAACTAATGAAAAGTTATTTCATCTCTGTGAACACACACTTCAGGCTGTGAAGGGGGTAGAGTGTCCTCTTTGTCTTCCGGCTTTCAGAGAGCGAAGAGGCTCCCCTCCTCCTCCTGGCTGTGGAGGGGGAGGGAAGGCCTCCCCTGGCCAAGGCCAAGGCCTGCCACGCAGCCTGTGCCTGGGGGAGGGGGTAAGCCTGGACAGCAGCGTTACCGGCTGGCTGGCACAGCTGTCTGAGCTTTGCTGTTGTTAGATCTGGGCCAGCACAGCTGCCTGCCAATTGAGAATGGAGGGGTGGAAGATCTATCACCTGGAATGTCTTCGGTGCCGAGCCGCCCCCTCCCCTGAGAGTTCAACTAGCGCCGCGTTAAATTTGAGATTTAAGACGTTTTATCAGCTGTAGCTTCTGTAAGTGATGGGAGAAAGAGCCTGGGACTTGTAATGTCAGCAGAAGATAAGAAGAAGAGATGATGGAGTGGCTTTTGGCCAGACTTTCCTTGTAGTGGCCATAGAGACTGCATTAATGCTCCTGTAACTCATTGAAACTGTGTTTAGGGGGATGCAAGGTTGGCACTGTGTAGGGGAAATGCCAGTGCCAGAGTGAGTGAACAGAAGATTGAGAGGGTGTGGTGGTGCCCTCAGAAGAGGCTTCTGTTCTCAAAACCCTTTGCTCCGAGGGAGAAATGGGGGGGACTTGTGTCCCAAAGGCATCCTTAAAAGAGAACCCTACAAGCAGTTTCTAGTCCATGGGTGGTGGTGAGAGCACCGTCTGTAGAAGGAGGACTTCTCAAATGCACATTTTCTCTGTATGGGGTGGGCCATTTGTGAAGAGTGCAGGCCACAAGAAACTGTGTTTCTTGTGGGAGTTTCTATAGGGCACAAGGAAGACTCCTCTCCCTTAATATTTTAAGCTGGGAGTTCCAGGTTTCGTCTCAGGAAGTTTTGGTAGGATGTATGGTGGGGGGAGGAGGAGTGGTTTAGGAGGTTCTTTTCATTTTTGATTTTGTTTTTTCCTGTTCCTTTTTCCTATATAGTGTAAGTTAATAAAGTTTTCCTGTCTAAGTTGGAGCTTGCTCTGTTTTATTCCCGGTCTGTCTCACAGCATTATTTTAAAGAACTATATTCTCATGGGTGCGCTGGCATCAGGCCAGCGACTCAAACCCATGACAGTTTCTTACTCCTTTTTTTCTTACTCCTTTTTTTGCTTTATCCACTCAAACCCAAAGTGCTGGTGCAAGATTAGAGCTGTCAGAAGGCTGCTGCACTACCTAGAACAGGTTCTACAGGGGTTTTGTGGACTTCATGCAAAAGCATTGTTCATAAAATATTTTTTTTATTTGAAGAATTATTTTACATCTTTAATCTAAATTTATCATTAACAGGATTAGTCCTAAAGAGTCACAGAAATCAAACCATTCTGATCAATTACTTCACAGAAAAGAAAGCACTATCAATACCACAGTCACCAAGACACCAGCAACTCACTGGTCAGGAAATTGCTATCAACTGCAGATTACTGAGTGCAATACCTTCTGGGAGAAAACAGGAAAATAAACAAGTGTGAAAATTAACCAGAGTTAACTCAGACTTCACTGTTGGCAATAGTTTATAGTTAAGTAAGACATTTGAAATAGCACAGTTGGGTCACAAGGAGAAAAGAGTAAATTTTCAGTTATCCCACTGAAAAAAATGATGTGAAATACATTTAATGTTTGTAAAATTACATTGTTTCTACCCCAAGGCAAGTGGCTATTGGAGAGGGAGTTGTATGTCATTCTGGCTTGCACAAAAATCACTCAGTTATTAATGCTGGAACCTCATTTACCAACTTCAGTATAAACTCAGTCAATGAGCTCTTACTGGGGACAAAAAAGAAAAAAAGTGCATTTGTTTGCTCTGAATTAGTTTGGGGGTTTTTCATCATATTCAAAATCTTTCATTATTTCCTCACACAAAACACAAATTTCTTTTTCATTCTTTTTCATGCTCTGTTTTTTGCCTTTTACTATGAGACAAAGGGGGCACTTTCCAGATACCTTATCCCATGCTTTTCTAGTGAAAAGTATTAAAAGAAATCACTGAAGATTTTCTACCAGTGTTGCACAGAGGAAAAGCATTTTCTTGACCAGCTGTACTTCATTAGTGATGCACATATAAATAATTGCCTGTTAACTTCTGCCTTGCACACTTTAACTCATATTGCAGTTAGAAATCTCTTCTCCAAATTCAAATTTCTTTTTTTTTTTGGTGAAATGTATATACATGGCAGCAGATCAGAACCACAAGCAAAATTACCAGTCAGAAATCACGAAACTATGAGGCTTTGGTTGATACTGGCTCGCAGTGTACATTGATCCCATCAAGATATGTAGGGGCAGAATCGGTTTCTATTGCTGGTGTGACTGGGGGATCACAGGCCTATATGTTGGTGGAGGCAGATGTGAGCCTGACTGGGAATGAGTGGAAGAAGCACCCTATTGCAACTGGCCCAGAGGCCCCATGCATCTTGGGCATAGATTACCTCCGTAGTGGGTATTTTAAAGACCCGAAAGGGTTCAGGTGGGCCTTCGGCATAGCAACCGTGATGGCAGAAAGCATTCGACAATTGAATACCTTGCCTGAACTGTCCAAGAACCCAATCACAGCAGGATGTTTGAAGGGGGAAGAACAAATAGTACCGATTGCTACTTCAATAGTGCATCGTCGGCAATATAGGACAACTCGAGATGCCGTGATCCCCATTCACAAGATGACTCGAGAGCTGGAGGGCCAAGGGGTGGTCAGCAAAACCCACTCACCCTTCAACAGCCCCATCTGGCCGGTGCGGAAATCTGATGGAGAATGGTGATTAACTGTGGATTATCGTGCCTTGAATGAAGTGACTCCACCTTTGAGCGCGACCGTACCAGACATGCTGGAACTGCAGTACGAGCTGGAGTCCAAGGCAGCAAAGTGGTACGCCACTATTGATATCGCTAATGCATTTTTCTCTATTCCTCTAGCAGTAGAATGCCGGCCTCAGTTTGCCTTTACATGGAGGGGAGTGCAGTACACCTGGAACAGACTGCCCCAGGGGTGGAAACACAGTCCTACCATATGTCATGGACAGATTCAAGCCACACTAGAAAAGGATAAGGCTCCAGAACATCTACAATATATTGATCATATCATTGTGTGGGGAGACACAGCAGCGGAAGTGTTCGAGAAAGGGGAGAAAATCATCCAAATTCTCCTGGAAGCCGGCTTTGCGGTTAAGAAAAGTAAAGTTAAGGGACCTGCTCAGGAGATCCAGTTTCTAGGAGTGAAGCGGCAGGATGGACGGCGTCAGATTTCTACAGATGTCATTAATAAAATCACAGCTATGTCCCCCCCAACTGATAAAAAGGAAACACAAGCTTTCTTGGGTGCCATAGGTTTCTGGAGGATGCATATTCCTCAGTACAGTCAGATTGTGAGCCCCCTTTATCTGGTTACCCGTAAGAAAAATGATTTCTATTGGGGCCTTGAGCAGCAACAAGCTTTCACCCAGATCAAACAGGAGATTGCTCATGCTGTAGCCCTCGGCCCAGTCAGGACGGGACCAGATGTAAAAAACGTACTCTTCTCTGCAGCCGGGAGCCAGGGTCTGTCCTGGAGCCTTTGGCAAAAGGTACCTGGTGAAACCTGAGGCCGACCACTGGGATTCTGGAGTCGGAGCTACAGGGGGTCTGAAGACAATTACACCCCAACGGAAAAGGAAATCTTGGCTGCCTATGAGGGAATCCAAGCTGCTTCGGAGGTGATTGGCACGGAAGCACAACTCCTCATGGCACCCCGACTACCGGTGCTAGGATGGATGTTTAGAGGAGAGGTTCCCTCCACCCACCATGCCACCAGTGCTACGTGGAGCAAGTGGATTGCCCTCATTACACACCGCGCCCAAGCTGGGAAACTGAATCGCCCTGTAATTGTGGAAATAATTACAAACTGGCCTGAAGGTGAAAGTTTCAACGTTGCAGATGAAGAACAAGAACCAGCGACCCGGGCTGAGGAAGCTCCGCTGTACAACCAGCTGCCGGCAGAGGAAGCACGTTACGCTTTATTCACCGACGGTTCCTGCCATGTCATAGGGATGAGTCAGAGATGGAAAGCGGCTGTATGGAGCCCCACACGACAGGTCGCAGAGGCCACTGAAGGAGAGGGCGGATCCAGTCAGTTTGCTGAACTCAAAGCCATTCAACTGGCCCTAGCTATTGCAAAGAGAGAGAAGTGGCCAAGGCTCTACCTGTATACTGATTCTTGGATGGTAGCCAATGCTCTGTGGGGATGGCTGAAGAAATGGAAAGAGGCGAACTGGCAGCGCAGAGGGAAACCAATTTGGGCTGCTGAAGAATGGAAAGATATCACTGCCCGGTTAGAAAACCTGCCTGTGAAGATCTGCCATGTAGATGCCCATGTCCCCAGGAGTAGAGTTAATGAGGAGCAGCAAAACAATCAGCAGGTAGATCGAGCTGCAAAGATAGGGGAGTTGAAGATGGACCTTGACTGGGAGCACAAGGGAGAGTTATTCCTAGCACGATGGGCCCATGATGCCTCAGGTCACCAAGGTCGAGATGCCACCTACAAGTGGGCACGAGACCAAGGGGTGGATCTAACCATGGACAGCATTTCTCAAGTTATCCGAGACTGTGAGACGTGCGCTGCCATTAAGCAAGCCAAGCGGATGAAACCCCTCTGGTATGGAGGGCGGTGGTCTAAGTACAAGTATGGGGAGGCCTGGCAGATTGATTACATCACACTGCCTCAAACCCGCCAGGGCAAGCGCCATGTGCTGACCATGGTAGAAGCCACCACGGGATGGTTGGAAACTTACCCTGTGTCCCATGCTACAGCCCGCAACACCATCCTGGGCCTTGAAAAGCAGGTCCTTTGGAGGCACGGTACTCCCGAGAGAATTGAGTCAGACAATGGGACTCATTTCAAAAATAATCTTATTAAAACCTGGGCTAGGGAACATGGCATTGAGTGGGTATATCATATCCCATACCATGCACCAGCTGCAGGTAAAGTGGAAAGATACAATGGGTTGTTAAAAACCACCCTGAAAGCATTGGGTGGGGGGTCCTTAAAAAACTGGGAGCAGCATCTAGCAAAGGCCACCGGGTTAGTTAACACCCGAGGTTCCACCAACTGAGCAGGTCCTGCTCAGTCTCAGCTCCTTAATATAGTAGATGGAGATAAAGCCCCAGTGGCCCATATGTAAGAGGTTTGTTGGGAAAGACAGTATGGATCAACCCTGCCTCGAGTACAGGCAAACCCATCCGTGGAGTTGTCTCTGCTCAAGGACCGGGTTATACATGGTGGATAATGCAGGAAGATGGAATAATACGATGTGTACCTCAGGGAGATCTGAATGTGGGGTAAGATTCATATGTGCGTTAAATCAGTCAGATATGAAACAGCAGGAAACGTGTAAGTGTCAAGGATCTGAGCAAGTAGGATGGATGGAAATGTGTAAGTGTCGGAAGTCTGAGTAAGTGGAATGAAAGTTTTTATTGTGTGTCCACGATGTAGGATAAGGGGTGGAATGTCCTGGGTTGACAGTGACTTCTATCCTATATCCTATATCGTGGGACTCTATTGTGGTGTCTGGCAGCTGCTTCCTCCCCCCCTTCGGCGATGACATTGGCTGCTGGGCGGGGTCTCGCTGGCGGGGGCTTCTTGGCTTTTGCTTTGGGGCTTTTGCTTTCGCTTTTGGCTGCAGCTGCCTGGCTTGCTTGCTACCGGCTTTGCTTGCTTGCTTGCTCTTGCCACTCTTTGCTTGTTTTTTTTTCCCTCTTCCTGTTCTTTTCTTTCCCCCCTTCCCGAAGATTTAGGACCGGCTCCTGGACCTGACCGGACCCGAGAAAGTCTGGGAATCCCTGGAGCTCGAAACAGAAGCTCGGCGCCTCTCCCCCCACAGTACCTGTTTTCTTTTCTCTTGTGTGGGGAGTGTTGTTAATAAACCGGTTTTTCCACTTTTCCTCCAAGGAGTTTTTCTTCCCTCCCCAACCCAGGGCTGGGGGAGGGGTGGTGGAGGTTTGTTTTAGGGGACGCCTCTAGGGGTTCTCCCCCTAATCTGTTCCAAACCAGGACAGTGATGCACATATAAATAATTGCCTGTTAACTTCTGACTTGCACACTTTAACTCATATTGCAGTTAGAAATCTCTTCTCCAAATTCAAATTTCTTTTTTTTTTTTGTGAAATGTATATACATGGCAGCAGATCAGAACCACAAGCAAAATTACCAGTCAGAAAATTAAGATAAAATAACAAGAATACTTAGAATCATAGTAATCAATTTTGAAATGGCTTTTAGGAAGGGCTTATACCAACATTTATTTAGCTAAAATTTAGGAGAAAATGTTCTTTGAGTTTAATTTACTTTGTATCTGTCAATTCAAAACACCAGTGCTATGTCTATTTTCCACCTCAGAAGCATCAGCCCTGCCTACTGATGATTACAGGATTCTAAATTAAACTCACTGTTATTACACAAAACAAAAAATCCTGCAGCTAAAGATTCACAGAACAGGTGAGTTTCATGTGGGGGAGATACGGGTAGACTGGACTGGAGAGGGACAGGCGCTGCGGAAGACGCTTCGGAATGTTACGAGAAAGGGAGAGGCACATACCAGAAACTCAAAGATAAACAATCTCCAGGCACCAGTCCCCCTCTCTCCTTGCTGTCCATCTCCTTTTTAGGAAATGTAGTAAGACCCCCGATGTGGGGGAGAACCAGAGAGTATTTAAACTGCATGTAACAATTAATAAACGCATTTGACCGTCTGCCATAGTGGTATGTGCGAGTTAATTGCCCGAGCGACAGACCGAGCCTGTGTACGCCGTGCCGTCTTATCCTAGATACCAGGCCGCTAGAATTGTGGATAAGAAACACAACATTCTGGTGCCGAAAAACCCGGGAAAAGGACCTAGGGAAACAGGAATACGCCTGGAAAGGAGGCGGCGGCAGTGGCGGCTGGATCCGAACCACTGCGGAGGAACAGGGGGGACGCCCCCGGAGAACCAGCGGGACCATGGAAACTCTCGCGCAGGTAGTGAAACTTTTAAAAAGACAATGGGGAATACAGTGTGAACAGAAAAATTTATATCTTGCTATAGCAAGGCTCATAAATCTGGGCACGATTCAAAGGCCTATAGATATATTAAATGTAGAAAGGTGGGAGAGTTACACTGCCGCTTTGGCAGAGGATGCAAAAGTTACCGGCAGTGGAAAGAATCTCAAAGCTTGGGGAAACCTAGAAGCTGCTTTGAAAAAAGCAAGGGAAGAACAGGAAACCTGGTTAGCAATTAAAACCTGTTTATTCGCCGTTACGCAGCCAGGGGAAAGGGGGTTGGGAGCCGCGGGATCCTCCGGGGACAGCCAGTCTGCCGGTGGGGACATGCGGGGAGAGGACGGGTGGCCCCCCCGCCGGAGCCCACCCCCGGACCTCCCAGACTGTGGGGGGGACTCTCGGACCCTGCCGCGGGAACCCCCGGACCCAAAAACCCCCCCAGAGCCTCCCGAGAGAGGCGCGGGTCCCCCTCCACCCCCCCGCCGCTTTTTTCCGCGGGACCCGCCCGTACCCGACGGCGCCGGGCTGTCGCCGCGTGCCTGCAGCGGCGGGGAGCTGGGGGGTCGGGAGTCGCCGCAGTGGACCCGGCGAGGCACCGGCGGACAGCCGGGATCGGCGGCACCGCCGCGGCGCGCGCGGAGCGCGTTTCGCCGGTTCCGGGAGTGCTGCCGAGCGAGCGGAGTTCCGCCCGCTTTTCGGAGCCGGCGGAGGCGAACGCGCATCGCCCGGCCGCCGAATCGGAGCGGCGGGAGGCGGGGGAGACGCGAACCCTGTGGGAGAAGCTGGCGTGGGAAGCGAGAAACGCAGAGAGAAACGCCGAGAGGGCGACGCGGCCCCCCCCCCCCCCCCCCTACCTCCAGGATGGCGACCGGGAGCGGGGGTGGGGCCCCTGGCCACGAGGCAGGGGAAAACCGGAAATGCAAACCCCCGCAGAGGCGCATGCGCGGCAGGGAAGCTCGGACGAACCGATCTGCACTGCGCACGCACGGGAGAGCGAGTGGGGGGGCGAGCGCGGCCGGAAACCCCCCTCAATGGCATTTTTCGGAGGAGAAACCCCCCCGTGGGGGGGGCGCGGCGAGCCCAGGGGGTGGGAACGGGACTGCCCACAGGAGGCGTGGCGGCGCCACCCCCGGGAAGGGGGGAGGGGCCGGACCCGGGAGGCGGAACGGGGACGGACCCGAGGGTCCGCCCAAAGCCACCCCCGAAAGGCGGAGCGAGGGCGGAGCCGAGCAAAAAGGCACAGCCAGCCGGAAGTGTACCAGCAGTCAGCTTCCGACACGGAGTGGAGCCACAACTCCTCGGACAGTCTCATTGACAGCTCCGAGACCGGCACGGACTCCGAAACGGAGACAACAGAATTCATGGGTTTTTTACCCAAATCAAACAAAGCTTTTTATAATACAGGGGAACAAACACAACATAAACTCACAGATTGGGGAAAAATAAAGATAGCTTGTGCTGAATGGAAACCAGCTGCTGCCATTCATGCCTTTCCAGTAAGGGTGACAGGGGCGAGACAGAATCAAATGAGGACATACACACCTTTAAATACAAAAGAAATACAAGCAGTGGTGAAAGCAATTCAAGAAAAGGGAATTGGTTCAGCTGTGGTATCCACATTGGTAGATGGTCTTTTCAGTAATGATGATTTGTTGCCTTTTGATATATCACAGATAACTCGCATGTTTTTTGATGGAGCAGGATTGATTTTATTTCAGCAAGAATGGTCCGATCAGTGCACAGCTGCTCTAGCCCAAGCCTCAGGGCAGGGACAGCCTCTGCATGGCTCTACCCTCTCCAGGCTCCTGGGCAAACATGATGATGTAGCCACACCCCAGGATCAGGCAGTGCACCTCACAGCAGAGGAGGTCAGAGCCACAACAAGGGCAGCACGAGAAGCCATTAAAGCGGCTTCAAAGGTGGTAGAAAAATCTACAACTTGGTCCACCATCAAGCAGGGGGAGAGTGAAAAATTTACTGAGTTTGTCGATCGCTTGCAAGCTGCAATTGACTCATCTACTCTGCCTGAGGCGGCAAAGGGACCTGTGGTGACAGATTGTTTGAAACAACAGTGTAATACTGTCACCAAGGACATCCTGCGTTCTCTGCCAGTGGGAGCCAGTCTGGCTGACATGATCAAACATGTAGCCAGAGAAGAAACACTAATCCCCATGCAGGCAACAATCCATACCATAACCAATACAATAACATGCATGAAGTGTGGCCAAACAGGTCATCTGGCAGAAAGCTGTCCTCAGCCAGCACAGCAGCCCGTAGCAGCACCCCCGACCCAACAGCGCCAAAGACCAACCTGTTGGAGCTGTGGGAAAAAGGGTCACTTTGCCAGGGAATGCCGATCCAAGCCCCGGGGAAACGGGAAGGGGAGGAGGCAGGCGGGCCAAATTCAGCTTCCTCCCACTGTGAGATGGCCCATTTTTCCCAACACCCAGTGGGGTGGGGGACCTTCATACCCCATATATATACAGGACCCAGTCAGCATTACATCCCCACAAACCATTCAGTGGCAGAGCGGTGCAGCGCCATCAGTAACAATTACACAACCCTCACCACCACAAACTGTGCAAGTGTCACAGGGTCAGCAGGGGGCGCCCCAGAGCGGAACCCCTGGGTGGCCCTGGTCATGAAAGTAGGGAAAGAGCCCATGAGGGTTTGGGGAACATGTCAGCTCTATGGCGGTCGAGACCCTCATGTTCTAGGGCTCCAGTTTTTGGCAGACACAGGATCAGACTGCACGATCATCCCTCAATCAAATTGGCCCAGGCATTGGCAAGCTAAGGAAGTCCCTCCTGTGAATGGGGTGGGGGGACAATCCAGAGCTTGGAAAAGCACCCAGCTAGTAGCCATAACACTTCACACAAAAAAGGGACCAGAACAAACTGTCGCAATTTATCCCTACATTTTGCAAAACTCTCCACCCTTGATAGGAAGGGATGTTCTAGCTTTGCTTGGAGTCAGAATCACAAATTTATGATAAGGGCCACTGCTGCACACCCATTGCTCCCGATCAAATTAACTTGGAAATCGTCAGACCCTGTCTGGGTTGAGCAGTGGCCCCTCTCAGAGCCTCGAGTAGCAGCATTGTTGGAACTGGTTGAACGGGAACTGCAAAAGGGTCACATAGAACCCTCCACAAGCCCATGGAACACTCCTGTGTTTGTAATTCCCAAAAGGTCTGGCGAGGGCTATCACTTAGTCCACGACCTGAGGGAAGTGAACAAAACAATCAGACCCATAGGTCCAGTTCAGACATTGTTACCTATGAACTCAGCCATCCCTGAAGGACAGCCATGTGCAGTTTTGGACATTAAAGACTGTTTCTTTTCAATACCTTTGCATCCTGAGGACAGGGAACGGTTTGCTTTTTCCGTGGTTTTCCCAAATGGCAAGCGGCCCAGCCTGCGTTTCCAGTGGAAAGTTCTCCCGCAAGGCATGGTCGACAGCCCAACTATTTGCCAGATCACCGTGGACAAAGCACTGATGCCAGTCCGACACTCTCATCCCACTGCAACCATCATCCAGTACATGGACGACATCTTGGTCTCAGCACCATCAGCGAGTCAAGTGGATCACCTGGTATCCGTGATCACCGAGATTCTCCAGGCCAACGGCTTCGAAATTGCAAGCGCAAAGATCAAGAAAGGACCCTGCGTCACCTTCCTGGGAGTGGGGATCACAAACTCTTACGTGACACCTCCCAAGGTGAAAGTCCACCGAGACATCAAGACGCTTCATGACATGCAACGCCTGGTAGGATCACTGCAGTGGCTTCGCAACATCATCCTGATTCCTCCTGAGATCATGGACCCTTTGCATGACCTCCTGAAAGGAAAGCATCCCTGGGAACCCAAGGAGCTGACACCGCAAGCAGCAAGCTCCCTCGACTTCATCGAAGGACAGATGTCCACTGGTACACTTGCCAGATGGAACCCAGCGATGCCCTTGGACTTGTATGTACACTTCACACCAAAAGGGGGAGTGGGAGCACTGGCCCAAGGACCTTCTGAAAAGGCCCGACCAATCCAATGGGTGGTCCTTGGAAGACCAGCTCGTGCATTCTCCCCAGCAATAGAATGCATCTCTAACCTCATCATGAAAGGCAGAAAGCTCGCCTTGAAACACTTAGGGACTGAGCCAATGAGAATTCACCTTCCTTTTCGCAAGCAACCAACCACAGAGTCAACCACAATCTCAGAACACCTAGCCCTTGCTCTCATCGGATTCGGAGGAGAAATCTTCTACTCCACCAGACCACCTTGGACTCAGCTGCTGACCATAGTCGACATAGACATGCCACCGAAGGTCATGGACAGACCACAGCCAGGACCAACAGTCTTCACAGACGCTTCCTCCACGACTTCCACCGCGACAGCAGTGTGGCAGGCAGAAGAGCAATGGCATTGCGTCAAAGCATGTGACCCCACACTGTCGGTGCAGCAATTGGAAGCGACAGCAGTAGTCCTGGCGTGTGGACTCTTCCAAGACGAACACCTGAACATCGTAACAGACTCTATATTCGTGGCAAGGCTCTGTCTGGCTATGGCAGGACCAGGTGTGTCAACATCAACAGCAGCCCTGATGCTCGAAGAAGCACTTTCCTCACGAAAGGGCACAGTATCTGTCATTCACATCAACAGTCACAACCCAGTCAAAGGTTACTTCCAGATCGGCAATGACAAGGCGGACGCAGCAGCGAAAGGCGTTTGGACGCTGCAAGAAGCTCGTCAGTTGCATGAATCCCTCCACATTGGACCCAAAGCACTGGCAAAGAGATGCGGAATCACCACAGCAGATGCCAAACATGTAGTGGCCACATGCCCTCACTGCCAGAAGTCACCCCTGTGGACCAGTGGAGTCAACCCCAGAGGTCTCAAGCCCTCAGAAATCTGGCAGTCAGATTTCACCTTGTGTCAACTGCTGAAGCCCCGAGCATGGCTCGCAGTGACCGTGGACACATTCAGTGGAATGATCATAGCCACACAGCATCACAAAGCTAACTCCAAAGCTACAATTCAGCACTGGCTGACAGCTATGGCGTGGCTTGGCATTCCCAAACAGATCAAAACTGACAATGGTTCCAATTTCATTTCTAAACCAGTGCAGGAATTTACCTCGAAATGGGGGATCACATTAGTACAAGGCATACCATATAACAGCACCGGACAAGCTATAGTTGAGCGGGCAAACCAGACCCTGAAAAACAAGATAGAGGTGTTGGCAAAAGCAGAAGGTTTGACCAACTCCATCCCCTCAGGAGAGCAGACACGTATACTGGCAACAGCTCTGATAGCATTGAATCAGTTCCCTAGAGGAAATGAAACAAACAGTCCTGTTCAAAAACACTGGGCCTCCAAAGTAATAGAAGAGGGCCCGCAGGTTTCAATTAGGAATGAGCTGGGTGAGTGGGAACAGGGCTGGAAACTGATGCTTGCAGGGCGAGGGTATGCAGCTGTCAGAAAGGACGGGAAAACCAGGTGGTGTCCTCTCAAATCAATTAAACCTGATCTTCACAGTGAGCAGAATGAGACTAATGAAAACTGTGAGTTTCTGTTTACAGGACATGCTGGTGGGGCGGCCACATAATGCATACATGCCCCTCCCAGAGGAACGAGACACGCCACCAAAACGTCAGACAGCAGCAGAGAAACCCAAGCGGGTGAGACCCAAGCATCAATGACACATCTGTGTGATCTTGTTCTTGGGGCTCATTGCCAGAGGACAAGCCAGCCCAGATTACTACCCACATCAGCCGTTCAGGTGGGTCATGAGACACCTTTCCAGCAACAAGGTGCTCAGAGCCATCACTACACCAAACACTCCATCCTTCGTGCTTCGCACCAACGATCTGTTTCCAGGACGACCAACGATAAATTCCTTCTCAACACCCGTGTACATATCCTACTGGTGCCCAGCTTCGAACCCAGGGAAAGGTTATTGTAATCACCCTGGGTGGGGATACTGCGGGCACTGGGGCTGTGAAACTATAGTCACAGACGCCAGGCCAGCAGGATTTGGATGGAACCCACCAGAGCCCGACCAGTTCCTGCAGTTCATCTGGGCACCCGCAGGTTGCAAAACACCTCTCTCTGTACAGGCAAACCCCCATCGAAACAGTTATAAGATTTCTAAATTTAAAAAATGTATGTACTATAAAATGACAGTCTTGCAGCCAAATCATCCTGGTTGGACAGTGGGTAAGACATGGACAGTGGTCCTCTACGGGACAAAAGAGTGGGTGAATGTGCGAATTACCAGGTTCCAGCTTTCCGCACCCCGAGCGGTTGGACCCAACAAGGTGATCAAAAGCACACAGACAGAGAAAAACATAACTAACCCCAAAATCTTACCCGCGAGTGTCACAGAAAACCCAACCAGCGATGAGAAAGCTTTCCAGATAGGCCGATCAGCCAAGTCAGACCCAGACCCAATCCTTCGTATGTTAGATGCTACTTTTCTATCCCTGAATGAATCTAACCCTAATCTAACTAACTCTTGTTGGCTTTGTTATGATGTCCAACCCCCTTTTTATGAAGGAGTTGCTGTAAACACTTCATTCACTTACTCCACAGCCAATGCACCTCATCAGTGCAGATGGGACACACCCCGCAGAGGTATCACCCTGAGCCAAGTCTCAGGTCGGGGCAGATGTTTTGGAAATGCAGCCCTAGCTAAGCGAAAAGGGGATGTTTGCGCCAAAATTGTAAAGCCCAACAGAAAAAATAACAAATGGGTGGTCCCAGCTGCATCAGCAATGTGGGTTTGTCAGAGATCCGGAGTAAGTCCTTGTGTGTTTCTTCCCAAGTTCAATGATTCTAACGACTTCTGTGTCCAAGTTCTGATTGTTCCTAGGGTCCTGTACCACCCAGATGAAGAGGTATACAACCTTTTCGAAGAACCCAGCCGGCTTCACAAAAGAGAGATACTAACAGGAATAACCATAGCCATGCTACTTGGCTTGGGAGCCGCTGGAACGGCGACAGGTGTCTCGGCCCTAGCAACACAGCACCGAGGACTGTCTCAACTGCAAATGACCATTGATGAGGACTTGCAGAGGATCGAGAAATCCATTTCATACCTAGAGAAGTCAGTCTCTTCGCTCTCGGAAGTGGTTCTGCAGAACAGGCGAGGCTTGGACCTCCTGTTCATGCAGCAAGGAGGCCTGTGTGCAGCCCTGAAGGAAGAGTGCTGTTTTTATGCAGACCATACCGGAGTAGTTAGAGACTCGATGGCAGAACTTCGAAACAGACTGGCTCAGAGACAAAAAGATAGAGAGGCTCAGCAAGGCTGGTTCGAATCCTGGTTTAACCAATCCCCGTGGTTAACCACTTTGATTTCCACTTTAGTAGGCCCATTGGCAATGCTACTTTTAACAGCTATCTTCGGACCATGCCTGCTGAACAAAATAGTTTCATTTGTTAGAGCTCGCCTAGAACGGACTAACATTCTGTTCCTAGGCCTGCATGAAATGCCGTGAATTAATCAGGGAACATTGCCAGTCACAAGCTTTTCCGAACTTGCCTGGCAAAAACTTAGGTTTCCAAACTCCTTCTCCCTTTAGTTAAATACTAACCTTCTACCTCATTTAGTGCCTATATATATATATATATACACATATATCTACCTCATTTCTTTAGTGATAGAGGGGGGGGGAGATGTGGGGGAGATACGGGTAGACTGGACTGGAGAGGGACAGGCGCTGCGGAAGACGCTTCGGAATGTTACGAGAAAGGGAGAGGCACATACCAGAAACTCAAAGATAAACAATCTCCAGGCACCAGTCCCCCTCTCTCCTTGCTGTCCATCTCCTTTTTAGGAAATGTAGTAAGACCCCCGATGTGGGGGAGAACCAGAGAGTATTTAAACTGCATGTAACAATTAATAAACGCATTTGACCGTCTGCCATAGTGGTATGTGCGAGTTAATTGCCCGAGCGACAGACCGAGCCTGTGTACGCCGTGCCGTCTTATCCTAGATACCAGGCCGCTAGAATTGTGGATAAGAAACACAACAGTTTCAGAGCTATTATTTTCAGGAACACTTCAATATTCCTTCCATTCACATCCTGAGCACGCTGTTCTCATAGTGAGTGGGAAGCTGTAATGACATTTCACCACATTTTAAATCAGAAACCCAAATATCCCATAACTGTAAGCAGGTCTAAGCAGGCAGTGATAGAATCACAGAATTGAGATAGTGGGGCCCCAAAATGCAATGTATTTTAAATGAGGGCTACTTCCCATTCAGATTTCTGTAAGGAGTGTAATGTCTATCTCCATCAGCTCCTACCAAACCAGCAGAGATCACTGTGCCATCTGAAATTTCTATTCATAAGGGTGGATAAGTTCACAGATGAGAGAATCCTGCCAGTTGAACTCCACTAATGAAGATTTGCAGCAGCAAATATGACAAAAATCCATCTCCATGCCTGTTCCCTCCCTCAGCAGCTTCCCCAACATGGTACAGCGTCCAGGCAGTGCAGCTGAATTCACTGACACACCAGAGACCAATGGGATGCAGGGAGAACCCCCCCAAAAAAGCAGAAAATCACAGATGCAGAGCACATTGCACCTTCCAGCTCCTCTAGTGGGAGAGGTGATGCTTCAATGGGCACCAAAGTTCCTCAATAGCACCAAGCCAGAAAAATCTTGTTCTGAAGTTAAAGATGACAACCCAAAAGATCACAGGACTCTTCCTGAGTGATCAGGTGTAAATTTGCCAAGATTTCCCCTGTCCCTTTAGTATGTATTCTACTGTTTTCAAAAAAAGGCATATCTGAAATAGCATTCAGTAAAAGAAAGGGACAAGAAGAAGGAGAATGCACGGCAAGTTCTGATGAATCTTTGCAGCTCTACCTTCTTTGAATCAAGCTGCCACAGATAACACTGTGCTCTATAATTATGCATGTTTTGACTAGACAGACTGATACCTAGACAGGCATTTGAAATGTCTGAATGTTGTTTTAAAGTGCATGAGCAAAGATTTCAGATTTTGAAATTGCGTTACATGAAAATGAGACTGAAGGAAACTCCTCCCCCTTCTCATCATTCTCATGCAAATGCAAAGAGAATTAGATTTGTGTCAGTGTGGAACACTTCAGTTTGCTCCCACTGAGGTGAATGTCAAAAATAACTGAGCTTTTACAAAGCTTGCAGACAAATAAACTTTAAAAATGCTGTATGTTTCTGCACCAAAAAAACATTCTGTGAGGCCCACGACTGCCAAAACAATGGAAATCTGATAACATGTAAAGTCAGTTTGATTTTTATAACACTCCAGATATCCTAGTTTGAAAAATCCTATTATGAATAAGCCCCTTCACAATTTATCACTTGGTAAAACTCCTTTAAAATAATTATCTCTACTACATCCCCCAAAAAAGCATGCTGCTCTGAAGGTCTATTGTCACTGGTATTGACTAACCCTTCCTGGTAACTTCAGAATAATATCAGTACCTCTGCCCCTTGCTCTTTCTCACATACAAAGAGAGCAAAATTTGAGCTCTCTTAGGGGACATTACATTAAGACCATACTTTCCCTCTCCAGTTTCCTATAGTTTATGATTCAAAGTGTCCTCAGCTGCTTCAGGAGTCTCCAACTGCTTCCCCATAAAAATTTCAGCTGCGGCACTGCTGTATTTATTTGCCCACATGACCACTAAAGATATATTTTGGGGTTTTTTAGTAGAAAAACGTTTCCATCTTTGCTTGCATGCTTTTTGAGTACAACTGCTATAATGACTTTCTGTCATTTTATAGATCACTTAGACAAATTTAGCAGTAAAGGCATAATTTCCTTTCTCTTAAGACCTGAATCAATACCATTCAGACAGACACAAAATTTAGAGCATCCAAAGAAAACATATATATTTAGCTGTAACACAATATTATTTCAAATATCTGATTGGAAAGTCTTGCATGGACAAAACTAACAATAGTTGAAATGTGCAGCCTATAATAATATCAGTCCCCATTACAAACTGAAGAGACACTTCACAGTGAACAGAACCTTCTTTAGGCTCCTTCAGAACTTTTGGCTTGTAAAAAAGTTGCATTATGGTAAAAGTGATAAATGATGATATTTTCCCCTCACATCAGGCATCTTATTTTCACTTTTCAAACTAGCACATCTCCCTTTTTAACTTAACTGACTTTCAGTTCTCCAGCTTGTCCTGCAGTTTTCTGCAAATTCAGAGTGCCGGACACAAAATCACCCTGAACCACAAAGATCCTGTTGGTGTCTGAAGCTGGAGGGTGGTGGGACAACAGCTGGAGACACTGTGCCTCAGGATTATTTGTATTTATATTTGTTTCTTTATTTTGCTGGCTAACAGAGACAACTCTCAAGTAGCCTGTTCTGAGACACCTTCCAAAGCCCCACAGGAGATAAAACTACCCAGACTACAAATACAGAGCCAGGGTAGGAGTGAGACTGACTTTTAAAAGATCTGTTGAGCTTTAAGAAATTCTTTACTCGTTTTTACTTACCAAGAAACACAACTTTCATTTAGTCACAGTCCAACACAACAAAGGATTTCCTCTAATGGCTCAACTTTTGTAAATAATGCATTTATGAAGTTACATAAATTTAAATTTTTTAAAAATGTGAATTCATGTGTTAAAGGTGAATGCTGTTTCCAAATTAGTATAAAGGGCTATTGTGGTGATTAGTTACCCTTCCTCCAAACAAGGTGTTCACTTTCATGCAGAAAAATATCTCTAAAAGAAGGATAGCTGCAATTTTAACAAAATCAGTATAAACAGTAACAATAATCTCTTTTCTTATCTCTTCAGTATATCATCCTAACAATGTTAGGTGCAGCTCTATGAAGATAAGCTGATATCAGCTAGTGAGCATTAAAAAAACCCCACAGTTCTATTCTGCTTTTCCAGATAGGAACCCCCATCACAGACCTTTAAGGCACAGATAAAAGGAAATGCTCTTTTCCCCAACCAACTTCTGCAGAAGAGAATTGCTTCCCATGCCACTTTCTAGGTTTTTACTGACACAGAAGGGACTTTGAGTCACGATCTTGCTTTATTAGCAGCATTACTGCACAACAAAGTGTGTTTCAGCAGACAACGGCAGAATCTTTTTGACTCACAGGAACTGTACCAGAACTCCATTGAAAAAATCACTTAGATCAGGCCTACAGAAATGCTGAAAACAGCACTGCCCTCTCCTCAGTCATGGGAGTTCAAACAGATGAACAAACTGGCAAGAGGCTTTTCTAATACGTAATTTAACACACTTAAATACATTTCCTTAAAAATGTTAGCCATAGCGATATAGATTACCAGGGAAATTTGTGTTGGTTAAAGGAACAAAATAGAATAAAATAAACAATGTTTGAAATTTTCAAAGATATGATGACTGCTCTGAGAAGCTTTTCTTATGTACATTGTTATCATTGTAGTTGTAATAAAAAAAAGTTCCCAGAAAAAAATTTAGCTGGAGGAAGAAATTTACCACTTAGTCAGCTGGGGATTTGTTCCCAAGCCATATATTAAGTTAAACATATTATCAAGTTAAAATATATTATCAATAATAAAATAAACAGTCCTGAATTAAGTGTTACTTTAATCATTAATTTCCTGACCAACTAAAGCTTACCTAGAAAATGATCCCCACTGAAAACTTTGTGATACTTGGGAAGAAAGAGAAGTAAACAGGAAAGTTTTATTAAACTGTTCAAAATATGGATAAATATTAGATTCTATTTCCAGTGACAAAGCTTTTCTGTGGGGTCTTGAAGAATATGGGGTACTTGAATTCTCAATTTATTTTTAATTTTAAGCTGAGGATTCTTTAGACATTTTCTTTGTTGTACTGCATTTCTAAAAAGCTAATACCTGGTTTATCAGGCAGAGCAGCAAATAAGTGAGATCAATTATGCTGATGCTTTTATTTTTTCCCTAACTTTGCCTGTCAGCTGTGTCATTCCACCAGATTTAAGGCTCCTTCCAGTCTGAAAATGGCACTGAAACTCTCAGAGGAAAATCCTCACCTGCTCCTGAGAGACCTTGAAGCAAAGCTATGCCCAAATGAAGGCTGCAATTCCAGACTCCATTAATATTAAGAATCACTTATGAGGTCCTGTAAAGCTTTACTGCTTTCCACCTGGCCTAGATTGCTTGGATCCTCGAGCACACCAGGTTGGAGAGCACAGTCCTACTCTGAGCCTTCCGAGCTGCTTGAGGTTCCGTGGTGAGGTGGGAAGTGCCATGCTGCCATCTGCAGTCAGGACACCACCACTGGGATCTCTGCCTGCTCGATCTCCTCACAGATAACGCTCTTTTCCCTTCTCATTTTCTCCCTTATCACTCAGGAAGCTCAAATTGTTTGTTTTACAATGCCTCAATCGAATACAAACTTTCAAAGTTTTACTCCTTGCAGGAGAACTTATTTTGCAGCGCTTCAAACTGGAGTTATAGGATTGGCAAAGTAAGGAGGGAAGGAGGAAGAAAGCACCTTAAAATTCCATTACCTGTCTGGTGTGTATGGGGCTTGGGGTCTTGAAGCTTCCTTGACAGCTGCATTCAGAAACACTGAAAGGGTTCGAGCTGCTGGATGAGCACTTGGAAAGTGTCACAGCCTACCACAAAGGTGTTATCTAGAGGCAATTCCTGAATGACATGGTGCTTCTTGGGGGGTACAGGAGTCTCAGGTTTAATTTGAAAGGTAGGCTGTGGAGAAGCAGACTTGTAGTGCTTTGCTAAGTCTGGGCTATCAGGTTTAAATGTGGTTGGTGTGGTGGCCCAGTTATATTTTCCCATAGTCTGCTCTTCTAGCTCTATGGGAATGTCTAAAGTGCCATTTATGTGCTCATGGCCAGGATCATCAGGCTTAGACTCTTCAATAGTCACAAAGTTGAGGAGGAGACTCTTTGGAGAGTGCTGCTGATTCTTTTTCTTGAGCTGCCTATTCTCTTGGTTGGGGGAAACCCATTCACCACTCTGCTTATTTTTTTGGACAACCTTGTGCCTGGGCATCTGGCAGCACCGGACTAAAGCAGTAACAAAAATTACCAGAATAACTGTCATGGTGCCTGCAATAATGGCAGTGATGATCTTGACATAATCATTGGTCTGTGGGGTTATCTCACCATCCCCAATGTTTTGGCCAACTGGCGTTTCCACGTTCCTATGCACCAACTCTTGCACGTAGGAGCTGTTGGTGACTGTCTCGTTCACAAACAAGTGCACAAGAGCTATCGTGTAAAGAGACTCCGGCTGTCCCAGGTCATTCACCTTGATCACCAGTCTGTGCAAGCCATGATCTGATGTAATTACCTTCTCTTTCAAAGTAATATTGCCTGTTAATTGGTCAATGGTAAACAAGCCCCTGGAGTTCCCACCTATGATGCTATAGCGGAGCTCTGCGTTCATTCCCATGTCATTATCAACTGCAAAGACTTTAGTGACTACAGACCCTAGGCTGGCTGACATTGGGACCAACTCATAGGAATAATTAGATGAGGGAATAACAAAAACGGGCCTGTTATCATTTACATCAACAACATTGATGGTCACTTTGGCAGTTGAGGAACGCTGCAGTCTTCCTCCATCCACTGCTTTCACCTGGAAAGCACCCCTGCTGCTCCCTATCCAAGGTAATGTTAGGTCTTATTACACCAGTAAGTGGATCTATAATGAAATTATCTCTACCATTTAAGATAGAGAGAGTGACCGCAGCGTTGTCTCCTGCATCAGCATCTGTAACTGTGATAAGCCCCACTGTGCCATACATGGGCAGGTTTTCTGGCACATAGAAATTATATTCATTATGTGTGAAAGCAGGGCTGTTATCATTCTGGTCCAGCACTGACACCGTCACAGTAGCATTGGTCTGCAAAGGTGGCATCCCATTATCCTTAGCCAGCACAGTGAAAGAGTACCTGTCTTGCTTTTCTCTGTCCAGCTTTCTCACTGCTGTCAGGATGCCTGTACGGCAGTCCAGGTTGAAAATTGGGGGCGCATCGGAACCCAGGATGTAGCTGATCTCAGCATTCTGTCCGCTGTCAGCATCTGTAGCACTGATCTTGGTTAGCTGAGTACCAGGAGCATTGTTTTCAGGGATGGAAAAGCCTATGATAGGCTGTGTGAAAACTGGGGCATTGTCATTTTCATCTTTAATTTTGATCAGGAGCATTGCAGACTGGTTTAAGGGAGGCTTCCCTGAATCTGAAGCCCCTATTTTGATGGCATATTCCCGCGTAGCTTCATAGTCTAGAAACATGGCTGTCTCCAGGAGAAACTGATTATCAAACACTTATTTTAGCCTGAAAGGGACATCGTGATCTGTAAAACAGGTAACTTTCCCATTCTAATCAGCATCCTTGTCCATCACTGTTATCAAAGCAATTTTTGTATTAAGGGGAGCGTTTTCAGACAAAAGCACTGTCCCATTCACCGGGTTGATGATGTACCTCGTGTCTATTGATGGGACATTGTCATTAGTATCTGTGACATTAACAGTCACTGTTGCTCTTGATGGAGTTGAGCTGCCATCACTTGCCAAAACAGTCAATTTGTGCACAGGAGACTCCTCCCTGTCCAGCGGTGCCCTGATGGTGATGAGGCGAGTGGTGTCATCGATGTCAAAGAGCCTTTTGGCCAAACTGGAGATCTGGTTGCTGAAATAGAAGTGGATTTGTGCATTTGAGCCCAGGTCTGCATCAGTGGCATGGAGCTGAGACACAGAGGTGCCCATGGGAGCATTTTCTGGCACGCTGATCTCAATATCATTCTCTTTGAAGACAGGGTGGTTGTCGTTGACATCGGTCACTGTGACCTGCAGGATGGCAGTGCTAGACCTTGGGGGGCTCCCACCATCCTCAACTTTGATTTTCATCACATAGGTGTCCTTCTGCTCCCTATCCAGGATCTGCTGGACAATCAGCTGAGGCCACTTATCTTCCTCAGGTGTCTCAGTTATGTCAAGACCAAATACATTTTGACCCTACAACACACAGAAAGAACACACTTTAGCTTGACAGGGTATTTAAACAGAAAAATATCACATTATTTTTCTGAAATTGTCATGGAATATATATTTATGCATATACTCTATGCAGGAATATACATTTTTATATTTATCTTTATTTTTCCATATTTAGTTTTGCTTTACGCTCCAGAGCCTTGAGAAAGCTTCAGAGCAAACATGGCAATAAACAGATACTCTAGAAAAAGGGGAAATGTGGGAGTGATGGTGATTTTTTCATCCAGATTCTCTGTTTCTAAAGAAAAGTTATTAAATTCCTGGACAGATGTAATTCAGTTTCTCTGTTGTATGAGTGAGCGTGGAAATGAGGAATGAAGCCAAAGTTCAGTCACTGGAGGACATATTCAAATACTCAATTTCAATGAACCCAACAAAGATAAAGGGATTATTTCTCTGTTTGTAGAGCAACTCTGGACATGATCTGAAACTATTAGCATAAATAAATAATAATAATAATAAATAAATAAACTATAAAAACAAACCAATACCATCACTGATAAACTGCTTACTACATAATTCAAATGTCAGATGATACAGACAAAACTAAGTCCTAACAGTTAATCAGAAATATATTTAAAAACTCATTACAACTATTCCTGTAATCATCACTATATGTTTTATATTTGTAGTGAAAGTTACAATCCTAGTGAAAAAAAAGACCTATTTTCATTTCAGAAAATATCACAGAACTGGGAGATCAATTTGAAAATGATCAATATATTTCATGGGGTTTTTTGAACATCTCTGGAACTGCACCAAAATGCTACATATATTGCCCAAACACAGCTTTTTTAAAAAACAGTAGTGCTGACAAATCTGCTAAATTAAATATTGGAATCTAGAACTAAATTCCCTCTCTCTTGTGCTGTCTCTTCAGACAAACAGGAATTAAGAACAGTGTGATCATCCTCTTTTCTCATATCTCACCACTTAGAGGAATGATGTAAAGGCAGTTTTCCAGCCACATCTTCCATAAGGGCAGGGCTAAAATGCAGATGGCTAATGCTGTACGCACAGGATGACCAGAAAAAAGAAGGCATAAATAAAATTGTGCACTAAATAGGAGTTTCTTTTTATGTGTAATATTTATAATAATGAAGAACTGTTCTTTCTCTGCTTATTCTTCTCATCTTTCACCCTCACTCAGGTAACTACCATAGAATCATAGATGGTTTGGGCTGGAAGGGACCTTAAAGACTCTCTCATTCCAACCTCTTGCCACAGGCAGGGACACCTTCCACTGGACCAGGTCCAATTGTGTTCTAAACTGGTTTGAGACACTCCAGAACAAAGCAAAACAAAACGTTCCCAGTGTTCAAGGTTCCTTGTTTCTCATTATTTGCAAAAGATTTGTAATCCCTGTATCTTGCTACCCACCACTAAATGAATGCATTTATAGCTTCTATACACTTCTGAGTAAGGCTGGACTCTTTCACTGATTTTTTTCTCAAAGCCAGATTTTGACCCTAAATAAGCTATCTTTTATTTCATGGAACAGAACTATTCATCTACATATCCAAAATTACTTGCAGAGCACTTGTGCCAACTTGCACAGCATTTGTGACAACATTAAGTTGCAACTGGGGACAGTATAAAGTAAACTGGAACACATTTTGAAGTAATAAAACAAATACAGATTTGGCTTCATTAGCAGAAGGCATGAAAATATAAGCCCCGCAAATTGTTTCTAAATCAAGATATACATTTTGAACCAATTAGGGTAAATTTTAGAAAGGTAATTCTATGCTGATAGGAAGCAGAGCATGAGTTTCCTCTTCATATTCAATCTGACTAGCAGTTATTTGCAATAAATTTCATAATTACTAAGAAATTATAAATTATATAGTCTATGCTTTAACATAGATTCCAGAGGAAAGAAAATAACAGAAGCCAGAGTAAAAGCAACCTGTCAACTCTCTTTACTTCTCTATTTGTACACAAGTTGACAGATGGGCACTGATTATTCTGTCATTAGATCCCACAGCAACAAGAACTTCATACAGACTTTGAATTCATGTGGCTGATGTACGTGCCCATCTCTGCTTTTCTTATCCAGTATGGGAGAGGGGTTTTTCATCATAGCAGATGAGTTTAATATAAAATATGGTGCTTTAGCTCCCCATCACTAGCAGTGAATGACTAGAGAACAGAAAAAAATGCAAAGATCTCTTCCAAGTTCATTATTAACACTTGAATAACTTTCTGTGGAAAGAAATATTATCCATGTCTATTTCTTTCTATTAATTACAGGTGTAGGCATCTTTTTTAAACCACAGAAAAACTATTACAGAGAAGTAGACTTTCTCTTAACTCTAGCAAGACTATTTCATGTTGTTTAAGAGATAAGGTTTGTTGTGACATGCAGCAAATTAACAAACACATTTTCTAAGAACTCATAGTTCTCACATTCTAAACACACACAAAAAAATTGATGAAACATTCAAGAAATATATTTTTAAGATTATAAATATCTAATTCTTGTGGTTGTCGAGACTGACACTGCACTCAAAGTGCTTCAGTAAAAACATCAGAAGGCTTCAAGCATCAGCTCCTTGTTATCTAAAAGTCTCTTGTACCTTTTCTCTAGCAATCTTACAGAGCAGCTCCACACAGCCCCAGCTCTTTCTCCACAATCTTCTCCCTTCTGTTGCTCCAGCTCACTCCTTTCTGTCCCTATCATGGCTGCCTAACCCTATGTTTGTCCTATGTACAGTGTCTTACCCTTTCTGTCCCTTCCTCCTCACAGCACAGCCAGCAGACTCCAACTGAACTCTCTCCCAACTAACTCACTCTTTATCACACCCATAGCTGGGAGGGCAAGGCTGTTCCCACTCTTGGATAATTAACACAGCTGCAATATATCAAGGGCAAGATTGCCTGTAGTACTATCTGTCTTCCCACAAATTCTCTCCATTATGAGCAAAGAAATTGAGAGGTAAAATGAGAAACATGAACAAAAACCTTCAGGAATAATTTCTTGATGTTGATGTACATAGCTCTATCATCATTAAAAGTTCAGCAAAGTTAAAATTTCCATTAGGGTCAGATTTCTATTTGGACTGAACTGTGCCTCAGCCACCACGTTATCCCAGTATCTTTAGTGATCTGAAGGATTTGTTCACACTGGGAAGGGCAAGAGTCCATTGGAAAAGCACAATAGATAATTAACAGTTATAGAATACCTTTGCCTATTAAAATGACTGGTAGAAATAATCTGCTCCCTCGATATCTCTACCCTTACAGAAGAATGGGAGTGAGAAATACGAGAGATTGACTTTTTAAATTTAAAAATACAATTTAAGCACTAACTATTGGAAGCAAACCAAAGTTATGCCTATCTCAGAGCCTGGATTAGCTTAAAGAGGTTCTGACCCTGCTCACAAGATCCTTTATCAGGGCAATAAGGAGCTCTGTTACCTTACTCAATTTTCATAACAGCCTTTTCCATGGATTTATGCACACAGTCTCTCAAATAATGAAACCTTCTTGTTGAACACTCCCTACAGTGTATATTTACCTGGTCATTTGTAATGGATCCAAATGTCCTTTTCAGAGCTGTTTTGGGCTGTCATGTGAATAAAAAATTAGAGCGTATTTTAAAAATTGCAACATTTAGGTGGTTTTGTAAATACATAATCAATGACACACAGACACATAGTGTGATAAGCTAGAACAGCTTCTAAGTACTACAGACAGGAATGGATGTGACAGTGCACCAGAAGTCTACACACAGATATTGCAGTATCATAGCATTTCACCACAGGAAATCTGTGGGGTACTGACTGCCTGGACATTGTTGGGAAGGATGGGAAAATAGATCAGCTTCTGGTTAATGCTAAAAACAGAGACATGGTCCACTGTGTTCAAAACATCCTATGGACTTACAGAGCAGTAAGCTGGCAGAAAGCAGAAATTTCTCAAAGAAGTGGGGAAGGGAAAGAATATTGTGCTAAATAATGCTACAAACCCAACTGCTTGTAATACAAAGTACTCAAATTGAGAGGGGCTACCAGTGATTATTCCTTAAAACATACTAATTTTGTAATTCTCAGCTAACAATGGATACCTGTTACACACAGGGTAGATCAACGCTGTCCTCAATCTTCATTCAAAAGAGGAGTCTGAACCTCCAGAGAAAGCCACAGGAGCAAAGAGCTCATTGTTTTGTGACTACAACTTCACCCTACACTTCTTATCAATACTTCAGGCACTGTAAATGAGAAACACATCATTATATCCTTGGTTCAACTGAATCTCAAACAGAAGTCAAGGGCTATGCACAGCTCAAACTTTTACTAATATTCTACAGGAACTCATTTCAATGACTATTGCAACAAGCTAGAAGAACACAGTTATTCCATGTTAACAATCATCTTAAAAGAAAAAAGGAAGAAGAAGAAGAAAAATATTAAAATATTGGTTTCTCATCACTAAGTACATCAGTAATTCATTAAGTAATGACTTAAATAAAAACCTTTGGCTGAAACGTAATTTTGAGTCCAAAGGACCCTAAAATCTTTTCAGAAAGTCCAGAAAATGATGCATGGTTGCTAAATGCTGGTTATTCCACATGGAACAACACAGAAAATCTTTGCAGGTCTTCTGCAGAACTACAAGACGGGTCCAAGACACTTTTTCCTTGCCTGTTTTTGCCAAGACATATGGAACTGCTCTGTGACTGTGCTGTCTATCAGCAGAGAAGAGAGTACAGCAGCACAACTTCAGTTCCTAATGCAGAAAAACAGACCACAGTTACACGGTGGACAACTTTTTCTATAAAAGCTGAAAATTAAACTTGCAATTTTTTTTCAAAAGGTGATACTTTGGTTGTGAAATTGTGAATTGCCAAAGCCAAGTTAACGTCTTAAACACAAAATATTCCACATGGTAGGCAATAGTGGATCTATGTGTCTATAATGGGTGCATATGAATGCACTCAGATCCAAAATACCCTAAGTGGTGTAGCTCTAGTAAAGGTCCCTTGTCTGCTATTACTCACCCAGTGTGCAATTTGCTGTTCATGTATTCTAGAAAATTACCATTTGTTGGACAGCTGTCCTGCTTAAAGGCTCCACAGTCACTCCTCTCATGACATCCCACAGCTTACAACCCAAAGTTACTGGAAATAAGTGTCATTAGTACCAGCAGTTACCTTATGAACTGAGTGGCAGAACTTCAAAGGAGAAAAATAACATTACATAGGTAGGAATTTTTTATAATGCACACCTCAGCAGATGCAGAGTTGCTTACAGGTTTGAAACGCTCTCTTTGTCAAAGCAATGCAGCCTTTTAATTCGTAGGCCAAGATTCTTAAGACTTTTGTTCAATTTATGGTTTTCTATCAGTCATGCACTGTTTCCATTGGTTTCCTTTGAAGCAAGAAAAAAGTTTAGCTTGGAATAAACTGAACTTGCAGGTTCAGAACCACAGTAAAAATAGGACTTGGAAGCATCCAATTATACATAAACCTAAAGTGCATTTTCTGCATTCAGAATGCTAATTAGCACCATTCCTATGTAAGAGTTGAGGACATCATATTAGCAATGTCTACACCATAACTTGCTACTTTTCCACCTCTGATTATATAAGAGTTCCTATAAATGGAAAACACTGCCAAAATTTCCTCTCCATATACACAACCACACACAAAACTGCTCTTGTCCAATGAAACAAGAGGAAGCACAACACTGTGGATGGGGTCAATAGAACACAAGGATAATAATGAACCATTTTATGCTGGAAAGGAACAATAAAAAGTACAACATGGAATGAAAAAGAGGACAATCAATGCATTTAATACTGATTTTCTGAAAAAGTAAAGGAGATAAAAAAGACTAGGAGGTTTACCTAAACAGGAAATTACTTCCTTGGAAATATAAATTTAATGTTACTATTAAAAAGCTTAAACAGTCCTAATAATTGCATTGCTGGAACTTTTCAGATGAGTTGGTCCCTTCTTTAAGGAGTCTTTTTCAATCTTGTCATGTTCTAAACATTGTCTACTTTATTTTCTAAGATAAGTAGATATAAGATAGGCGTGTTTTTTCTGAGATGGAATATTTTTTCATCCTACTCAATTCTTGGAATTCAATTGTCAGAACATGTTTATTAGATCATGTTCACCTCCACTGAGGAGAAACAATTAGGGACAGTGAATACTATATTTTTGATTTATTTACTTTTTTTGCTGCCCTATGTGCTTCAGTCTACACTTCAAGTGAGTCTGAAACTCCCTAACTTAAAAGTGTTAATATTTTTAACCACAAGTTTTACAAGGGAGAGAACAGGAAGAGCTGAAAATTGGTAACCCACATGAACTTCACATTTTCAAGGCTGCACCAGGTTTCATGAATAAAAAGAGAGTTCTCTTTCCATAGCACATCTCTGGCCTTTGAAATGTTGTTTCAAGTTGAGTTGTTTGCAGGTTCTTAATTAAACCTAATTTATCTTTTCAAACATGGATGACAATTAAAAATGTTATAAATGAAAAGCCAATTATTTAATAAAGGAATTTATTGGAAAATCAAAATATAAAAATCCGAGAAAAGCCACAAGCAAAATCAGTTCCGACCCCGGGATCGGAGCTGGGTGAACCTCAGATTCGACCTCTATCGCACCGAGTCCCCCACGGTTCATGAGTGCAGTCCTTTCCATGACTGTTTTTATACAGTTCTTCAGCTGGACAGTGAGTCGTTTTGCTTCTCTTTGTCTAGTCCAGTTTCTTTTGCATATTCATGTAGTTTCTTTTCTCTGCTACTAGTCCATTGAACAGCTTTCCTAGAAGAGGTAGGTGCTTGATTCGATTTACTGGAATCGGGTATTGGGATGCACACCCTTGATGACTCAGATAAGATGCATATCAGGTGTCGATCAATGGGTTGTTGGCCAGCTCATCTCGGTAGAAGGCCTATTCTATTTTCAGTGCCACCCTTCATTCTATTGCAAATGACCCTCTTCCCCGGTTACAGTTTAACTGGGGGGGTCTGGCCAGGTTTAACTGGGGGGGGGTCTGGCCCAGTTTTGGTGGGGGAGTCTGGCCCAGTTTAACTGGGGGTGTCTGGCCCAGTTTAACTGGAGGGTCATGCCTGGTTTAATTGGGGGGGTCTGGCCCAGTCTAACTGGGGGGTCTGGCAAAGTTTGACAGGGGGGGTCTGGCACCGTTTAACTGAGGGGATCCCAGTTTAACTGGGGGGGTCTGGCCCAGTTTAACTGGATGGTCTGGCCCAGTTTGGTGGGGGTGTCTGGCCCAGTTAAACTGGGGGGGTCCCAGTTAAACTTGGGGGGTCTGGCCCAGTTTGGGTGGGAGGCTTCCAGTAGGAAAAGGGGTGGCATAGTTTCTGCTGTCTCAGCTGCGAGTGATTTTATACTGTTTTATTTCAGTAAAACACGACTTATTCCAATAAAACACCAATTAGTTCCATAAAACACGAATTATTCCATAACATATATTACAAAAAACAAAAACAAAATAAAACAAACAAAAAAAGAAAAAAAGAAGAAGAAAAAAGAAAAGCTAAAACAAAACAGAAACCTGAATCTTTTATTTTAATAGAAATTCACTTCATCCACCTCTACAAACTAGGGTGGGAATAATGGTGAACCCACATTGCTGCATTAACAAGACACAAAAAGAAACTCCTTTCAAGGAACTGGGCCATTACTTGGGTGGTCTTTAACAATGCACTGCAGACATACAATTATATATTTCAGAAAAATATGCAGCTGCACCACAAAACTGTAAGGAATTTATGTTCACAATAATGCTGTATAAATAGTTGTAGACTAACTAAAGATGGGAAATTGAAGTAGAGACACTTTTATCAATTGTCCAAAGTTTGTAGCTGGTCTGAAAAAGGCAGCCACTTCTGAGTTACTAATCATGTTTAAAATTAAACTTTAAATTTTTAAACTTTAGAAACTAACCATTAGAATGCAATTTTAGGAGCTAAACTTTAGAATTGTAAACTTCAAGCAAAGTTCTTTCATTTAGAGCCACTTTGACCAAAACAAGGGCGGTGAACTGCTGCAGGTAACAACCAGGGAGCCAACCTCCCCTCTTAATCTCCTCCATTATAGTTGTTCAGAAATATTCACAGAAATCCTACTGAACAAAAAGATACATTTTCAACACCCTGAGGATATTCAGATTAAGGTATTAAACATGTTTTACCTTTGCTCTGAATCCTCTTGATAAAGCTCCAGACACCTGACTTGCCTTTCAGTTACGTTTCTGCCTTTGAAGTCTCACTATAGATATATAATGAAGGGGGGAAAAAAATTAGGATTTATATCAGGCAACAATACACCCAACAAGTGCATTTTGATATTTGCATTATACAAGATGACAGTTACATATTTGCTCTATTTCCTAGCTGAGAACAGGCACAGAACTGAGGATGTGCGAGAAAGAGAAATGAGTACAAGCCTCCGATGCAGTGCTGTGCCTTTGGAGGAAAGCACTAACAATTCTGTACAGCTGCTCAGAACAGCTCCTAAATCACAATCTCATTTTGCCTCAACAGCCAAAGGCGGTGTCTGAGCTCCCAGTGGCACATTTGGAGCTCAGGGTGAGCGCTGCCAGGTGCTGGTGAGGGGTGAACTTGCTGTGCCCTCCCACTCACAACCTGCTCGTGACCACATCAGCACTGCAGGAGGGGATTAAATCTGGAAGCCACTTGTACACCAGGAAGTACAAACAATCCCGACAGTTCTGAAAATTCCTTTCCCCTAAAGCAGGGGCTGTGCAGCATCCCCAGCTTGCAAAGATTTCAATGAAGACTGGGGGTAATGGATATGTGTGTATTTGGTTCGTGGCAAATGGGGAAACAAAATATGAAATAGACTGGAATCCTTGTGCTTTGCTGCACATCTGCACATCAACAGCCATGAAATATGTATAGTTATCTCATTCCCTCCTATGCATACATGCACACACAAATTCAGTCTATGATGTCTTTAAACGCATGGCACCTTCATTAAGAAAAATCCATATTCTAACCTCTGATGCTGCAGCTTTTCCAACAAGTTGTTTAGCAAGATTGTCTTCTTTGACCTAACACCCTTCTAAAGTTCATGTTCAGCTGGGAGCAAAATCACTGTATCTTCCCTTTATGCTTACACTTATAGGAAAAAAATGCTGACAAAATTTCCATCTGAATAGCAGGAGCATCTCACACACACAGGTGGAACCCCCCACACTTCCAGAAACAAGGAAATTCTTTCATGTGCAGGGACAGCACTTCAGTGTCCATGTGTCACTGCTTTATGAATGTTGATTAAAAAATTCACAGCCTTATCACAGAAAATTCACAACCCATGTGGGCAAAAATATAGCAGGATGAGGAAAAAACTCTAGCAGACAAGAGTTTACACCCTCCACTTGGAACAGATTTCCCCCAGCTTCCACAAGCAGGCTTTAGGAATTCTAGACCTGTCACAACTACTGTAGAAATGAGCTGATCATAAGCCTCTCTCAAGGCCTCCACTCTGCAGGGTTTTGTAAAAATCAAAATAAGAAAGAGTGTGTGCGAGTGACATTTAACTGCCACATGATCAGTTTTGCTTTTCAAAGAAATAAAGCTATACTTTTTCAAGGAATGAAAACTTATCTTTTTTTTATTACTCTCAGAAAATAACAGTGAGACTCCCATATTAAACTGTAAAAGTAAGTGACATATGCAAGTGCAAGATGCCACTTCACTGCACATGGGAAGATAATAAATAATACTGCAATTTCAGAGAAATAAATGGGTGACAGTGGCTGAGAAGAAATACAGAGTGGCACTACTAAAAATACTTCCAGAGACAGTGAATTCTCAAACTCAGTAAATTAAAGTCTTTTCACCATACTGATCAAGGAGTGTAGGGGATAAACCAAAAATGTATTTCCTGGTGCTGGATTTCTCAGGAACTTGACTTCTCCCTCCTCTAGTGTTACTGACTCTTATTTATCTGACTCACTAGAACAAGAGCAAGATAAAAAAGAAGAAAGATTTCCTTATTGTAAGGCAGTAACTTGAGTCTGAAAGTCAATTTTGAAAAGAACTCTCTTGTTATCTGTGTGTATTGAAAGTTCTAGCAAATAAATTGTCCTGACTTTCCAGTTAATGATTTATATTCTGAGAAATGCTTCCCTGTGAGCTTGGGATCAAAAAAAAAAATCTTATAAGAGTATTTGATTTATACTTCAATATATAGTTTTACTCAAGAATATATTCCTTTCTAAAAACAAAAATAAAACTCCAATTTCACTCTAATTGAATGCACTTGAGCTATTTCTCAGTCTTAAAATCAGAGATGGAATTGATGCAACTGATTTGTAAGAAAGAAAATAAATTTAAGAATATTGGAATGGCATGTTTACAAGGGAAACACCAAGCACTCATCATTCCATTCCAGCTTTTCTGCTCAGTTTTTGTTTGCTGTTTATATTCCCTAATAGCAGTTTAGTCATGAATATACACTAAAAATTATGGCTAATGGACAGGGATTTTTTGCCTCCAAAAGGGAAAAAAAAAAAAATCAAAACCATAAGACCATAGAACACAGTAAGCCAGTATTTAAGTGTGAAGAACACCAGCTTCAGAAGGTAAATACAATATCCATCTCCTGTTGCAGAGCTCTAGATTAGTGTCACCAGGTAACGTGAATCCTCCAATAAATTGTAAACTGAGACAAACCCTCCCACAATTCATGGGAAAAGAAGCAGAGAGTGGTGAATGTTAGGAGTGAGTGATGGAGAGTGGTGTATCTCCTCAGCAAGGTTAATGCCAGAATAAATAACACAGCTCAGGAGTTATTTAGCAACGTGACTCCCCTCTCACAAAGTGTGCTATTCCAGAAAAAGCAAATTAACAAAGGTAAGTGAAGCCATTTCTGCCCAGTAACAACTCCTATAATCGAAGTCAAAAGGAAAATCCAAGCTTTCCCAGGTCTGAGCCCACACAAAGTACTTTCCTGAGGTTAATTCAATCACTGTCCTGAAACAGATGTTCCCAAATAACAGCTCACATATTGTTTGTGGTACAATAAAGCTCCGTAAAAGGCACACACAGAAATCGGACCTGAGGCCTCTTCCTCAGCGAGAAACACCAATAGCTTTGGGGCAGCTGCCACGATTCCAGCCAGGAAGGTGTCAGGGTGGCAAACCAGAACTGAAAACTTTCCCCACTGCTTTTCCCCCTCCCAACTGCTCCTCTCTTGATGATAAGCCCCGGATAAACACCCAGCACAGTGCCCAGAGAATCCATTGTGCTCTGAGACACTTGCTAGCAAGGACAGCATGTCTCAGCCACACGCAGGTTGGAACCAGGAGCAGGGATGGGATAAAGCACCCTCTGGGGATGACAGCAGGCTTTGAATAATTCAATGTGAAGTTTAGCCTTCATATTTGAAAAACGTGATGTAAACAAGCGATTCTACAAAACCAAAACCATTAAAATATTTCATCCTGAAATCCAGCAAAAATGGATTACTTATGTCCATCATCTGGGAAAATGACCATTAGCATGGAAAATAAAGCACAGCTCAAACAATTTAACTTAAACAGTCTTTAAACAATTTTTGACTTAGACACAAAGACTTCATCTATACCTTGATTTGTCCCCTTAATTATTGTTATAAATGACAATTCTCCAATTTTTCGGTAAGGAAATTTATTGGAAAATAGCAATATGAAAATCCGAGAAGAGCCACAATCAAAGTCAGTTCCAAGCCCGGGATCAGACCTGGGTGAACCTCAGACTCAGCCTCTATCACACTGAGTCCCCCCACAGTTCACAAAGGCAGTCCTTTCGGTGCCCATTTTTATACAGTTCTCGGTTGAGTCTCTTTGCTTCTTTGTCTTGTCCTGCTTCTCTTGCATATTCATATAGTTTCTACTGTTAGTCTGTTGAACAGTGTTCCGGGAAGGGGTACAGGCTTGATTGGATTTTCCGGAACTGGGTATTGGGATTCGACTTCTTGACGAGCAGATAAGATGCATATCAGGTATCAATCACCGGGTCCTTGACTGTCTTATCTCTGTGGCAGGCCTATTCTTCTTTCCGAAACACCCTCTGTTATGCTAAGATGTCCCTTCCCGAGTTACGGGAAAGGGGTGGCAAAGTTTTCTGCTCACTCAACTGCGAGTGAATTTATACAGTTTTGTTACAATATAACATGACTTATTACAGCAAGATACAGATTATTCCAATAAAACATGAATTATTCCATAACATATATAACAATTATTTTCTATTTCTTTATCTTAGAGGGTTTTAGCATATTGTTAGGATTCTTGCATATTAAGGTATTAAGCTATGGCAATAATTCAATTTATTATGTTGATGAAGCAGTCAGCCAAACAGTTGATTCTGAATTCAAAGATTTAGTTGGGCATGTTACTGTTTTTAAAACATGCCTAGGATGTTCTACCAAATACTACAACTGTCATTATTCATCAGGTTCACAGATACTGAAAGAACACAAAACAAGTACTCTCCAAGACAGGATTGAGTCAATTTGCTCATGGAAATCTGCAGGACTGCTCTCTGCAATAAAACAGGTTTCAGTTGTTATGTGGATTCAAAATAGAGCACTATCTTCAAATCCTAAGGTGACACTATAAAACTAAATTTTTTATGCATTCTACCTACAGAGTCAAAGCTCTGCTTCCACACTCAATTAACTTTACTGGTAACATAAGAAGAGGCCTACTGTGGTTATATGTGGAAGCACCCATTGTGAAATGTAAAATTAAGTAAGTGAAATCTGTTTTGAAATCCAGCATTAAGGCTTTTAACAGAACAACAAACCTAAACTAAATTAGGGAAAGTGAGAATGACAGCTGAAGCCACGGAGCTTCCAAGAGGCCTAAGCCTAATTAAAGTTTTTCCTTATTATGCTCTTAGGCATAATCTGATTAGTTCCAACAGCTGCCCAGCAGGAAAAGCCAAGCCATCATTTGTAGCGGCGCCTTTTCTATTTTTTTATTTTTTGTTAATATTAGCTGAGTTCTGTAACGGTTTAGTCCATGTTCCCCCTATCCCTTTCCCCTAATGGTTTCCCCCTGCATTTGTTTTTTTCACCACCTGCTGCTGTCTGTCAAATGTATTCATTTGACAGTGCCTGTCAATCTCTGGGAAGGACTCTCCCCTGCTTCTAGAAGGATCGTGGAAAGTCAGTCCCTGATTGGAACAGGCTGGGAAATCCCCCACCCCTCGTTTCTTATTCGCTGTCTGTATGCCATCCCCACTCCCCTGATTGGTTTTCCCTCTTGTGTACGCCCCTTTTTCTGGTCCCTTATAATCACTTACCCTGCCCCCATTCTTCACTTCGTGGGCTCGCCTGCATGATGAGCAGGTGACAATAGACGCCATCTTGCTGCGAAGTCTCCTTTTCCTGCCTTCGTCGTAGCATCCTCAACAGCGCTTGTGTGGCTAAAAGACCCACCGGGGGGTGGTTGCCGATCCATCCTGCGACTGCCTAACCAGAGCTGAAACAATTCCCTGCCAAGGCAGCCGGGACTAGCTGGGAAGCTTTCCAGCAGGCAGAGGGAAATCGATTCAGTCATTCCATAGGAATACTCAAAGTAAAGCACCTTTAGCTTTTAGTGATGCCAGATCCAGGTAGCACACAGCACTGCAGCATCAACTCTTGCCTCCTGATTTACAGTGATGCTCAGTATTTCAAATGCAAATCATGGCAGAAGCTCCTGATCGGCATAATATAAGCTACTAAAACCTTTTCTGATGGATAAACTTGTTCCACCCATAATATACAAAGGGGGGAAAAAAAGGGGGGGAACCCACTGTGCATAAATGTTATTCAAGTCTTTGTTAGAGGCAATGAGTAACAAAAAAGGAATTTTCTTTGCTACCTTGCTTGTGAAACTCAGTAGCCTGAAGCATATGCTGTGCTGTGACAAATGTGCCGTTGAACTTTAAAACAATATTCAAAATAGCTTCTCAAAGACTTCACCGCTGTTTGCAGGAACTCTTGTAGTATTATCTGAATATTACAAGAGTGATGAGGAGACTGATGTTTTTACCATTTCTTCCAGTGCCCTGGATGTTAAGATAGGATTTCAGCAGCCACAGACACAGCACTGACTGTGAAAGGTTTCAAGCCTGCAACAGCAATTTTCAGCCAGCTAGAACCCTGAATCATACACTCCATCATCAAGTAATTTTGAAGTTATTAAAGTAATCAATAAAATCCACACAGGTTTTAATTCCGCCAAGGTTAATTCACTTCTGAAGAAGGCTTGACTGTTCTTCCAGTTCCTGAACATAGGAAAACTTTGGAGAAAACCATATTTCTAGTATTGCAAAGTTTTCTGCCGCTGGCTAGCAGAACAAGTTCTCTGGGTTTTAGTTCCCACCTTAGCTCAAGCATATACACATTTTAAATATGAATCAAAATTATTTTATGTCTGCTTAATGTAATACAATGGGCATGGATATTAGTGAAAAATGTCTGCACAGTTTCTCAGCTCCTCCATGAGCCTATAAAACTGTAGTTTTTTAGGTTAAATAATAAAGTTGAAGTCTTTTTTCACTGCATCCAAAACACATTTCAAAGACAGGGCTGTTTTCATAGTATAAGAATGCCACCAGGGGCTGGTGTAAGCAGAAATTAAAACAAGTTGTTATAAATGACAATTCTCCAATCTTTTGATTAGGAAATTTATTGGAAATTGACAAAGTGAAAAATCGAGCGGAGCCACAATCAAAGGACAATTCCGACCCCGGGTATTGGAGCTGGGTGAACCACGGACACAGTGTAGTTGCTTTCTCTTCTTCCACAACCGTGGTGGCCTGGTTTTCGGACAGACGGCACGGCTACCACATGCTCTGTGTGTGGAGCTCGGGCAGACAACATACAAACACCAATTTGGTGGATAGTTAAATGCGTTTATTATTTGAAACATGCAGTTTAAATACTATCTGGTCCTTCCCTACGTCAGAGGGGTCTTACTACACTTCCTGGGGGGAAATGGAAAAGTACTGGTATTGTTCGAGAGGGGAACTGGTGTCCTTGAGGTAGCTAATCTCTGGGGTTTGGAATGTGCTTTGTCCTTTCCCGTGACAACCCGACATCTTCCGGAGCGCCTGTCCCTTTGCAATCCACATCCTCTCCACATCTCCCCCACATCTCCCCCCCCCCCATCACAAAAGAACGAGGTAGTTATACATATATATATATATAGGCACTAAATGAGGTAGAAGGTTAGTATCTAACAAAAGGAAGAAGGAGTTTGGAAACCTGAGTAAGTTTTTGTTAGGCAAGTTTGGAAAAGCTTGTGACTGGCAATGTTCCCTGATTAATTCACAGCATTTCATGTTGGCCTAGGAACAGAATGTTAGTCCGTTCTAGGCGAGCTCTAAGAAATGAGACTATCTTGTTCAGCAGGCATGGTCCGAAGATAGCTGTTAAAAGTAGCATTGCCAATGGGCCTACTAAAGTGGAAATCAAAGTGGTTAACCATGGGGATTGGTTAAACCAGGATTTGAACCAGCCTTGCTGAGCCTCTCTATCTTTTTGTCTCTGAGCCAGTCTGTTTCGAAGTTCTGCCATGGAGTCTCTAACAACTCCGGTGTGGTCTGCATAGAAACAGCATTCTTCTTTCAGGGCTGCACACAGGCCTCCTTGCTGCATGAACAGGAGGTCCAGACCTCGCCTGTTCTGCAGGACCACTTCCGAGAGCGAAGAGACTGACTTCTCTAGGTAGGAAATGGATTTCTCGATCCTCTGCAAGTCCTCATCTATGGTCATTTGCAGTTGAGACAGTCCTTGGTGCTGCGTTGCTAGGGCCGAAACACCTGTCGCCGTTCCAGCTGCTCCCAAGCCGAGCAGCATTGCGATGGTTATACCTGTTATTATCTCTCTTTTGTGAAGCCGGCTGGGTTCTTCGAAAAGGTTGTATACCTCTTCATCTGAGTGGTACAGGACCCTAGGAACAATCAGAACTTGGACACAGAAGTCGTTAGAATCATTGAACTTGGGAAGAAACACACAAGGACTTACTCCGGATCTCTGACAAACCCACATTGCTGATGCAGCTGGGACTACCCACTTATTATTTTTTCTGTTGGGCTTTACAACTTTGGCGCAAACATTCCCTTTTTGCTTAGCTAGGGCTGCATTACCAAAACATCTGCCCCGACCTGAGACTTGACTCAGGGTGATACCTCTGCGGGGTGTGTCCCATCTGCACTGATGAGGTGCATCAGCTGTGGAGTAAGTGAATGAGGTGTTTACAGCAACTCCTTCATAAAAAGGGGGTTGGACATCATAACAAAGCCAACAGGAATTGGTTAGGTTAGGGTTAGATTCATTTAGGGATAGAAAAGTAGCATCTAACATACGAAGGATTGGGTCTGGGTCTGACTTGGCTGATCGGCCTATCTGGAAAGCTTTCTCATCGCTGGTTGGGTCTTCGGTGACACTCGCGGGTAAGGTTTTGGGGTAAGTTATGTTTTTCTCTGTCTGTGTGCTTTTAATCACCTTGTTGGGTCCCACCGCTCGGGGTGTTGACGGCTGGAACCTGGTAATTCGCACATTCACCCACTCTTTTGACCCTTGAAGGACCACTGTCCATGCTTTACCCACTGTCCAACCAGGATGATTGGGCTGCAAGACCGTCATGTTATAGTATATACATTTTTTAAATCTAGGGATTTTATAACTGTTTCGATGGGGGTTTCCCTGTACAGAGAGAGGTGTTTTGCAACCTGCGGGTGCCCAGGTGAACTGCAGGAACTGGTCGGGCTCTGGTGGGTCCCACCCAGGTCCTGATGGCCTGGCGTCTGTGACTATGGTTTCACAGCCCCAGTACCCACAGTATCCCCACCCAGGGTAATTACAATAACCCTTTCCTGGGTTTGAAGCTGGGCACCAGTAGGATAGGTACATGTGTGATGAGTAGGAATTTATCTTTGGTCGTCCTGGAAATAGATCGGTGATGCGAAGCACGAAGGATGGAGTGTTTGGTGTGGTGATGTCTCTAAGCACCTTGTCGCTGGTAAGGTGTCTCATGACCCACCTGAACGGCTGATGTGGGTAGTAATCTGGGCTGGCTTGTCCTCTGGCAATAAGCCCCAACAACAAGATCACACAGACATGTTGTTGATGCTTAGGTCTCACCCGCGTGGGTTTCTCTGCTGCTGTCTGGCGGTTTGGTGGTGTGTCTCGTTCCTCTGGGAGGGGCATGTATGCATTACGTGGTCGCCCCACCAGCATGTCCTGTAAACAGAAACTCACAGTTCTCATTAGTCTCATCCTGCTTACTGTGAGGATCAGGTTTAATTGATTTGAGAGGACACCACCTGGTTTTCCCGTCCTTTCTGACAGCCGCATACCCTCGCCCTGCAAGCATCAATCTCCAGCCCCGTTCCCACTCACCCAGCTCATTCTTAATTACAACCTGCGGGCCCTCCTCTATTGCTTTGGAGGCCCAGTGTTTTTGAACGGGACTGTTTGCTTCATTTCCTCTAGGGAATTGATTCAATGCTATCAGCGCGGTTGCCAGTATGCGTCTGTTCTCCTGAGGGGATGGAGTTGGTCAAGCCTTCTGCTTTTGCCAACACCTCTATCTTGGTTTTCAGGGTTTGGTTTGCCCGCTCAACTATAGCTTGTCCGGTACTGTTATATGGAATGCCTTGTACTAATGTGATCCCCCATTTGGAGGCAAATTCCTGCACTGGTTTAGAAATGAAATTGGAACCGTTGTCTGTTTTGATCTGTTTGGGAATGCCAAGCCATGCCATGGCTGTCAGCCAGTGCTGAATTGTGGCTTTAGAGTTAGCTTTGTGATGCTGTGTGGCTACGATCGTTCCACTGAATGTGTCCACTGTTACTGCAAGCCATGCTCGAGGCTTCAGCAGTTGACACAAGGTGAAATCTGACTGCCAGATTTCTGAGGGCTTGAGACCTCTTGGGTTGACCCCACTGGTCCACAGGGGTGACTTCTGGCAGTGAGGACAGGTGGCAACTACATGTTTGGCATCCGCTGTGGTGATTCCGCATCTCTTTGCCAGTGCTTTGGGTCCAATGTGGAGGGATTCGTGCAACTGACGAGCTTCCTGCAGCGTCCAGACGCCTTTTGCTGCAGCATCCGCCTTGTCATTGCCGATCTGGAAGTAACCTTTGACTAGGTTGTGGCTGTTGATGTGAATGACAGATACTGTGCCCTTTCATGAGGAGAGTGCTTCTTCTAGCATCAGGGCTGCTGTTGATGTTGACACACCTGGTCCTGCCATAGCCAGGCAGAGCCTTGCCACGAATATAGAGTCTGTTACGATGTTCAGGTGCTCGTCTTGGAAGAGTCCACACGCCAGGACTACTGCTGTCGCTTCCAGTTGCTGCACTGACAGTGTGGGGTCACATGCTTTGACGCAGTGCCATTGCTCTTCTGCCTGCCACACTGCTGTCGCGGTGGAAGTCATGGAGGAAGCGTCTGTGAAAACTGTTGGTCCTGGCTGTGGTCTGTCCATGACCTTCGGTGGCATGTCTATGTCGACTATGGTCAGCAGCTGAGTCCAAGGTGGTCTGGTGGAGTAGAAGATTTCTCCTCCGAATCCGATGAGAGCAAGGGCTAGGTGTTCTGAAATTGTGGTTGACTCTGTGGTTGGTTGCTTGCGGAAGGGAAGGTGGATTCTTGTTGGCTCAGTCCCTAGGTGTTTCAAGGCGAGCTTCCTGCCTTTCATGATGAGGTTAGAGATGCATTCTATTGCTGGGGAAAATGCACGAGCTGGTCTTCCAAGGACCACCCATTGAATCGGTCGAGCCTTTTCAGAAGGTCCTTGGGCCAGTGCTCCCACTCCCCCTTTTGGTGTAAAGTGTACGTATAAGTCCAGGGGCATCGCTGGATTCCATCTGGCAAGTGTACCAGTGGACATCTGTTGTTCGATGAAGTCGAGAGAGCTCGCTGCTTGCGGTGTCAGCTCCTTGGGTTCCCAGGGGTGCTTTCCTTTCAGGAGGTCATACAAAGAGTCCATGACCTCAGGAGGAATCAGGACGATGTTGCGAAGCCATTGCAATGATCCCACCAGGCGTTGCACGTCATGGAGCGTCTTGATGTCTCGGTGGACTTTCACCTTGGGAGGTGTCACGTAGGAGTTTGTGATCCCCACTCCCAGGAAGGTGACGCAGGGTCCTCTCTTGATCTTCGCGCTCGCAATCTCGAAGCCGTTGGCCTGGAGAATCTCTGTGATCACGGATACCAGGTGATCCACTTGGCTCGCTGATGGTGCTGAAACCAAGATGTCGTCCATGTATTGTATGATGGTTGCAGTGGGATAGGAGTGTCGAACTGGCGTCAGCGCTTTGTCCACGGTGATCTGGCAAATAGTTGGGCTGTCGACCATACCTTGCGGGAGAACTTTCCACTGGAAACGCAGGCTGGGTCGCTTGCCATTTGGAAAAACCACGGAAAAAGCAAATCGTTCCCTGTCCTCAGGATGCAAAGGTATTGAAAAGAAACAGTCTTTAATGTCCAATACTGCACATGGTTGTCCTTCAGGGATGGCTGAGTTCATAGGTAACAGTGTCTGAAATGGACCTATGGGTCGGATTGTTTTGTTCACTTCTCTCAGGTCGTGGACTAGGCGATAGCCCTCTCCAGACCTTTTGGGAATTACAAACACAGGAGTGTTCCATGGGCTTGTGGAGGGTTCTATGTGACCCTTTTGCAGTTCCCGTTCAACCAGTTCCAACAATGCTGCTACTCGAGGCTCTGAGAGGGGCCACTGCTCGACCCAAACAGGGTCTGATGATTTCCAAGTCAATTTGATCGGCAACAAAGGGTGCGCAGCAGTGGCCCTCATTATAAATTTGTGATTCTGACTCCAAGCATGGCCAAGACATCCCTTCCTATCAAGGGTGGAGAGTCTTGCAAAATGTAGGGATAAATTGCAACTGTTTGTTCTGGTCCCTTTTTTGTGTGAAGTGTTATGGCTTCTAGTTGGGTGCTTTTCCAAGCTCTGGATTGTCCCCCCACCCCGTTCACAGGAGGGACTTCCTTAGCTTGCCAATGTCTGGGCCAATGTGATTGAGGAATATCGTGCAGTCTGATCCTGTGTCTGCCAAAAACTGAAGCCCTAAAACGTGAGGGTCCCAATTGCCATAGAGCTGACATGTCCCCCACACCCTCAAGGGCTCTTTCCCTACTTTCATGACCAAGGCCACCCAGGGGTTCCGCTCTGGGACGCCCCCTGCTGACCCTGTGACACTGGCGCAGTTTGTGGCGGTGGAGGGTGCGTGGCTACCACTGGTGGTGCTGCACCACTCTGCCACTGAATGGTTTGTGGGGATGTAATACTGACTGGTTCCTGTATATATATGGGGTATGAAGGTCCCCCACCCCACTGGGTGTTGGGAAAAATGGGCCATCTCGCAATGGGAGGAGGCTGAATTTGGCCCGCACGCCCCCTCCCCCTTCCGTTTCCCCGGGGCTTGGATCTGCATTTCCTGGCAACGTGACCCTTTTTCCCACAGCTCCAGCAGGTGGGTCTCTGGCGCTGTTGGGTCGGGGGTGCTGCCACGGGCTGCTGTGCTGGCTGAGGACAGCTTGCTGCCAGATGACCTGTTTGGCCACACTTGATGCATGCTATTGCACGGGTTATGGTATGAATTGTTGCCTGCATGGGAATCAGCTGATCCTCCCTTACCACATGTTTGATCATGTCGGCCAAGCTGGCTCCCACTGGCAGAGAACGTAGGATGTCCTTGGTGACAGTGTTACACTGTTGTTTCAGACAGTCTGTCACCACAGGTCCCCTTGCAGCCTCAGGCAGGGTAGAGGAATCGACTGCAGCCTGCAGGCGGTCCACGAACTGCGTGAAATTTTCACTCTCCCCCTGCTTAATAGTGGACCAGGGTGTAGATTTGTCCACCACCCTAGAAGCCGCCCTAATGGCCTCTCTGGCTGCCTTTGTCGTGGCTCTGACTTCCTCTGCTGAGAGGCGTACTGCTTGGTCTTGTGGTGTAGCTACATCGTCATGTTTGCCTAGCAGCCTGGACAGGGTAGAGCCATTCAGAGGCTGTCCCTGCCCTGAGGCTTGGGCTAAAGCAGCTGTGCATTGGTCTGCCCACTCTTGCTGGAATAAAATCAGCCCTGCTCCATCAAAAAACATACGAGTTATCTGTGATATATCGAAAGGCAGCATATCATCATTACTAAATAGACCATCTACCAATGTGGACACCACGGCTGAACCAATCCCCTTTTCTTGAATTGCTTTCACCACTGCTTGTATCTCTTTCGTATTCAGAGGGGTATAAGCCCGCCTTAAATTCTGCCTTGCCCCGGTAACTCGTACTGGAAAAGCATGAATCGCTGCAGCTGGTTTCCATTCAGCGCATGCTATCTTTATTTTTCCCCAATCGGTAAGTTTATGTTGTGTTTGTTCCCCTGCATTATAAAAAGCTTTGCTGGGTTTCGGTAAAAAACTCATAAATTCTGTTATCTCCACTTCTGAGTCGGTGCCAGGCCCGGAGCTGTCAGTGGGACTGGCAGCCGAGTCGTGCTCCCACTCTGAGTCGGAAGCCGACTGCTGGTACACTTCCGGCTTGCTGTGCCTTTTTGTTGGGCTCCGCCCCCGTCCCGCCTTTCGGGGGTGGCTTCGGTCTTTCCCTCGGGCTCGGCCCCGTTCCGCCTCCCGTGTCCGGCCCCTCCCCCCTTCCCGGGGGTGGCGCCACCACGCCTCTTGAGGGCAGTCCCATTCCCGCCCCCTGGGCTTGCCCTGCCCCCCCCACGGAGGGGTATTTCCTTTGTAAAATGGCATTGGGAGCGGTTTCCGGCCGCGCGCGCGCGCCCCGTCGCTCTCCCGCGCGTGCGCAGTGCAAACCGGCTCGTCTGGGCTTCCCTCCCGCGCGTGCGCGTTCGCGGAGTTTTGCACTTCCGGCTTCTCATCGCCATGCGGCCATGCGCCATTTTCGGGGTAGGGTGGGGGGGCTGCCCGCTCCGCCGCGGCTCTGGCTTCCCTTTCGGCACCTCTCGCCTCCCGCGCTAATTCTTCCCAAACGGACCGCGCCCGCTCCCCCTCCCGCCACACCGGTTCGGCGGTCGGAGAAGTCGCGACTCCCTCCCTGTGCTCTGGGGAGCGGCTGGTGCCCCGCGCGCGCGGCGGCGGCGTTTTCGGACCCCGCGGCTCGCCGATATCGGGCGCGCCCGGGTCTCGCGGACAAAAGCGGCGGGGAGGTAGGGGGTAAAACGCGATATTTTCGGGGGGTTCTGGGGGGGTTTTTGGATCCTGGGGGTCCCGCGGAACGGTCCGAGAGTCCCCCTGGGGGTCTGGGGGATCCGGAGATGGGCTCTGGGGGGGTGTAACGCGCCCTCTCCCTGCATGTTCCCGCTGTTAAACTGGCCATCGCCGGGGGGTCCCGCGGCTCCAGAACCTCCCCCCTTCGGCTGCGTAACGGCAAATAAACACGTTTTCGCAGCAATCCATGTCTCCTGTTGTTCCCTTGCTTTTCGCAAAGCCGTCTCAACTTTTCCCCATGCTTTCAAATTTTTTCCACTGCCGGTGGCTTTTGCATCTCCTGCCAAAGCGGCAGTGTAACTCTCCCATCTCTCTACATTTAATATATCAATAGGACGCTTAATCGTGCCCAAATCTAAAAGCCTTGCAATAGCAAGATATAAGTTTTTTTGCTCACACCGTATTCCCCATTGCCTTTTCATAAACTGTACAACCTGAGCGAGCGCTTCCATGGTCCCGCTGGTACTGGAGGCGTCCCTCCGTTCCTCCGCAGTGGATCAGGCCAGCCGCCACCGCCGCCGCCTCCTCTCCAGACGAATTTCCGTTCCCCTAGGTTCTTTCCCGGGTTGTTCGGCACCACTATGTTGTAGCTTCTTCTTCTTCCACAACCGTGGTGGCCTGGTTTTCGGACAGACGGCACGGCTACCACATGCTCTGTGTGTGGAGCTCGGGCAGACAACATACAAACACCAATTTGGTGGATAGTTAAATGCGTTTATTATTTGAAACATGCAGTTTAAATACTATCTGGTCCTTCCCTACGTCAGAGGGGTCTTACTACACTTCCTGGGGGGAAATGGAAAAGTACTGGTATTGTTCGAGAGGGGAACTGGTGTCCTTGAGGTAGCTTATCTCTGGGGTTTGGAATGTGCTTTGTCCTTTCCCGTGACAACCCGACATCTTCCGGAGCGCCTGTCCCTTTGCAATCCACATCCTCTCCACATCTCCCCCACAACACAGCCTCTCCTGGACTAATGTCCCCTCGGTTCACATCAGCAGTTTCCTAAAGCCAGGTTTTACACAGATTTTGTGCCCTGAGGCTGTCCATTGTTTTAGTCCAGTTTTTGGTTATGTAGATAGGTTTTCTTTTCTTCAGGTGTGTATGTTGAACAGAGTTCCAGGAAGGCAAAAATGTCGTGATTGCATTTTCCTTCTGCCGGGAAGGGGGATGAATGTCCCTGATGAGTGGATACAATGCTTATCTGTCATGATGGCCCAGTCTTTGATATCGTCTGACTCCTGGGTATCGCTATGCCCTGTATTGTATTGTGGAATCACCTCATTCTTTCAGCTTGGAGGGAGGATAACATCATTCCTGCTCACTCATCCATGAGTTAATCTTGTACAGGGGGGTATTTTGGAGACAGTTTATTTTATACACATATAAGGCTTCAATAATAAAACGCGAATTAACCACACATTTATAACAAAGTGATCATCACAAAATATAGCGTCTAAAACTTTGCCAATGGCCTGCACAATCAAATTTTACAATTTAGAATTTTTACAAAAAAGTACAAAATACCACTGGTAAAACTGCACATATGGGGAAAACCAAACAAACAAAAAGATAAGAATGTTAGAATCAGCACTGCTGGGCAAGAAATCTGTGAGCCTCAAACTGGCAGAAGCTCAGGAACAGCTTGGGAAAATATTCTGGTGATTCCCAAGCATCTGATATCAAACGTTAGAGACAGGATCAGAGGAAACTCATTTTCATCCTGCAAGGTCATACTTAGGTCAGGCCCAGAAATCAGGGCCTGCCCCTCCTCTTCCCCCTGTGAGGAAGCTGAAGACTTTGGAAACAGACAAGCAAAGACTGAGAAGACCATAGTCCAGCTCAGATGATAAATGAGCGTGTCCAAGAAAGGTGATAATGTCTTAACATAATGCACTTCAAAACACAAATAATAAAAATATCAGAAGCAGATATTAAAACAGATATTACAACTCACACTAACAGGTTTTTTTCTTTAGCTTTGTCAAAGGTCCACTTAGACACTGAATTTTATTGCCAAGAGCTCTGAGTGACGCTGGCAGTTGAAGGTTTGAATTATTCAAATGAAAGTTTTTTATGAGAGAGGGGCTGAACTACCTCAGAATTTAAAAAATAAGCATTAATGTAGAATCTTACAAAGAAGCAGGTAATCTGGAAACTTCAAGGAACTCATTCAAGTTCTGATATTGTACAAGCATTGTAAGTATTTTGGATATTCATCGTGGAAAAATACTTCATTTATGCAAAACAATAAAAAGTGTTAAACCATTTATTGTAAAACAATGAAAGGTGATAGGAAAGTTCTATCAGTGTTTTAGGCTCTATTTTTAAGACTGACTTTCAAATTATGGTAATTCACAACATTTCTTGGCTTTCCCAACAAATCCCAATTCACAAAAGTCATATATAAGTGCCAGAGTACTATTTTTGATATTAGATGGGAAAGAGGATGAGGAACAAAACAGAAGTTACTCCTTTGTTTATACCTTTAAATCTGCTGCAACAAATTATCTTGAAAATATCCCTAATGGAAATGAGGATGAAAATTATATGGCTCGGGTTAAGATGAAGAGGAAAATGTATTCTCCCAGTGAAAAAGCCATATAATACTCCAGTCTGAAAAGCACAGAGGAAAATCCCGACTCAAAAGAAAAAAAAACCCACAAACAGAAAATGTCAATTTGCTTGAAAAAGCAGAGAAAAAAACCCTACAATTATTCAACTTTGAACATCAGCAATAACCAAAGCAAGAATACATCACATTAATAGAGCCAGCAATTACAGCACAATGAGAGAAAAATGTATTTCAATACTGAGAGCTGATGACTCAGAACTCATTTCTTTTAGCAATGTTTCTTTTTGTTTCTTCAGAATTGTCTGAAATAGTCTTTGTTACATGTCCCAGCTTCAAAAGCTCTACGGGATTAAAGTGCTCAGACCAATTATGTTTCCGGGTCAGAGAATATAAATTATTTTGTGTAGCATTGTGTTTTTCTACTGCCTCATGGTTCATCCCCTCCCCCCCCCCTCCTCCCCGGGCTCCACACAGATACAGGGTCTCCAAAGCCCCTGCTAAATGCAAGGTAGATCCACCCAGGAAATTGGATATCTTGGGAAAAGCCACCACCCTCCCCAAAAGGGATTTGACCCCTGGAATGCCTGTCCATCCTGAGTCACTCCCCCCACCCCAGCTATTGGCTGGTTCTCTGCCCTTGCCCTCCCCCCTCCCCAGGTAAAAGCAGCATGCTTGCCATGTGCTCCTGTTCTGTGATGCGCTTACTATGGACAGAAAACCTCCCCTGAAGCCGGAATAAAAGCTTTTGGTAAACCCATCACGGATCCAGGTTTCTCTCTGCTGATTGTCAAAGCCTTTTGCTAAGGGTCATGCTGGACTTGCCCTGCTCCGGACTCTGTTCCTCTGAACCGAGGACCAGCCTGTTTCTCCGAATCCTTCTGCTCCCGGCAAAGGGATACAGTTGCCACTGCAGGGCTTAGCAACCCTGAAAGAGGTAACTGTATCTTCTAGAATTTTGCAATACACCTTTCTTTCAGGAATAAAAATAATTGTACTAATGCAGTCAAGTGCCATGAACCATAGCTGACACTTGATTTAAATATATTCTTCGATAGCTCTTTCTTCTTAAATGGAAGGCAAGTATTCTATACAGTGTATTTGGGGGAAAACTAGCTAGGATATTTAAATCTTTATTGCTAAAATTCAATACTAGAAAGCTAAAAGTAAAATTCAAATCAAGAATAGATTATTATTATAAAAGCCACTTGAATATTTTAGTTGTGTATTTTATGACAACTTAAACCAGGAAAAATTGAAACTACTTCTATTTTCAAAACATATCCTAAAAATTGGAAATCTTCAAATCTTCATCCTGCCTAGATGGGATGAAAAGTGGGTCTTAGAAAAGTGAGTTGGACAAAAGAAAAATCTTTTGCAACTAACATTCACCTTTTATTTTTCTTTTCTTTACTCAACATTTTGAAAACAGCAGAATTTTTTGAAAACCTCATAAGTACTCGTGAAAAAAGACAGCTATTTCTTAATAACTTGGAATTTTTAATGAGCAGAATAATACTAGGATCTGCTGGAAATCTAATTCAAGGTTTCTCATGACAGCCATCCAAAATACAAGTAAGCCATGCATTGATGCATCCATTACAATAAGTAAAGGAAGCAGAAAAATGTAATCCTTGCAAAGTTAGTCTGAAACAAGAATTACAGTGGATCCAAAGAACTTTTACAGTACATGCAGATACTCTTGCAGAACTTGTAATAATTGTTTTTAATTTGGTTGAAAAAGTAATAGTCTTTAAAATGTTTCATGCCTGGATAGTGACAGCTATTGCTGACTTTTAACTACAAAAATTACCAAAAAGAGTTAAAATGCTGTTGGATAGAAGGTGAGCAGTATACCAAACAGATGCACTAACATAATTTCTAAATAAATGGTCTGAAATTCAGACACCTGTGTCAGGTCATTCTTTAAAGATAAAATAAGGGTCAAAGAGAGGCATCTCTATTTACAGATAAAGACACTGAATATGTAGAAATAATGCCCCGACACCATGGCAATACTGTTATGGCATTTGAAAAAGGCTCCTACCTCTTTCTTTTGTGATGTACAAAAATATGGCACCTTTAATATATGGTAGATTTTGAGACAGTAGGAAAAATTAAGGGTGCAGCATAATCTGTCCTGAGTGCTCTTTTATCACCTTTTGTAACTTCACGTGGCACTGCATGTTTGCAGTTCCAATATGCAGCTATGTGAACCAAAGTATAATTTCATTTAGAAGGGGTATTTTAGTGCTTTTTGGGGTTTATCAGTGGAGAGCATGATAGATCATGTAATTGGCAATTTCTTATAAATGACACAATTTTTTTCTCTATGGCTGTTGGGAAAATGTTCCTTTCTCTGAGCTGCCATACACATGGGCTGTGTAAACAAACCCTGAGCCTTCTGTGCTCAGAAAGCATCCCCACATCTGTGTTAAAACTGATCTGTCCAGACATCAGCAATGTCAGCTAAGACAGATGAAGTGCAGCTCTCCGTTTGACAGATTCGTGCCTTGCAGCTTGGGTCTATCATCCTCCCCACTCAGAAACATGCTAAGTTATATATTATTGTTCCATGACAGCTCGTGTGAAAATCAGAGCCTGGAATGCAGAGACACCAACTTGTCCCTCACCCTAACTCACTGAACTTGCTGTGCCTGGAGTGAGACTTTCTCCTCTTGTCCTCACTCAATCCCCAAAGGGACGTCAGGATAACGGGAGCTGACAGTTTTACAGAGATAGTGCCATAAACCACTCTAAAGGAGCCTTGTATCAACCACCAAGAGGCAATTACCTTGACTCCTGACTCTCTACCACCAGTCAGGAGCCGAGTTTTATCTCCTCACAGACACCAAATCAAAGCTGCAGGAATGCAAATCAGCTGGTTTTCCCTTTTAAAGCTCAGACCCAGTGACTTTTTCAAAATAATGTTCACAGTTGACCACTTGTCTGTCCAGATCTCTCTAGACAAATTACTACTGAGCAATATTTTTATTCTAGCACAAAATCTTCTCTAAAGAATCATATACTTTGGTATTTTGGATTGCAAGAAAATGAGCAAATTTCAGATTGCAAGAAAAATGGGATGGAGGATTTGGAAGAAGGCAGATTTTCAGCTACAGCATAAAATAGTGAAAATAGACTGATTTTGCAAAGGTGATGTAAAAACTTCAGATGGTAATTAAGCACATCTCAGGGGCAAAAGTACGCAGAGGGAACCATCCATGTAAAAAAAAAAAAAAAAAAACAAAACCTGGAAATGTGTTAACTTTAACCAAAACACTGAATTTCTATCAGCAGATGAAAAAGGGAAAGATGTTTTGGGTCTGACCTATTCCCCCACTGTGGACTTAGGAAAAAAGTACTCAGCACCACTCAAAAGACAGTCTGTCTGTCCTAAAAAAAGCCTCTTTTAAAGGGCAGCTAAATATTACCTTAGAAAGACAACATGTCCAGCTCTCCCTATTTATTAAATTACAAGCACTAGAGAGTGACCTTAGAGCTTGACTGGAGCTCAACTCCAAAGCAAAAAAACTTTCTAAATCTATTTTTGAGCTCCCTAAATCCATTAACTTCCCTTTCCATGCTGGCACACAAAATGGGAAAGAAGAAACAGTACTGAGCCACAAATGTCTGCAGTTTAATCCATCTGAGACATCCCAGTGAGGGTGAAGTCAGCCTGGTCTGCAAAGTTGTGCTGGTGGAGACCATGGAGTCAGAGTGGGGTAGGAAGGGACCTCTGGAGATTGTCTGGTCCAACCCCCCAGCTAAAGCAGCTGCACATCATCACATCAGGTAGGGTTTGATTTTTTCCAGAGGATTGTGAAGTAAGAAAAACAAACCATCCCCCTCTCCAAGCAGAAACTCAAAATTTTAGTCTAAGCTACAGGACAGTGAGAAGGAAAAGAAACCCATAATAACTAAAAAAAAAAAACAAAACCAGAACCCTCAACATTAACCATTCTATCTTGCTTTTTCTCTGTGTACTGAACCCTACAGGTGCAGTATTAAAACATAAACAGACCAGGGAAAGGTTTTTGGCCTCCTCCACTGTTACAGCTTTTGACTTTCACATTTGTATCCCTACTTACAACAGGATTATCAACAAAGATTTCATTAATATGACTTTCTGATACACATTTAACTACAAATCTAGTCTCAGTCTATAGTTCTAACTACCTTCCTAGATTTATTTCTACATAAAACACATCTTCCACTCTTGATCCTGACAGTGATATGAGTTACTTGATCCAAGGCTGCTGTGAGGCTCAGAAATAAGCAGTTGCAAACATGAAATATGATGCTTGAAGTATGATGAAGAACTGTGATTTCCATCTTCAATGGGTCATGGAATTGACAAACTATCAGAAAGTAGGGGATATCTTCTATTGAAAGGCATCACAAAGATGATCTAGAGCAGTGAGATGAAACTCCCCTCATTAGAGGCAAGACTGACATGTTGTGAGACTGAGCAGGAATTTGTTTTGGCAGATTACAGAGGTGTGAACTGACAGCTACAAAGAGATTATTATATTATTCTAGAAGGGATGCACCAGCTGCTTCTGATAGGTAAATACAGCAAAATTACTGTAACAGGTAAGAGTAATGGAACTATAATAGTAAGACCAATCTAATTGCCCCCAAACTGCAAAGGATTAAAGGAAAAAAATAGTAGCACACAGGAACAGCTCATAGAAGAAAATGCTCTGTTCCTGTTGCACCTTTGCAACTTCCAGTGTACATGGTATACCTAGCTGACAAGAAATGCTAAGCAATCAATTTAAAAAAAAATATTTAAAACATGCACTTGTGTGAATCCTTTTCTATTCAAAACCTGTTCTGAACCAGCTCACCTTTTTAATATTTAAGAGAACGAAAAAATTCTTCACACCAAAATCTTTGCAGTCAAAGCAAAGCCTGTGACACCTATAAATATTAAGTGTATTAATCAGGTTATACTAAATATCAGCTTGCCTTGAGCTCAAATGTAAGTGTGCTGGAACAGTGTAATCAACAACAGCAAGTAGGTACTTATGGCAATGTAGTGGCACTGCCTGACACAATGCACATTTTATGTCAGTCTGTAAACAATGGGACTGCCCTGAAGAGGTAAATACAGCCCTGTAGGCTGGGCTGCCCCCTGGGTTAAACCAGAACATTAGTATTTTCAGATTCATTCCCAATCAGAAATCACTGTTTATTAAGATTTCAATGCACAATTTGCTTTTGCATCCTACTGTTTTCACATACTACTTCTATTTATGAATGCCCAGCTCTTTTTCCCTATCATTTCCCATTTATACTTAGTTATCTCAACTGAGACAAAAATGGTTGAGTTTCCATCTGGCCATTTATTTCTTGTCTTAGCTGCATCTACCAGCTCCCACCATCAGTGTTATGCCATCCTCTTCCCCAATCCAGCTATTTCTCATTCTAAATGAATTTTCTTCTATTGTTAAATAATATCTAAGTTCTCCCTCCTCCCCTCATTCACAGCAAACACTGTTTATCATATGAAACCTTAATGTCACTCCCTCTATGGTCACCTTGGAGCATCTCAGCACAGAAACACAATCTTTTATAATGCCATGCACAGCAGCTTTGGGGAACAGCAAGAAGTTCTGTGTGACTGTCTCCTCTTTTCTATTAACAGTAAAACTGTTGCCTTTTTAGTGTTCATGTATTTCAAACAGGGTCAGGAAAGTCAGAGACCCAGAAAGTTTTGAGGACACAGTACCATGAATCAGTTACATATGAAGAAGTTATTTTCTATTCAGGCACACCTTGATAAAATGCAGGCAGGCAAAAAATACTGGAGTGTTTATCAGCATGGTAATTAAAGCACTGTCTTGTTTTAAATAAATCAAATCCTGCTTTACAAAGCTTCTGCTGAATCCAAAATACAAGAATATAATTTCTTACAAAGTTTTGCTTTCTACTGTTTTAAGGGGTTTTAATGAGAGGCAGGATATTGAAAAAAAAAGAAAAAAAGAACAAAAGAAAAAAGAGGAAAAAAAAGAGAAAAAAGAAAAAAGAAAAAAAAGAAAAAAGAAAAAAAAGTCATTTACTTTAAAGACTTTATAATTTCTTATCTAGTTTGCAAAAGAAACTAAGAACGCAAATTAAATGCAACCTTTTCCACAGCCTGTGAGGGGCAGTAAAGCTAAGTGTAACAAAGCGAGGAAATATTCTAACACATAGCTGTTACCTTTCCAAGGAGCTACAGAGGTGCTGAAAATGTGTTGAATACCTACCTATAAACAACTCAGCTGAGTTCGTAATGAGAAGTTCTCTCATCTTTAGAATTTGTTATGGACAAAGTCCCTATCTACCTATATTCAGGCAAAATAGGCCTGGCTTCACACAGGCAATAAAAAAATCTTGGCTAAATTTGTTTTAAAAGTGAACTACAACTGAGGAGTTTTCTCTTCCTTTCACAATTTGTCAATTTTTGATTACTTTCTGTCCAAAATACAGAGCAACACATTTCACTTTGTTGCTGCACATACACTAAAGCACCAGCTTTTCTGCTTCTATGAAGTGATTTCCACATCTTATCATCCCCCACTCCTCTGCCACCTCCAAGCTGCCCTGCCCACCCATTTCATATCAGGTGCTTCCCAAAATTCCCCCCAGTGCCATATCAGCCCTGCTGGACCTATCCTGCTCAGAGGGCACAGCAGTTTCCTGCGCTAGTCCCCCCACATTTCTGCTTGCTGCTTATAAAAGGAAGGAAAAAGATCAACACTATCAGGAGCCAGCAGATCTCAGCATCTTCAGAGCACACACCAAAAACCAGAGCAGGATGATGCACACGAAGCACATTTAGGGAGGGAAGGCAAGTGACAGCAGCATCACCCCCGTGTACCTGTCACCCTCCCTCCTGGTATTTCAGCATGACCCACTCTTCCTTTCCTTCTTCATCTCCCCAGTCTTCCCCTGTGGTGCATCTTTGTATATCATAAAACTCAGAATGGTTTGGGTTGGAAGGGACCTTAAAATCATCTGGTTCCACCCCTGCCATGGGCAGGGACACCTTCCACTATCCCAGGCTGCTCTGAGCCCCAATGTCCAACTTGGCCTTGGACACTTCCAGGGATCCAGGGGCAGCCACAGCTGCTCTGGGAACCCTGTGCCAGGGCCTCACCATGCTCACAGTGAAGGATTTCTTCCCAGTATTAAACTTAAACCTACTTTCTGTCAGAACAAAGACTTTCCCCCTCGTCATGTCTCTCTAGGCCTTCTCCAAAGTCCCTCTTGCAGCCCCTTCAGGTACTGAAAGGTCTCAATAAGGTCTCTCTGGAGCCTTCTTTTCTCCAGGCTGAAGAATCCCAATTCTTTCAGCCTTTTCTCATAGGAAAGGTGCTTAATCCCTTTAATTATCTTCCTGGACCTCCCTTGCTGTAGGAAATACAGGCTGTATTTCCTGCCCACTCACCAGAATCCTTTATTTCTACTGTTTTTTGGGGTTTTTTTTTCCATTTTATGATTACTTTTGATATTAACATTCTGAAAATTACCAATACAATAACATCTGGAAATGCTATTCCAAATGGTGTCTGGTTGCCAGAAACTTCTTTTTGGTTTTTACAGATAATTTCCAAGGTATATGAAATTGCTGGCTCATTTAAAGGCAGTAGATCCATAACTCAAATAAAACACCTGAACAACAGGCATTCAAGGGAAAAATGCAATTAATTCTTTCAGAAGATCTGCCTGCAAGGCTGTGATTTCTCAAATTATTTTGTTTGCAGCACATGCAGCACAAGATTTCAGAACTTCCAGTCCATACCAGTGTGTGTTCAACCTCACCACTTTTCTTTCCTTTATGTGGCAAAAGCAGCTTTTCAGAGAGACTTGAATAAACATGTAACTCATCCTTTTTCTTTTTTTTTTCCCTAATTAAAAATTAAATAATTTGATATTTAAAAGTTATTTGCACATTCCTTGGTGAAAAACCTCTCAGGCAGACTCTTTTGTACTGCATCCCCAGCCAAGGCCTTGGGCAGAGCTGCAGGTTGGACTTCAGATGAACTCCCACTTGTGTGGCACAAATGTGTTCCCACTCTGCTGATCTGGTACATTCTCTCTCTGAATGCACAGGCCAAAAAAAAGCTCACCAAACAAGACTGCTATTGTGATGGTCTGAACTGTTGCTCATCGGGCCCAGGGACTCCTGATTTTGCCATTTTCTACAGTTTCCCTTTTCCTACAATAACAGCACTTTGCTCTCTGATAACTCACATTTCTCTGTTCAGACTGGGTATTATTTTTCCCCATTTTGTGTGTAACCCTGGCTTTTTCATTATTTTCTACTGCTGTTATTTACTTAATATGTTGTTATTCATTCCCCAAAATCTCATTTAATATGCCATATAAAGAACACTGTCCTACTGGATGCTTCTGCTTAGCTAGCTAAAAAAACCCCAAACAAACCCCATACATGTAGATAAACCTGCTCTCCTATAACTTAGGAAAAGTCTTAAAGAGCTTACTACAAAGACTTCAAACATTTTAGTAAGTTCTTGGAAAGTTTTAAGTTCCTTGGCTGCACTGAGAGCAGAGAGAGATGTGTGGGATCTTTTGTATTTTTTGGGGTTTTTTTGATAGCTAACCAGAAATGCCCAGTGGGATGCAGTTTCCCGAAAGAGATTTTTGTCTTTGTCACTCCTTAGCACCCACACTGCCACAATTACTTCAGGTTGCAAGCAATTTAAAAGAGCTAAACGAAGGCAGAGCTTTATTTTTATTAAATTGCTAGTAAGTACTGATATCAGTGAATATCAGCTGTCCAGTCAGTCAAGCAATATATTGGATAATATAATCTATATTCTTCTGGCAGTAAGGAGGGTCAGATTGGTTGCTGAGCAGCCAAACCACAAAATAGTTCCCTGTTCCAAATCAAAGAAAGTGAGGGCAATTTCAGCTTCCCCCCAACAGTTTCAGCCTAAGTTTCTTTCCTGTTCTTATGTTTGTTTCAGTAAACTCAAAGGAAAGTGATAATTTATTTAGCAATCACACACTCTTGTTTAAATAAACATCATGTTATGTTATTCTTCTTTTCCCTAATCCCAGTCCCAGTTACTTGCTAGAAAGAATAAAAGAAGCAAGAATATGAAATATCTGCTCTTACAAGGTCACTGGCACTGCTTTCCTTGCATTCATGCACATCTTGAAGCTGCTGCTGCCCAGACATTAAAAAGCTGCTTTGATGAACGAACTCTTTCCCTCTGGAATAGCTCATCAATACACAGATGAGCATCACATCAACTTCTGGGCCAAGTTCTACTGTTCAAGTCCAATAGTCGTGCAAGGGAGGCATAAAAAAAAAAGTCTCCATAAAAATGGGACAGCACAAAATACTTCTGCACTCAGCACTGTCGTGTTAGTGGCAATAAGGACACATTTTTAATGGCCCAAGAAGACTGTCAGCCGAAGTGTACAAACACTTTGAATGGTGGTGCAGAGCTCATGAAGAGGTGGATGTTTCATCACACTGTTACACAGTTATATATGTACATAAACAGCTTCCCACAGAGTGAGGATAAGATGCACCAGAATGCATTTAGGGCTACAGATTCACATTCTAACCCAGACATGCACTGCACCACAACTGCAGTTCACAGCTTTGGGTTTCTGTTGCTGAGTGCAGTACACAGCTTTGGGTTTCTGATGGGTTGGTGAGGACTGGCAACACTCGCGGGAGGACTGCAACACAGAAAGCAACAGAGAAGGATCAAAGAAACCCACCTTGAGGAGCTCATAATGCTGGATACCGTTCACCCCAATGTCTGGGTCGATGGCAGATGGGACCAAGTAGCAGGAATTAATGGCTGTGTTCTCAGGGATAGAGATGTTAATAACTGTCGAGGGGAAAAGGGGGGCATTGTCATTTATATCCTCGATTAGGAATCTGATCTTGACCAGTCTGAACACCTCGTCAGGCAGAACAGCCACCTCCACCTCATAGAAGCAGTGGTTCTCACTGGAGATGCCGGTGCACAGCTTCTCGCGGTCAATGCGGTTGGCAGCCGTGAAGATCTCCCCGGTGTTCTCCTCCACCCTCACCAGGGGCACATCCTCAGTCTTGTACACAAGCTTGAACTGCAGCGGGGAGGACAGGGGCACGTCTGGGTCCAGCGTTAGGTTGAGATCCTTGAGCAGATTGCCAATGAGGGAATTTTCAGGCAGTTCTTCCCGCACGGTGTAATTCTCCTGTGCACCAGATTGGAACACGATGCAGGCCAACAAGACTGCCAAGAGGTAGGTTCCAGACAGCAAGTCCATCTCCAGAATGACTAATGAGTATTCGTGTAGAATGCCAAGAATAGCTGGGAAAGGGGAAAGGAAAATCCTTTAAAAGTCACAGAATATTGTGTTCCTAAAATGTAAGAGACACTAAAGGAGAACCTTTCCTACAACAACAACATGAACTGTTTGAAAACCTCATTAGTAAAGTCACATTTGACTTAATCCTTCCTAAAAATCCTTCCTTGCACAACTTTTTACTTGAAACTCTTAACTAAATACTGAGGTAAGAATTTTAGGGCTGGATCATATTGAATGAAGAAATAAGTACAGGAATCCCCTATTTCCAGCATGAGATTTTCCTTTGCTCCTTAGGAAAATCTCTTACTTTGATCTCTCTGCCACATTGTCCTCAATTTTTTTTTTTGTTTCCTAAGAAAAAAGTAGGCAAGAAGTTTGCAAGTAACCATTTGCTGAGAACCAGATCTTTTTATACCTCTTGCTTAAATATGGGAATAGAAGAACACTTGTCTTAATTCTCTCCTGAGGTTTTGCACTGACAAAATTATGTAATGTTTGTTAACAACAACAAAGAAATCTGGATGTTTTTAATTCAGGAACTTAAACTGGCAATAAAATGTTATCTAAATGGAGTCTGGTGAACTTCAACCAACAATGTGTGGAAATCTGCCTAGTGAACTGTAAGAAATTTCATATAACTTTAAATTTGGTGATGCCTGTTCATAGTACTCTGGAACACCAATACCTTTAAAGGGAGATACAAACTTGTTTTGCACAGAGGAAAAATCTGTACTTTTCAAGCTGGTTTCTGAATAACAATATATTCCCTCCTTGAGGTTGTTAACAACCACAAGAAAGATGGAAGTGGAATAGGACTTACAGGTACACACAGATATCTGTGTAGCTGCATACAGCCTTCAGCCAAGAACTTTTAGGAGATAAACCACTCTCTTGAACTCCATGTATAGAATAATTGCCTAATCTTTACATAATTCTGCCATTCCAGAATTTAGGATCTGCTAAGATCGCATTTCTCTAAGGTAAATGTTCAAGAGTTCCATGTAAAGTGATTTTTCTCATAAATGAAATCTTAGCTCCCATCAGGTTAGCATCTGTTTCAAATATACCTGTGCTAACACATCTACATTCTTTTCACTGTGCAGGTAAAAGTGTAATTTTGTGTCCTGTCTCTTCTCATTTTATTCTCCCTGTCATAGCATAGATTGATTTACTTCTGCACATCAAGTTGCAGTGGTTGAAGAAATTACTGATGCCAATAATTGCCTTCACCCATTAGTTACTGCCCTTCAGCAGTGCCACTTGCAGGGTAATTTAGACTAAACCCTTTGATTTTGCAGTAAAATAGATAAAGAACAATTAACATTCCTATTTCATTTAAACATTGCAAAATGCTTTGGGTTGTAAGCAAGTGACATGAAATAATTCCCTGTGCCCACTGGAGATGGTTTTCCAGCTAATCCCGGCTGCCCTGGCTGGGAATTGTTTCAAGTCTGGTTGGGCAGTGGCTAGCGGACCAGCCACTACCTCCTTAGTAGTTCAGAAGCCACACGAGAGCTGTTAGTGAGGCTCAATGAAGGTAAGAAGAAGAAGGCCTCGTGGCAAGATAGAGTTTATTGTCACATGCACCCCATGGTGCAGGCACTCACGCGTCCAGGAGAGAGAGTGAGCTAAGAGGGCCAAGGCCAGAGCCAGGCCCAGGCCTAGGCCCAGGCCCGGGCCCTGAGCGAGGCCTCAGCCCGAGGCAGAGGCTGAGAGGCAGAGAGAGAGCTGGGGGTGGGGTCAGTGATTATAGGGACTGGAAAGAGGGGTGGACACAAGAGGGAAAACCAGTCAGAGGAATGGGGATGGCACACAGACAACCACTGGAAGGCGAGGGGTGGGGCATTCCCAGCCTGCTCCAATCCGGGACCGAGCCCCTCCGAAGTCTCTGGAATGAGGGGGAGAGGCTTCCCGGAGGGGGGCGGGCACTGGGAGGAGAGCAACAGATGATTGCCAACATATTGCAACAGAGAGGAACAAAGGGAATTTCTCAGGCAGGAGATTGTACCAGATGGGGAGAAGTACAGGGGGAACTTGGGAAAAACCATTACAGAACAAATGATTATTAACAATAAGTAAAAACCAGAAAACGCGCCACTACAGTGACAGATAAAGAACATTCCAACTCAGTCTGCAAGGTGAATCCCCATGTCAGCACCATTTAACTGGACAGCATTTTCTGGCTTCATGATTATACAAAAGGAGAAAGTTATACAATTTTCATGATTATACATGAAATAAAAACCATGTGCTGCAAGTCCCCACTTATGGAAAAAGGCTTTGCTCCCTGAGTAAGTCAATGAACCTGGAGGGAATTCTGACATGGGGGAGAAGGGGATGGCATTTCAGGAATTCCCTGACTTATCACTGGACTTCAGGGATTCACAACACCCAAAGCAGCACCAACCAGGTGTCCAGAGTGAAGCAACAGTGTAGGACCAACAGCTTTTTATAAACCATTATAATATCACATTCTAAATATGCAAATAAGGACGCCATCAGTAGCTCCTGATTATCATTATGATAACACCATGGTAGCAGTGTGAGCCTAATGAATAACTTGGTGATAGTGTACAAGCGTATTAGTTTGGCTGTTATAGTTTTATATATTAACTGTCTTATATCTCTTTAAATGTAGCTCCAGCAATTTCACCCCACTGAAGTAATTGCCCACGTACATTTGACCTGCAGAGAGTTCTTATTTCAGGAAAGCACATCCTTGTATCCATTATTACTGAAATAAATACATTTACATTGTTTCCTATGAAAAATACAAATAAAAATGTATGGGTTACAGTGAAAAGTTGATATTTAAATGCTGCCCTAAAAAAAAAAAAAGAAAAATCAGAATGGTTCCATGTTTTGTGCATACTAGAAGGAACTATTTTGCCACTTTTTCCTCTCTATTGCAAATTAAAATGAAAAATAACACAACAGGTGTAAAAAACCCTTCAAATCCTGATGCTTATAGAATAATATCTTAAATTTACATTTCTGAGGGGAGGAAATTAAGAAAACCTAACACCAACCATAAATATAAACCAAATTCTAGCCCCATCCCAAATTCTTCTATGGCAATACTGATGCAAGTATTGTTTATAAATGATAATGATATAAAAATATTGTATAAACAGGTATATAAATCTTCCAAATAAATACATTAAAATAATTATTTTTTTACAAAGCAATATGAGGATGAATACATAAATGCAACAATCTAAAGAGTGCATCAACAATATCCCTGAATCAGTTCTGAAAGTTGAGATCATACCAGGAGATATTTTATATTCAAACTAAATTATAAGCCTTTAACCCCATTTTCATCTGCAGTGGAATTTCCAGGGATTATAAAATAACAACAGCAGGACTCAAAAGAGTTTTGTAAGGAAAACTGCAGGGTGGAACTTGGCATTACATTATTATGCATATTTTTACTTACTTTAAACCAAGTTTGAATCACTCTATTGAAATTCTTTTTGTGTCATAGTAAAGAAAACACTTTAAAGCATGAAGAAACAGCAGAGCACACTTATAAACCACTTTAGATAAATGCTAACATGACTTTTTTTAGTGTCTTTTGCTGTCACAGATTTTCCTGAGTGACTAAAGGGTATAGACATGTAATAGACAGTGTTAGTTTAGCAGGAAAAAAAAACAACAATGGTTTACAATGCTTGAACTTCTGTACGATACACTATTTTTTAAAATTGTTTCTTTTCTTTCAAAATAATTCTAGTAACAGTCTTGAAGCTCTATTCCAGAGCTGTAGGCCTTTAAGGAGGAAAAAATCCCAACGTGACACAAGTTTGCTGCTTGGATATAGAGTAGAATATCTTATGTCGTGAAGAAAGCATTGTTCTTCCAGAATCCTATTTATAAATTCATAGCTGTACATTGCCTGTCATTTGTTCCATAGCACGGATAGGGATACTATGGCAACAGCAATGCAAAGAACAGGAGCAACAGGTACTTTCTAGCAAGCAAAGGCATTTATGAAATCCGAGTGTTCCAGCCTGTAACACTGAGGAAACACAAAAGTACAGAAGGTTGAATAGAGCAGCCCAAGTCTAAAGGACCTTTCATGGGTTCCAGCACTCGCTGACACTTTTAAGGCAGTTAAAATTTTTTTAAAAAATTAAGAACAAATCAAATTGTTTAACAGAAGGGTAACATGAAGCTTGCCAAGCCATTTTCCCAGCTTTCAAGAGAATGCATTGCTGTCTGTGCTGTTGACTTCCCAACCAGGAAGGCAAATAGCCCAGATGGAGGGGAGGAGGGGAAAAAGAAGTTTAAACTTGCTTTTCTTCATCTGGCTGTCTATGCACTCAAATATACATGCTTTTTTCTCCAATACACCAAATATTAATGGTGTCATTTAAATATTAGCACTGTTCATTATCATCTTCATTTAGCAGCTGTCAAATCATACCTTGAAAAGCAGAGAGAATATAAAAACTGAGCACCTAATGGAGCAGGATGTGAAGGTAGAATCGAAACCTGTTCTTTATACACAAGGCTCCATCTGGTCCCACCTGAGCAAGAATTCCTTTACCTTATTACAGAACTTGTAATTTCTTCCTTAAGAGGATCTCAGAAAAGTAGTAAAGGGGGCAGAAGAGTTCAGGTGTCCACTTCAAATTAGAAAAACAACACCATTTCTTGATATTTGGATTCAGATTTAGAGTAGAACAAACAAGCTGTGGTGATATTTTGTAACTACCATATCAAGTTCAAAGAAAAGGGTATCATATTTCTAAAAATCAGGATTGTTGAAGTCCAAAGCTACATCAATATCCAATTATTAAAATAATAGTAGAAAAGAAATCCTGAAAATATCACTCCCATTCTTATCTTTATATTCCCAAACCTATTTTAATTACTTGGACAAATTTAGCTAGGACACCACACTTTTCCAATATCATATCCTTTTCATTTGCTGCTAATCCATCGTGGGTTCCTTAAACAGGAGTATTTAAATCCCTGTATTAAAAGGGTGTTTCTCAGAACAAAAGATGCCCACAACACAGCTCCGTCTGTCAGTCAATACCATGATTATTATGTTATTTCACTAACGAGCGAGCTATTTGTAATTCTTCCACTTCACTGGAGCTCCCTCCAAAGTGCCCACTGACAATTAGGTGGCTCTGCACAGGTTTTGAATTCTTGGACCATGCTGATATGGATTTCAGCTTTATCCCAAAGTGGGAACTTTCTGATGCTGTAAGTTTTTAGTGTTTGGGGTTTTGGTTGTTGGATTGGACTTTTATTTGTTTGCCATAAACCACTGGCCTGGCTGCACACAGCGAGGTTTCCCTTTTACCACCACACAGCCCAGGTGTCATTTAAGGAAATGGCTGGGTTTGGTGGGACTGATTTTTAAAAAGGTACAGAATTTACAGGTATTTTACAGGTTTTGATGACAAGTGTCCTAGGTTACAATGTAAAATTGTGCCCAAGGTTTGTATTCTATCCCCATGAGCCGTTGGAGCCAGGGTGGGGCAGTGTTTTTCCTTATCTTCTGTTAACGAGCCTAACAATGCCTTGCCACATGACTCATAGATAACTCCCTCCGGGAGTTATCTCTGTTTAATGGGCCATCAAGGACCCACTGCATGACTCATAGAATGAGATCAACCCATTGGGAGATGCTCTGCCCATGGGGAGGAGCCAAGCATTCCCACCTGGATAAATCCAGGTTTTGGACAGCACAGGCAGCTTTTTATCCACTGGACTCCCAGAGGAGACAAGATACAGACCTTCTACAGGATCACTGCTTCGACAAGATCATCTCATCTGGACTGCCGCTACCACCCTACAGGGGTGTCAGGTTGTATTCTGACTCTGTCAGTGGTTTTTTATACTATTACTTTTATTTACTTTCTTTTATTTCTTTTCTTTTCCTCTTATTAAATTGTGTTTCTGACTTGGAGTCTTTCACTGGTTTTGCTTCCAAACCACACATATTTTTGGCGCCCAACGTGGGGCTCGAGTACTGAGAAAAGTCAGAATTACAATTTTATATTGGGAAAAAGACACCTTTCACCATGATGCTCAGCATGTTCACATCTGTCTTGTACCTAGCTCTCTATATCTTTCCGCACATGGGGCAGTATCTGCAGATCTTATGTTCTGGTGTAAACCAGGGTATTGCACTAAAATTGCTTTATTGGTCTATTATGTCTATTGCATGATAACCTCCGAGGCATGAGCACAATTCGAAATGTACTCAATTTTGTTGTCTTGTCCCGGTCTAGGATGTTTTGTTTGGGGTCTCAACAATCTCACCCAGCCGCAGTGGGAGGGATAAAGAATAATTTTTTCCCCATCTTTTAGGCCTGATACAGCAGTTTTTTGAAAATATGAGTTCTCTCTGGATACCAAGGACAGCATAATTTTGTTGTTAGTACTGCTTTCTCTCTCTGCACAGCCTGCACCATGCTTAAAGTGCAATGTTTTCTTGAGCAGAAGAGAAAAGATCCAAATGCACAGCACAGCCTTGTGTCTACACAGATTGTCCAGAGGAGAAAGGACCAAAAGCCAGGCAACAGTGTCCGAGTCTACGCAGACTGTCACAGAGGAACAGGAACCAAAAGCCAGGCAACAGTGTCCGAGTCTACACAGACTGTCACAGAGGAAACAGAAGCCAAAAGCATGGCAACAATGTCCGCATCTACGCAGACTGCCAGAGAGGAGAAGGAACCGAAATCAAGGCAACAGTGTCCGCATCTACACAGACTGTCACAGAGGAGAAAGGAACCGAAATCAAGGCAACAGTGCCCACGTCCACGCAGACTGCCACAGGAGAAAGAAGCCAAAAATGCCAGCATCTCCACACACCATCACTGAACTGGAACAGCCTAAACCGGTAGCAGTTGCTCCTGTTCAGAAGAAGAAAGCAAAGAGCAAATCAGTCCGCATAGTGACTGATGAGGATGCAGCAGGACCTTTGCACCTCATACAGCAGAGAGACAGAGCCAGAGATCATCACTCGCTCTCTGTCCCTGGGTGAGCTACGTGACCTGCGGAGGGAATTCACCCGCCAGACAAATGAATCCGTCCTGACTTGGCTGCTCCGTATCTGGGAACGCTGCAGCCAATGACACCATTCTGGATGGAAGTGAGGCCAGGCACTGGATCACTGTCCCGGGATGTGGTCATTGACCAGGGATCGGGAGAACCCAAGAAACTCTCAGCCTCTGGCGACGACTGCTAACAAGTGTGAAGGACAGATACCTTTGTAAAGAAGATCTCCAGGTGCACCAAGGAAAGTGGAGCACAATGGAACAAGGTATCCGATGCCTGAGGGAATTGGCTGTACTGGAGATCATTTTCTCAGAGGACGAGAGATTTCCTAAAAGCCCAGATGAAGTCCAGTGCACGTCGCAGATGTGGTTGAGATTAGCACGGCTTGGACCAGAGATGTATTCCCGTTACCTGGCAATGCTGCAATGGAGGGCAGGCGAGGACAGGGTGGGTGTCTTAGTCAATAAACTAAGAATTTATGAAGACACTGTCACCGCCCCATTTCGTACCCATGTCTCATCCGTGGAAACAAGGCTGGCTGAGCAAGTCCAAAGCTTGATTGAAGAGGGCCATCAGAAACTGAAAAAAGAACTTAAGGAAGAAATTTACCACGTCTCGCCAGAACCAACAAGAGTCTCTGCCATTAGGAGCAGGCGTCCCCCAGCCAGGGAGAGAACATACACTCCACGAGGTAACCTCTGGTCTTTTCTTCGGGAGCATGGAGAAGACGTGAGGAAGTGGGATGGAAAACCCACCTCCTCCTTAGCAGCCCGGGTACGTGAACTGAAAAGAGAGACCCCTACCACAAGAAGTTCATCTAGAGTCAATGCTGCTCCAGTCTCTCGAGCACAAAACTCCAGACGGCATAGGAATGATGATATGACTGATCCTCTCAAAGGAACCTCAGGAACACATTTACAGGAAGAGAGTAGCGTGTACCATGACCAGGAATAGGGGGGCCCTGCCTCTAGCCAGGTAGAGGAAAGGGACAATCGGATCTATTGGACTGTGTGGATCCGATGGCCTGGCACATCTGACCCACAAAAGTATACAGCTTTGGTTGACACTGGCTCTCAATGTACCCTGATGCCATCAAGGTACGTAGGAACAGAATCCGTCTCTATTTCTGGAGTGACAGGAGGGTCCCAGCAGCTGACTGTAGTGGAGGCCGAAGTGAGTTTAACTGGGAACGGGTGGCAAAAACACCGCATTGTGACTGGCCCAGAGGCCCCATGCATCCTTGGCATAGACTATCTCAGAAATGGATATTTCAAAGACCCAAAAGGATATCGTTGGGCTTTTGGGATAGCTGCTGTGGAGAAAGAAGACATCAGACAACTGAATACCTTGCCTGGTCTCTCAGATGACCCCTCTGCTGTGGGACTGCTGAGACTTGAAGAGCAACAAGTACCAATCGCCACAGCAACAGTGCACCGTCGGCAATACCGCACCAACAGAGACTCTGTGATTCCTATCCATGAGATGATTCGTAAACTGGAGAGCCAAGGGGTGGTCAGCAAGGCTCGTTCACCTTTCAACAGCCCTATATGGCCAGTGCATAAGTCCAGTGGAGAATGGAGACTGACTGTGGATTATCGTGGTCTGAATGAAGTCACGCCACCACTGAGCGCTGGTGTACCAGACATGTTAGAGCTTCAGTACGAGCTAGAGTCCAAAGCAGCAAAGTGGTACGCAACCATCGACATTGCCAATGCCTTCTTCTCTGTAATAAGTAGAATAGATAAATTCGTGTGGATTTAAGCTACTAATAAAAAGCTACCTGAGAATGCCTCCAGGATTCTAAAGTTCCTAAACACATCTACAACTGTAACAACAAGGCAGAGCCAGAAGATGGCCCGGCCATTAAGGGTGGACCCTCACTTCACAGCTCTTCAACATCAGATACCGATCTTGGTGGAGATCCTGGACGATCAAGATCACCCCTCCCAAGATGAACTTCGAAGAAAAAAAAAACCATCAAGGAACCTCTTCATGCAGACAGGACTCTTTTAGAAACAAAGCATATTTGGACTTTCAACAGGCTTAGCCTTAGGGTAAAAAAAACTGTATAAAACCCACGGGCTGAAACATAGCAGTGTGGCAGAATTCGGAGGGTACTTTTGTACCGCCTCTCTGTCCACCCAGCATTCGATCGATGTTGTTTCTTTTTATTGTGGCTTTATTTCGGTGTTGAAATTGTGTTAAATAAATTTTGTTATTTTATTTTGAATTGGCCTCTGACCATTTATAACAGATTTGGTGCCGTGACTCGGATACAATTTGGCTGCGGAGGAATCCCTTTGCACGGGAGGCGCCCTGCCAGTTTTTCGGCGGCCCGGAAAAGCAGGAAACCCCTCCGCACCGATTGTAGTACGAACCCAAAAATTAGATAAAAGTGCCACAAAAAAAGGGAGAAGGCCTGGATCCAGCAGAAAACCCGGGAAAAGACATAGGAGTCTTTTCGGAGCCGCAGCTACTTTTCACTCGTAAAATTTTTCTCCGTGCACGAAGATCTCCAAGCAAGAAAATAGCTGTAAGTAATGCTTAGTTGAGTGGGTGATTGAGTGGGTGAGCGAGACGTGGCCTTGCCACGATACAAGGGTAATTCTGTAAGCTCTTGTACCAGCTCGTTACTATTACTTTTATTTTATTTTATTACTTTTATTCTTGTACCAGGTTTCCCGCAAAGGTTTTTTTCGGCTGGTGGGGAAGAGAATTGGGGAAAACTCGTTTGCTCATCAAAGCCCAGACTCGGGGAGTCTGGAGGAATCGATCACAAGGAAGCAAAAGGGGAAGGATACATCCCTCTGGGTTTGGGGAACCGGTAAACCCTTTTGCTACGGGCTAGTAAAAGCCCAGGATGCAAACCGAAGACTTTTTCCTCGGACGAACAGACCCCCGGTTCAGCTCACCAGAGGGTAAGTAGGCCGAACGATTCGGGACCCGGTTTGCAATTTGTAACAGTCGGGGAGAAGATCCCTGCTCTTAGCCAGAGCTAAGGCTAAGAAAAGATTTAGTATTGCGATCCATTACCAAAAGGTAAAGTTTTTTGTTTTTTTTTTTAAAAAAATGGGGCAAAGAAAGAGTAAACATCAGAAAGAATCAGAGAAAAGGCATGCTCTCAGAAAAGGAAAAGGTACCTTCGAAATCCCACCAGAAAGTCCACTGAGATAGATCTTAGAGCACTAGAGAGAGTGTCCCATTTTGAAAAGTAAGTCCAAGAAAAACTAATTTATTATTGTACCGAAGTTAGGGAGAGTGAAGAGCCCGCTGCCAGCCGCTGCCAGCCGCTGCTGCGTGCCGAGAGCCAAACCGCGGGGTGCGGGGCCGCCGTCCAGGCACGCTAGCAGAGAGGGGGGCCGCCCTCTGCGCCCGTGCTGCGCCTCCCCCACCCGTGCGCCCCGTCTAGCGCCGCATCCATCCCACTGCTTCCCGCGGCCGGCACCGCCACCTCCATAGCATCCTTGTGTCCAGCAGAGGATTGTCCTCCTGCTTGCCTTCTCTGTCTCTCTCTGACCCCTTTTCCCAATCCTGCTTCTAGCCCCCCCTTCCCCCAAAGAGCCATCCTCTTCCCATTTTCAGTTCCCCCGAGGTGAGAACAGAAACCGAGGAGAAGAAGAGGGGGGAGAGAGATCTGAGAAAATCTTTCCCTTAGAATTCTCCCTTCCAGGTCCCCAGTTTTCCCCATCCCCCAAGAAACCCCCACCCCACTCTCAGCTATACCGCGCAGAGTAGATGTTAAGTGCTTTAAGCCAGTCACATCGACAAAGCTAACCCCAAAACTTCTATGTGAGCTTAGTGCCAAGAGCCGAGAGCCTAAAAACCACTAAGTTAGCTGCAGAAATGCACTCAAAGTGCCCCTAAATACCCATTAGTTTACAAAGCAAAGAATCTAAATAGCTTAGCTGTGAGAAGACCTCAGAGTCCTTAAAGCACTAGCCCATGTTTAGTTTCATAAACAGCTTCATTTTAAGTACCTATTATGCGTTTCATTATTCATTTTAAAATCTGCAATATTGACCCACTTACCCCATTTGTTATAATTGTTTGTTTTGTTAAGTCACAATTACATATGTCAGTTGTTTGAATCAATTCCTGTTACATTTTGCTTCTTGTCAACCCTATTTGTTGTTTTCTTAGTCCTGCCCTGTGTCATGTAGACATCTCCCTCAGCAAGATCTCTAGAGAGCTTCCTCTTTAAAAGTTCTTGAGCGTGTTTCATAAACACCAAAAATGAAATCTGTCTTTTTTTACATTTCTGAATGTTAAATCAGATGAGCAGCTTTCATTATTTACAAGAGTTGCCTTTAGCTGAGCCATGTAAGCTGTAATTCTCTTTTGTTGACATGAGTATAAAAGCACTAACAATGCCCTAGTAGTTAGAAGGGTTCAGATATGCCTTAGCCTTAAATTGCTCTGAGAGATGTTTCAAATTTTTAAGCAGTTTTTAAGTAATCATTTTCAGCAGTAGATTGATGCTTCCTATTTTTTCACTAATTACTAATATTGTTCTTACTTTGTGTTATGCAAGAATTGATGCTAAAGATCCCCCCTTTAAAATACATGATTTGTCTAATTGTGCTAAGCTTTAACTAGTTGCCTATCACCCATTCAAAAGAATCCCAGTAGATTTCACTGATTTACCTAAGATACAGCAATTAAGACTGCAGAAAAAGAGTAGACCCACGCTTCGAGAGTGAAGAAGGTAGACCCACAATACACTACTCAGAAATAGAGAGTGACCTCATCACCTGGAGAGCTGAAAGTCAAGTTGCAACGACACCGATGAATGAGGGGGATCAGATAAGGTGTGAAAGACCAGATTGTGAATGTTTTCCCTTTGTTCACTTCAAGTGTGTATATTGTAAATTGATTTAGGTTGTTCACTGCAAAGGGGGGCGTAAGCCAAAAAGATTATGTACCAACTGTTTAGAAAAAGAACAAAAAGAGACTAGCCATTTCTTAGTAATTGCCACTAACTTGAGTCTGCTAGAAGTAGATTCTCCAGAATAGTATTATATATATAAAAAGGAGACAAAAGAGCAATTAGACACTAAAGTTGAAGTGCTCAAAGTCGAGTGCAGAAAGACAATCAAAGTACCTTACTAGTCCGATACAATCAGGTTGTCCCGGTGGAGTGCCTTTAAAAAAAAAAAAAAAAGTTTGCAGCTCAGACTGACAGGACTCCAGAAACATATGCCTGCTGCCGAGAAGATGGATTACCCCGCCGCGGGCTGCTACCCCGTGGGCGAAGGGAAAGGCAGAGGCATGTTGTAGTAGAAAGTCCTCGTAGTCTTGAGCCGAGAGACAGGGGGACCCCCCTCCAAGAGCCCACAGAGGCTGACCCTCAAGAAGAGACGTGAACTATAGTTAAACATGGCACCAGAGAGAACCTGAAGTATCAAGAGCATTATGATTGTCCCAAAGATAAGAGAAAAGAGTATTATTTCTTTTATGACACTCAATACTAAATTTTGTGAATCAGAAAAAGGGGTAGAATGCCACGACTCAAAGGCAATTACTAAGGAAGGGCAATCCAACACACACGAATTTATTTTATAAATAAAAAGGTGGGGGACTGTAATAAGTAGAATAGATAAATTCGTGTGGATTTAAGCTACTAATAAAAAGCTACCCGAGAATGCCTCCAGGATTCCAAAGTTCCCAAACACATCTACAACTGTAACAACAAGCAGAGCCAGAAGATGGCCCGGCCATTAAGGGTGGACCCTCACTTCACAGCTCTTCAACATCAGATACCGATCTTGGTGGAGATCCTGGACGATCAAGATCACCCCTCCCAAGATGAACTTCAGAAAAAAAAACCATCAAGGAACCTCTTCATGCAGACAGGACTCTTTTAGAAACAAAGCATATTTAGACTTTCAACAGGCTTAGCCTTAGGGTAAAAAAACTGTATAAAACCCACGGGCTGAAACATAGCAGTGTGGCAGAATTCGGAGGGTACTTTTGTACCGCCTCTCTGTCCACCCAGCATTCGATCAATGTTGTTTCTTTTTATTGTGGCTTTATTTCAGTGTTGAAATTGTGTTAAATAAATTTTGTTATTTTATTTTGAATTGGCCTCTGACCATTTATAACATTCTCCATTCCTTTGTCAGCAGAGTGCAGGCCACAGTTAGCTTCCACCTGGAGGGATTTGCAGTACACCTGGAACCGACTGCCCCAGGGGTGGAAACACAGTCCCACCATCTGCCATGGACTGATCCAGACTGCATTAGAAAAAAGCGAGGCTCCTGGACATCTCCAGTATATTGATGACATTATTGTGTGGGAGAACACAGAAAGGGAAGTCTTCAAGAAAAGAGAGAAGATTATCCAGATTCTACTGAAAGCTAGTTTTGCCATTAAGCAAAGTAAAGTTAAAGGACCGGCTCAAGAAATCCAGTTCCTGGGAGTCAAGTGGCAAGATGGTCATTGCCAGATACCCACAGAAGTAATCAACAAGATCACTGCAATGTCTCCACTGACCAGCAAGAAGGAAACACAAGCTTTCCTAGGTGCCATAGGCTTTTGGAGAATGCACATTCCTGAGTATAGCCAGATTGTGAGTCCTCTCTACCTAGTTACCCACAAGAAGAATAATTTCCACTGGGGCCCTGAACAGCAGCAAGCCTTTGTCCAGATCAAACAGGAGATCGCTCATGCGGTAGCCCTTGGCCCAGTGAGGACGGGACCAGAGGTAAAGAACGTGCTCTACTCAGCAGCCGGGAACAATGGCCTGTCCTGGAGCCTTTAGCAGAAGGTGCCTGGTAAGACTTGGGGTCGACCACTAAGATTCTGAAGTCAAAGCTACAGAGTCTGAAGCCAACTACACTCCAACGGAGAAAGAAATCTTAGCCGCCTATGAAGGAGTTCAAGCCACCTCAGAAGTAATTGGCACTGAAGCACAGCTGCTTCTGGCACCTCGACTGCCAGTGCTGGGGTGGATGTTCAAGGGAAAGGTTCCTTCCACGCATCATGCCACCGACACTACTTGGAGCAAATGGATTGCCCTCATTACACAGCACGCCCGTATTAGAAACCCAAATCGCCCTGGGATTCTGGAGGTTATAACAAACTGGCCTGAAGGTGAGACTTTTAGATTATCCTCTGAAGAAGAAGAAGAGCAAGTGACATGTGCTGAGGAGGCCCCACCATATAACGAGCTACCGGAGACTGAGAGACGATACGCCCTCTTCACTGATGGTTCCTGCTGAATTATAGGCGCTGACCGGAAATGGAAAGCTGCAGTATGGAGCCCCACACAACGAGTTGCACAAGCTACCGAGGGACAAGGTGGATCGAGTCAGATGGCAGAGCTTAAAGCTGTCCAGCTGGCTTTGGATATTGCTGAACGAGAGAAGTGGCCGAGGCTCTCTACACTGACTCATGGATGGTAGCTAATGCCCTGTGGGGATGGCTGAATCGCTGGAAAAAGGCCAACTGGCAGCACAGAGGGAAACCCATCTGGGCTGCTGAGATTTGGCAGGACATTGCTACCCGAGTAGAGAAGCTAACCATGAAGGTTCGACACGTGGATGCACACGTACCCAAAAGTCGGGCTAATGAGGAGCATCGCAACAATGAGCAGGTAGACAAAGCTGCCAAGGTGAAAGTATCACAGGTGGATCTAGACTGGCAGCACAAGGGAGAATTATTCCTAGCTCGTTGGGCCCATGATGCCTCTAGTCATCAGGGAAGAGATGCAACATACCAATGGGCCCGTGACCGAGGGGTGGACCTTACTATGGACAGCATCTCACAGGTCATCCACGACTGTGAGACCTGCGCTGCAATCAAACAGGCCAAGCGGGTGAAGCCTCTGTGGTACGGTGGATGATGGTTGAAGTACAGGTATGGGGAAGCCTGGCAAATTGTCTACATCACCCTTCCCCAGACCCGCCAAGGCAAGCGCTACGTGCTGACCATGGTAGAAGCAACCACAGGATGGCTGGAGACCTACCCAGTGCCTCACGCTACTGCCCGGAATACCATCCTGGGCCTTGAAAAGCAAGTCCTGTGGAGACACGGCACCCCAGAGAGAATCGAGTCTGACAACGGGACACATTTTAAGAATGGCCTTATTAACACATGGGCCAAAGAACATGGTATTGAATGGATATATCACATCCCTTACCATGCACCAGCTGCCGGGAAAGTTGAACGGTGCAATGGCCTATTAAAGACTACCCTGAAGGCACTTGGCAGAGGGACCTTCAAGAATTGGGACATAAACTTAGCCAAAGCAACCTGCATGGTCAACACCCGAGGCTCCATCAATTGAGCTGGTCCTGCCCAGTCTGAACCCTTGCACACAGTGGATGGAGATAAAGTCCCTGTGGTACATATGAAAGGGATTTTAGGAAAGACTGTTTGGATTAATCCCACCTCAGGCAAAGGCAGACCCATCCGTGGGATTGTTTTTTGCTCAAGGACCTGGTTATACTTGGTGGGTAATGCAAAAAGATGGAGAGACCCGTTGTGTACCACAAGGAGACCTAATTTTAAGTGAGAACTAGAATTAGTATGTAAGGTTTCATTCTGTGTATATATGTATGTATCTGTGAGAATGTATGATGTAGATGGTGATAGAATAAGGGGTGGATTATGTCCTAGGTTACAATGTAAATTGTGCCCAAGGTTTGTATTCTATCCCCATGAGCCGTTGGAGCCAAGGTGGGGCAGTGTTTCCCTTATCTTCTGTTAACGAGCCTAACAATGCCTTGCCACATGACTCATAGATAACTCCCTCCGGGAGTTATCTCTGTTTAATGGGCCATCAAGGACCCACTGCATGACTCATAGAATGAGATCAGCCCATTGGGAGATGCTCTGCCCAGGGGGAGGAGCCAAGCATTCCCACCTGGATAAATCCAGGGTTTGGGACAGCACAGGCAGCTTTTTATCCACTGGACTCCCAGAGGAGACAAGAGCTACCAGACCTTTCTACAGGATCACTGCTTCGACAAGATCATCTCATCTGGACTGCCGCTACCACCCTAACAGGGTGTCAGGTTGTATTCTGACTCTGTCAGTGGTTTTTTTACTATTACTTTTATTTTACTTTCTTTTATTTCTTTTCCTCTTATTAAATTGTGTTTCTGACTTAGAGTCTTTCACTGGATTTGCTTTCAAACCAGCACAGTGGGTAAGGAACCACAGGGGAGAGCTCCATTATAAGCAGAGGATATTTACTCAATAACTACTTAAATGGCTTTCTGGACATACCATTTTTCTATTAAAAGATTCAAGCTTTTCTTAAAAACAAAGGGAAAAATCCAAGTAGCCTTTAAATGCCAGCTTTTTTGTTGCTACGGTTGCTAAAGCATTTTTTGTGTGGTTCCCCCAATACATCATATAGGGGTTTTTTAGAGAAAAAAGCCTTGAAAAAATAGTTCAACATTACCTTGTTATGTCAACATGAGCGGTATATTTTTTTAATGCTAGTATGGTCTAAAGGTTACCTCTTGTGTAAACCCCATTAAAAAAAAATAGTTGCAGAAATTCCCACTCTCTCACCTTCTGTGTTCCAAAGTCAGCTGTCCATCCTGGCCCACACTTGTTGAAGGATGAGAAGGTGCTGGATGCTCTTGATGCCTTAATGGAATGCTTCCCATGGAGTCCTGATTAATTTCCTGCACAGCACAAGCGCCAGAGTTTCCCATCCCACTTCTATCTAAAAAGTTTCACAGACGTCAGGCTGAGAATAGAGCTGTGCTTTGTTCCCCCTGTGCTGCTCAGTCATCCGATGTGTTTTTCTGGTTGAAGTGTTTTTAAGAGCCATTGAGGGATTCTGTGGCCATGTTATGTAAAAGAGCTTTAAAGAGCAATCTGTTTCCCTCACTTGAAGTTCCCCCAACCACACACACTGGTGCTGATTTTGTGGCTGTAGTGATTCTCCCTTCAGAAAGGGAGATAGGGAAGTTAAAACACAGGCAGCATTTTAAAGCTGTTTGGGAGAGTTCTTAACTTCCATCAATCCCCTCTTCTCATTATCTCATGGATGTTCCTTTTGTTCCTCCTGCTAGAGCAGAGCTGTTACAGCGTGTTTGGGGGATAAGGTGAGAGGTGGTGTCTCTAGGCACTGCGTGCTGGAGGTAAGTGCTGGTCTGATGGTGCCCTTAGCAAGAGTGTGTATATTGGCTCTATGCCTGGCCCTATTTTTGCTGTACTTGGTGTGTTATGAGTGGTGCAGCTGCAGTTTCAGTAGGATCCAGTGGTGGGCTCTTTCCAGCCCTATGTGTTGTGCAGAGTTGCAAACACTTTGAAGAAGGTGCTGTCTTCCTGCATGAAATTCCCCAGGTGAGCCACTGAAATGCAGGTAAGAGGGATGCACCATCAGGTCAGAGTGGTCCTGTGTGGAATTGGATGGTTGAACACAACGATGGCATCACTCAGTGGCCACAACTGGGGAGCTGTGGTGATTTTTGTATGTGCATGTGTGTGTAGGAAGAATGAGATGACATATCTAAGTCATCACTCCCAGGAAAATGTGGCTACAGGATGACTTTTCATTGCATTGGAGATGTAGGCAGGGAGGCAGCATATGTGCAAGCTACTTCCCCCCCTCTGCTCCCCCCTTATTTCTGGCACATAAACAGGGAAAGTTAGCTTAAGAATGCCTGGGTGCCTGTAATTCCTGCTATCTGATTTGACTGCTTCTTTACTGCTGGTGAGGAAACACTTTCCTTTCCTGCTCTATAAAATACCATCTAATACATTTAAAGCAGTGACTGGGTATCCTCTGCAGTCTCCCATTTGATATGCCCTGTCTGTTTACTGGTCTTCCTTTCTGGTCTGGTATAGCCCAACACTAACTGCCTGGTTCATGGGTAGTTTAGTTAGTAAAGTTTGGTAAAATCCTTATTTTGACTATTTTGTTTGCTTCTGTGTCTAGCTTCTGAGAAATGACTTTGGGCCCAACCCTGGACTAAGGAGGACTTTTAATATGAATACAAAATTTGTAAACTTGAAGTTCCCATTCTGGAGGGAACCGAAGGGGATTGCTTGTATCCTGATGGAGAGTGAATATCTGGTTTCTTGCTGCTTTGCTGGTGCTGGGGGACTCAAGGACTCACTGTTGAAGTGCAGGTGCTGTGTAGGGGTTGTTGAGATGTTTGGGACATTCAGTCCACCAGAGAAGGCCCTGAGCAATGAGGTGCTTTGAGCAGAGAGCTGGAGAAGGTGATCTGTTCTGTGGGATCCATTCTGGGTCTGGAGGGGATTCTGCTGAGGGAGGGAAGCTGGGCCTGTATCAGGTACTGTCAGATGGGAGATTAAAGAGCCAGAGGTCCATTTGTAAGACTGATCTGCTCCCCAAGGGTCCAGTTGAGCAGGGAGGGACATCCGTGGCCAAGAGCATAATTCTGATTCTTTGGTGAGAGCTACAGGTATTGTACCTGCTGCTGGTGCCTTCACTTTAGTGCCACTATCTCCTCTGTTCAAATGCTGGCAAACTCTACTGTGCTGCTGACCTGTGGCAATTGCTGTTTTGTGACCTTTCCTTCAGTGGTTATAATTGCTAGTTCCATCCTACATTTTTAGAAATCATTTAGGTGTAACTAAGACAGTAATTCCACCTCCTAAAGATGACAAAGGTTGTCCTGGTCATCATTAGGTGTGAAGACACTGCTGCTGAATGACAAGTTGCAATTCTGTGAGTAGATTGCACCTTCCTATGGTGCAGGGATGCACAAAACTGCAAGGAAAAGAGCAAAGTTCATCATCATTTCAGTAAATGTTAGTGAACTTCTGCCTGCAAAGGTGCTTCTGCTGTTATCATTAGGTCATTAACCTTAGCAGTACTTCTTGGTATGCAGTCTGCCTGAGCAAAATATGTCAGAGCACCTCTAAACTCAGCAGAACTCCACAATTTGCTGACATTTAGTGAGGAGACATCATATTTTGAAGAGCAGGTAAAAAGTGTGTAAAAGTAGTTGTAGATTCAGGAGTACTGGGTCCCTTGTGAGCATAATCTCTTCGGTGAGCATAATCCTTTTAATACTCTACTGCAGCTCTGAGATTCATTCATTTAATCTGAAACATCTTGAGGGAAATGAATGCAGGCAAGTTCAGATCAATTATCACACCAAAAAAAAAAGGAAAAGTTTGCATTTCTCTGGGCAATCTGTGTGCACTGTAATGTCAAGCTGTGCATGAGAATGTTGCCACAAAGGAAGGTAGTATGCTCTAATTAGCAGTCACAAGAATGAAATATCAAGGTGTTATTTCAGTGACTAAGAGCCAGACATGTACAGATTGTGATGTACCAAATGTTACGTAGATACGCCGCACTCTGAGGTGCTTTTCCCCAGGAGGATATTGCGTGCTATTAGACAGCACATGCGTTTGTACTTCTTTTTTTGTAAGGTTTGTATAAATCAAGCTTGAAATGGCTTTAAATGCAGTGCTATTTCTGTAGGTGTATATCACAAGTACAGTTGGATGGGAACTTTCCAAGCATGGGGGTTTTTTTCCCCCCTAGAAGAGAGAGTCTGCTGGAAAATGTCATTTATGTCAAAACCAAAATGTTTGAGGAAACCTGGCTGTTTGACAACCTATTCCTGACACATTCGTGAGTTTCTAGTAGAGAGCTGTGTGGTTTCTTGTTTCCTTGTTGATGGTGGGGAGCTGAGGGACTCAGTTCCAGTGCAGGCTCAATGTGTGGTCTGAGAGCTTTGGGATCCTCAGGCCTTGTGGGTTCTCAGGTATGGCATCTAGAAAGGAGACGCTTTGGGCCTCTTGGCCTCAGGGTGAGGTGGCTTTCCGTAATCTCCTTGGCAGAGACCCTCAAAAGGTTTAAGGGTTTGTCCTTCTCTGTGTATGATCCCACTGATGACTTGAAGGATTTATGAAGTCCCTCAGAGAAAACAGAAAATCCTCCAGAGCTGGGAGCAGTCAACTGTTCTGTTTCATTCAGAAACAAACAAACAAACACCTGTTCTCTACTATTTTTTTCTTCCACAATGTCCTTAATTCTGGAGGTTTCTAAATTTCTTCTTGTTGTTCTAATTGAGAGAAAAGCTCTCACAAAATACCAGAATTTTCCATAGGAAATTTCTTTCCATAGGAAAGAAATCCTGAGTTTTTTCAGTCTACACACAATGTCTTTGGATTTGGTCCCTGTGGGAATGGTGCTTGTAAAGGAGGTAATAAGGCTTCAGCAGGCTGGTCTTTGCTGTTTAAGAACGATTTCTGGACCCGTTGTTGAGATGAACTGAAAACATAGGTGCTCCTGCTTTTGCTTATTTCCCTCACAGCACTCTGAAGCAGTCTCTAGAACTGCATCTGGTTACCCCTTCATATGTACTTTGTGATGCATGTGTTAGCCTCATTTGACTTCATTATTCCAGCATAGGAATGTCTCTTTTACTTGATTATTTTTAATTAAACTATTTCTAAAATTAAAGTTCACACAGAAAAAAAATAAAACGTAGAACACACAATAAATCCTTTTATTGCATTAGGCCCTGTCTACCTGATTTCTCATTGCCTGTCAGATCTAGCACTTCAATAATTTGAGATGTTGTTCTGGGCTGAGCTGACAGCAAACCTTTAGCTGAGGCTATTACCTGTAAGGGACAGGGTAGTATTTCTTCTGCAATGAAACTGAGCAGTTGTCGCTTCTGTCTCTGCCAGATATTTGCTCTGTTTTGCCTGGTCTGCACGGATCTGGAGGGTATTATTTACACTGGATTCTCACAGTATTCTTGTCACAGGAATGGCTGCTAAACACAGCTGACATTTGGGAAGGAGGAGCAAAGAGGAAACTCCCCAGTCCACTTTATTACCTATTGCCTCCTAAAATTTTAAAATTTTAAAATAAAAGAGATTTTGCGACATTTAATTATCAAGGCCAACAATATCTGTTTGCCAAACTACACATAGTTTGTGCACTGGAATATGAGGTGTCTGAAATAACCCATGGGTACAATTAATCTCCTTTGAAGTCTTATCTGATAAATTGTTTCAAGGGCTACTAATCCATGTAATCCAGAGAAAAGGCAGGACCACAGAACCAAAATTCATTTATCGAACATTCATTTAGCCTCTAGCTGAAGTCCATAATGCTGAAAAATTAGGTCTTACTTATGTAAAGGTTTTTAAATTGGAGGCTGTGGAAGCATCTTGCTTATTCAGGCTTCAGCAAAAATGAATGAAATTGTTCAAACCCCTATTTAGGGACCACAAAACATAGGTCTACACAGGGTCAATATTAGAGTTGCATCTCATCAGCAGAGCTGGCTGTCACTGAGAGTTTCTCTCTGGTGGACAAATTCTTGACATGAGCAAGAAGAAAAACTCCCCTGGTTGCTGTTGGGTACAGTGAACAGCATAACTAGGAATATGTTTGGTTGGTTTGATCTCTTACCTGAGGCAGGAGAAATGTCAGCTTTCAAATCAGGTGGGGCCACCTCGCACATCAGAGACAGCAAGTGCTTTTTGTCGACCTTTGAGAGGTTTGGAGCTGTGAAAAGTGATGTAGGATCCAAGCTCAGCAAAGGAGGAAACACTGAAATAGATGTCAATAAACTCCACTTACAGCTTTAGAGCATCAGTGTAAGATGTACTCGGCTGAGTGTAACAGGCTTCAAAATACGAACCCCCTGGAAGACAGGTAGTAAGTACAGTTCATTGCTGACAGGTTTGCAAAATCCTTCTGCCCTGGAAAAAAATGAGAAAGCTGCCTGCACATTAGTTTCCTGGGAGACTTCTGTTGCTGGCATCCACTTCTCCAGAGGCTAAACTTTCATGTAAATGGAAGAACTAACTTTTCAGCCCATGCAAAAGAAACTGTTCTGAGCATGAATGTTGGCAACTGCTTGACAGCGTACAAATGGTTTCTAAATCTGCCTCAGTTCAGCAGTGAAATAAATAGTGAGATTTCAGTAGCCACTTCTGCAGGTTTTTTATTTTGAAGTACTCTACAGAGGCAACCATAGCATGGGCTATTCCAGTTCCTTTTTCTCCTTGGAAACCCTCACAAGGTTTGTACTGCACCTTTAGCAGCAGCAGAATCTCAAAGGCCAGCTCAGGATATTTCTAGGCTTTTCCAAAGGACTTGAGAGGGAAGTATTTCTCCAGGAAAAGACCAAATGACCCTGCGGTTTTGCAGTGCTGAGTGAGTAGACTTAAGGGTGTGGAGTATCTGCTTGTTGAGTGCAGGCTCCAGAAGGGATTTAGGGGAAAAAAATAGTTTGGGAGCACATTGCTCTTCAGATCAAGAATGGTTAGAGACTTTGCAAGGGTGATGGCTTGCCCCCTGCTTCTCCTAGAGAAAACTGGGGAATCATTTCTAGTTCCTATGAATAAATCTTCACTTCAAATTTTGTAATGATTCATTGAGCACATGGAGCTGAGAAAATACTCTGGCATTAGTGAAATGTCACACATAGATTACACATGTCTATTGTGTGTCAGTGGCAGAAAGAAGTAAAATAACAAAAATACTTCAATTGTTATAAATAAATTGTTGTTCATGTGGTGTAATGCCTGTTGGAAGTATAACTTAGTGGCTGCTTTTCTCCCTTTATACTTTCCTCATATTGCTTCACAAATTTTGCTGATAAAGGGAACCATGCGTTGCTCTCTCTAAGTCCTTCAAAGCACAGGCATTTCTTCCAGGTTCATGTGGCTTTTATTTCTTTCTTCACAGCATGACTTCAATCATGGCACGTTTTCCTTTATAAATATGTGTCCACAACTCTTCATCCCTTTTCTGTTCACAGTGGCTTGTTGTGCTAAAGTACCAGCCTTTCCTTTATACTCTTGCTAACCATTCTGCCCAGCAGTAGGAAGATTATAATAATTTATAATTTCTAATCCCAATAGGGGTGTGTTTGACTTTTAGTCATTCACAACATGCTTTGGAGGAGGGGTGAAGTGAAACATAAGCAGTGTGGTTTTTCCCTACTCTGTGAACCCTCTGAAGCATTGGGAACAATGGAATGAGCCTTTGCCAGGTGTGGATTGTTTAAGTAGAACAAGAGAATTATTTCATGAAACAAAAGGTCTTAATATAAAAGGTACCTAATTTCTTCCATCTCAAAAACAGCAGGTGGGTGTTTGTCCTGTGGTTATTTCCTTTTGTCTTTTGTGTTTGTTGTGGGAGCTTAACAAATAATTCAGCACTGCATGTGAAAACGAAGGTTTTAACAAGCACACTTCCTAAGGCCTTGTCTTTTGTTGGCATTTCAGGATTCAGCCTGACAGAGGGCTGTATTCCCTTGGTGCTGTGTGTGTGGCTGCTCCCCTCCTGTAACCTACGCTGTAAAACCTGAGAGAGTAGCACAATACAGTGGAACAATGGTTCTTAGCAGATTGCTTATTGAAAGGTTTGGTAGAGCAATGGTAAAAATCAAGTGATAATTTGCTAAAACCTGAAAAATGGTTTTTAGGGTTCAGATGTTCAGCACTCTCTGTTCTAAACTGAACCCGAGTAGCACAGGTTGTCAGTCTGCTGCTGCTGGGACCGTGCAGAGCCATGATTTCTGGTACTTCTGGTGTAATGGAACCTGGAGCTGGTATTAAAAGGAGTGAGGAGCTTACTAGCAAGGACAGTCTTGCTTTTCTTCCTGCCTTGCCAGGAGGTTGCTCAAATATGCTCTGTGGGGGAAATGGACAGCTCTGGCAGCACCAACACTGCACTTCATTTTCTTCCTCTTTAGCCTCTAGTACTAAGTACCATTCTCTGGCTGTTCTAGAGACAGAAATGGCACACAGATTTCTTACACAGAGCAGGAAAAACAGCACAGTGTTGAAAGGAAGACACAAGGAATCCTCCTTTCAAGAAATCCTCTGCTGTTACGATAATTGATATGTTGTTTTCACTGATAGCAAGCATATTGTACCACACACTGTCTGATGGGGTGAGAAAACAGGCACAAGCCCTCCTCACTTCACATGGTATTAGTTATTCCATCTGGTACTCAGAGACACCTATGGCTAATGGGCCCCACAGGTGTGTATTTTTTTAACTCTGGAAGTACATGCAATTTAGCTTCACTTTCCTTCTTACTGTGTGTTTGCTGCCTTGAATGCTTTCTGTTGCCTTCCAGATTATGGGAGTAACACTGTAGTCATATGAGCAGTGCTTGTAACTGAGGCAAGGTCTGTATGGAGGGGAAATGCTTAGAAATCCATAGCTCTGAACAAAGATGAACAAAGGTGTTGATGGGTACTAATGCCCTTTTACAGGGCTGGATATGGATGGAAATGAAATCAAATTGGCACTGGAAGCCATGTGTCCCAATCCCCATTCATGTGGTGGATTTATCTTCAGTCTTCCCTCTAGATGTGTGAGCAAAAGGTACTGACATAAATTCAGTTTAAGCTGGATATAAAGTGAACTTTATCCTATAGTTAATTTCCAAAAACTCATAGTCTGATATTCACATATTCAGATATTAATCCTCAAAGCACAGTAATAATGACTGATTAGACTCCTAAAAGGAGCCTCTGCTTAATTCTGTTTTTTGTCTTTGACAGTAATTTTTCCCTCCTTGGATGCACACATGTATTTGAGCCTCAGCAAGTGTGCAACCCGTGTGGCCCTGCCAGATGGTAACTTCATAGTCAAGATGATGAAGATATGGACAAGGCAAGAATTAAGTGGGCTGAATGTGAGACAACAGTAGGTTGTGCTGGAAGGGGGAGTGAGGGTCAAGGAGATTCACAGATCTTGCTTAATATATTTGTTAATGGCATGGTTAGGTGAGAGTACACATATAAAACTGATCAAAAATTTAGCAGATCAAAACATACAGGAAAGGCAGGAGAATTCTAAGAACTGAACTTTAAGAAGTGAGCAGTAATCCCACAGTGCCCAGGGCAAGTCTATGCTGCTAGGGACCAGTAATAAGTTTCTTATATGCTGTTGGAAATTTGAAACATTTGAAAAGGAAGAAAAAGGAGAAGCTAGGCATAAATATATTCATTGACCAGAAGATGCCTGTCACTGCAAGCAAGATGAGTGTGAACCTAAAATGTCAGGCCATGTTATTCTACTGGAGATTGTGCATAGCCATAGTTCTCTGTTAACTTCATCTTAAACAGTGTGAATGATTTCAGGTGTTTGTGTTTAGAAGGGATTCATTCACAGGTACAGGAAAAAGCTGCAATGATAGTAGGGAGTGGAAAGCCTGTCCCTTAAGTGGAGACTAAGCTGGTTTACTTTGGCAAAATAATTGTTCTCCAGGTATATGCTGTGGGTAATATCAGAGGCAGGGTGAACCAGTTCCATAAAAACAAAAAAAGCAGGATTCCATGGCTGATGTCTAGAACCTAGAGGAAAAACCTGGACATAGTATTAATGTAGGCAAAGTAATACTAAAAACTGTAAATGAAAGGAAGCCTGATCAGTTTGTGAAAAGTTTTGGTGATGGGGTCAGATGCTGTAGTCCATAATTCAAGTCTTGATATTATTTAAGGCCAAGAGAGACTTGTGGGATTTATTTTTAAGTGACTTGAAATCACTGGGTTGTCAGATAGTCCTATAAACCCGAAAGTTCCTGAGAAGTCTGTGAAATAAAGTTCTGTGCTTTGGAGTAAAGTCAGAATGGCTTTTAATCAGATTTCTTGTGACTGTCACCAAAGACCTGCATGCTCAGATGAAACGTGAAATTTTGTTGCACTGTGGTTAATAGTCGGATCATCTTCTAAAGTCAGTTGGTGTAATTCCTCTGGTTTCAGTGGAGTTATGCTGATTTCCAACAGCCCAGTAATTTATAGTAATGGGATTTAATGAATTTTACATTAAGTCAAAGAAAATATTATAACTAGGGCTCCCTGTGCTATCTGGAGGATTATAGTAAAGAGTGTTTTAAAAAAAGCCTTCCTATCAACCTGTCATTGTAGAATTTTGTGATATATAGAGACCACTTGAAAACCTTTAGAAGTCTGGGATTTTAAGTTCTCTTACTTGTTCTCAGAGCTTGTTGGCAAGAATCACAGCATCACAAAAGTCTAGAAAAGAAAGCAATAAACAAGGTTGGGGAGGGACAGACCACATAGGTCACATCTAACTTCCTTGCAATTAGGTGTACCTTGTGTTCATGGGGGAAAAAATGGTTTGGAAAGAGGTAATCTTCAGTTTGATTGTCCACAATGCAGACCTTTTAAATCTAAGGTCTTCAGATTTGAAGATCATTTGGAAAGAACTTTCAAATCTTCAGACAGTCTTCTAGGAAAATAAATCCAGGAGAATTTAGTCTGAACTTAAGTGTCCAGGTTAAACACAAAACCAGAATCACACAAAATCTCAGAATCCCAGAGTTTGGAAACAACTTCTATAAAGTAAATTGTTCAGAACAAGGTCTGCTTGAGTCTTTGGTATTTTAGAGGATGGAGACTCCATAAACAACTTGTTTCAGGGCTTGACCATCCTCATAGTAAAAGACATATTTGGGTTTTTTTCTTGTGTTTAATAGGGTTTTGTCTACTCAGTTTATGTCCATTGCTTCTTGTCTTTCATTGGGTGCCCCTGAGAAGCATCTGGCTCATTTCTTTATACTCTTTCACCAGGTATTTATACTCACAGGTAAAGTCCCACTGAGCCTTTCCTTCTCCAGGATGAACAGTCCCAACTCTTTCAGCCTCTGCACACCAGAGACACTTCAGTCCCTCAATTATCTTTGTGACTCTTCCCTGGATTTGCTCCTTCCCAGGGATGAAGGTGAGGCTGACTGGCTTGTAGATCCCTGGATCCTCTTCCTTAGAAGGAAGATGAAAGGAAGCTTTGCTACTCAATCCTGAGTAAAATCCCCTGATCACTATGACCTTTCAGAGATAATTGAGTGTGGCCTCACAGTGACACTGGCAGCTCCCTCAGTGCTTGGAGCACATTCCATCAGGCCCCACGGACTTGGATATGGCCTGTTTGTTTATATGCTTCCCAGCCAACTTCCCCAGAGCATAAATCTGCTTTTCAGCAGTCCCAAACTCAAGGAGAGCACGAAATGAGCTGCTGTCCTTGCAGCCATTGACCTCACAGGAGGATTTCCCCAGAACTGTGCTGAGTGCTTGTAGGAATGTGCTGTACAGAAGCAGGTGGGAAGCCACAGCGCTCTTGCACAAGGAAGTTTCCCAGTACAAACCAGTCCCATGTGGCTTAGTATCCATGCATGGAGCAGTGTTGTTCCATGGGTAACTCACAGCAAGTCGTGAGCTGCTTGGAAACTTAGAAAAGGAGCTTATCAAGTGAGATATAGATCTGATGAATAAGGGAAGGAACAACATGAAAGCAAACTTTAAATGGATTCTTTTCTCACATGCACTTTTAAAAATTTAAATATCTATATGTAGTCAACATGCTGACTGACATAATCACCAACTAAATTTCCTTCATTCAGCCATGTGTGTTTTCCTTTCAGAAGAGCCTTCCAATGCCACTTTATATTTTCTGATATCTTTCCTTGTTTTAATCCCTGTTACATCTGGACATGAAATCCAGTACTCTCACAGATTGCTTGTTGTAGGCGACCCTTTGAGAATGCCAGCTGCAGACTCACAGCTCAACAGACTTTGACCTGACATGGCTTTTTTCTCTCTGAAACTTATTTCTAAATCACATTTCAGTGAGATCTCTGCATGCCTGATCTGTTTTTTTCCATTGCTTGGTTCAGCTTGTATTTTTTTGGTTCAATATTTGAAACCACCCTATCAGACTGCTGAATTACATACCTCTTAACAGCAGTGGATGATCAGCAAGAGTCTCTGAAAAGGAAAACAAATAAATTAACTTTTACAGGTTTGGAGAACAATTCTTGGTATGACTCACACTTGTTCTAACCATGAAATCTGACTCACTGTGTAATGTAGCAGGGAAAAGTTACGATAGAAATAGCAAAAAAAATCTGTAGTCAGTCATATCCAGTCAGTCTAATCCAGGCATACCTCAGGCCCTATATGGTGATTCCCTGAATCTGGAGTTCACCCATCCCACAGTGAGACCAGCAGATGATTTTTTTGGAAGCTCCAGGCTCCAGTACTCCAATACTACTCAAGTAGTATTTGCTACTTCTTTTCTCCCCTGGGCTTCATTGCACAGGGGTTTCAGTATGGCCGGGCTGCTCCAGGCTGTGAACTTGAGTGTGAAGAATTCTCTTGTGCTGCCTTTTGAGTGAACGTGGTGGATGTCACTACAGCAGGTGGGGACGTCCTTTTGGGACTACTGTGTCATACCCAGGCTTTCTGGTGTGTTTCTGCTGCACATCTTTGTCCTCTCAGATCCCCAGTCAGGCTTTTTGTCCCATGGGAAAGCCAAAATAAACAGTGCAAGCCAGTTCACTAATAATAATAATAATAATGATAAAAGAAGGAAGAGAACACTCTAGCTTCATTTAATGTGTTAGTGCCCTTCTGTTAGGTATGAGAATGCATATGTGGTATAAATTACCTTGGAGAAAATTATATAAATTTCACTGTGTCAATGTGTTTCAGCATCCTACAAAGTTAACATACAATAAATTGATTTTATCGTCAGTGAGAGAACCCCCTTGCTGGCTGTCCAGACTAGTTTGACTGTAAGGCTTCACACCTTGATGTTTTAGGCTTGTCTAGATGCTGGTTTACCATTTTCCTTCTTCAGTATCTCACATGTACAACCTCTGCATCTATTTTAATCTTGAGGTAACCTTTCTGTGTTGCCTGGTTTCAGAAGAGCTGGGCAGCTAATGCTGCCCTTGATGCCTTTTTGGGCTTACTTAAAAACAGAGGCCAGACAAAATTAAGAGAATAAAAAGCAGTTCTATTTATTGAAGGGCCTTCAGGTACATTTAGGGCAACAAACCCACCCAGGGGCTACACCCAAAAATGGACCAGGGGTCACAGGTTTTCATACTTTTATAAGTTTGGTCCCTTTGCATATTGGGAATTAATCTTCCAATTGCAGCTTCAGGTAATGAAGTAATTTACCCCAAGTTTGCTCCCCCAACTCATTTTTGTTTACATTTCTCAGGGCCTGAGACAGTGAGGGGTCCTTGATTCCCAGGCCTGGAGAGGGAATTTTTTGTCTGACCAAAAGGTAAAGCAGTAGCTAACACTGTGTATGGAGTTTAGAGTTATACACTAAAAAATTGCAGGAATACAAATACATGAAAAACATAAAAGCTAAAATCCTAAGACGTCACCCTGATTCCTTTGGTAGGAGTGGCTGCTCTGTCCCATTCCCATTGGCACAGCTGTAGAGCTCAGCAGCGTGCCTTTGGATACTGCCCAGACCTCTCCTGGGATCACCTCTGTCCTTCTGGATTTCTTTCTCTGCCCCTGCTGGTCTGTAGCTTGCTGCTGCACCAGTATATCCAGCAGGATAACTTCAGGCTTCTGTTCCTCTGGTGAGAGAAGAGGTACAAACAGATTGTCACTGACAGTTTGCCCCAGAATCTGAGCTCTCTGGCTGTATTGTACAGGTGCATTGATAACCTTGGCTGCAGAATTGCACTAGGCTCTTAGTCCTCATCATTCCTGAGGTAGCATAAACAACTTGTGCTAACTAAACAATCCCAGTTTTTGGGGAGATGCTTCCAATACTTTAATAACCAGTTTGTCAGCTGTGCTCATTGTAATGTGATGCTGCAAGCAAATACTAAGCAGCTTGGTGGTTTGACCACAGCAACAATTAGCTCAGGAGTGTCTCCCTGCTATAGGCAGTCACTTCATTAAGTATTTATGAAACTGAAATGTTTCTATTAATAAAACACAACTGGAGCTTCTTAGGGAAAGTTTGATATAAGTGCTTTGCTTCCTATATCATTTAATGCCTTCACTGACTGGTAGTGTCTCTGGGATAAAGAATAAAACAAGATCAAAATAAGAAATAAAAGCAGCAGCTTTGAGCTCAGTGATACATCTTAGGAGAAGAACAAGCAATAATTGCCGCTGGATTGTTTCAACCTTTGTCCCATGCCATGGGATCCCCTGAACTCACAGCTGTGTTGGCAGCCAGAGTCATGAGTTCTGTGAACTCAGCTGCAGCCTGGGCTTGTGTTCTGCAGCCACCAACCAGCATCCTGTCCTCATAAAACCAAACACCTCACAGTACAGCTCCCAGGAAATGGAAATTTAAGGGATGCCACCAGGACCACCAGTCAACACTTAATGGGCAAGGCACAGAATTCCCATTAAATGTCAGATAATTTTATCTACTGCTGACAAAGGGAAAGAGTGCATGTAACAAATCAAATCAACTTTGGATTAATACTGAGATGTTGGGGTCACTTCCTGTCTAGTTTTTAGTGTTTAACAAGTATTCTTTCCTATGAACATGACCAATAGAAGGGACCTAAAGACTTGGGCTACCCACAGACCCCATGTCACGATAGGGTGTGGCAGTCGAGGGGGTGAGAGCAGCCAAGGGGCACGAGGCACATCTCATGGCTTTAAATAAACAGCAGCAGAGAAAGAGAAACAGAGTCATGAAGTGAGTGGTTCACTAAGAACTGGGCAATTGGGACCTTCCCGAGTGGAAGAAGTTCCTGTTTCCCTGGATTAATTAAAAGCCCTGCTGCTAACCCGGAGGAAGAGAGAATGTCTTTTTCTTTCTTCAAAGGCTAAGTTTCTCTCAGCCTTTGAAGAAAGCGAAGTGTCAATTTTTTTTAATGTAGTCTGGCTGAGAGCCTGCCGTGGGTATGGCAGTCAGTGCTCAGGATGTCAGGAAGCAAGACTAGTTTATACAAAACCATAATTGCTTGAGCTAATTTTAAGCAAAATGAGCTCAAACAAAGCAATGGTATACTCCAAGAGCTTCCACCTTCCTCCTGCTTTTGCAAAAGAAAACCAGATGAATCTGTGGCTCTGTGATCAGCAGACATGCTGGGCCTTGATCAAGTGGGGGTGTCTGGCCTGATCTTTATGTTTTTAACAGGCCTTTGGACTTCAGTGTGGCTACTGCCCAGCCACACACTTGCCTGGCTGAGGAGCTTGGGTGAATTTAGCTTGCTTCCACTGTAATCTTGTAGGAGTGTTTGTCCTTCACCTGAATAGGAGAAGGGCCTGGCATCACTTCAGTCTTGTTACCCCATGGTAACCACACAGCCAAGGAAAAAAAATTAATTCCAACAGATTACAGCAGTAAAACACCATGTGAGTGGGTTTATCCTTTTATGAGGTTTATAAAGTCAAATATGGACAAACAAGAAGTGCTTCACAGGGCAGAATGCCACCATTTACTCAGGATCCTTTCCGTTATCTGATGTAGTTACAAGTATTTCCTTAAGGAAAAGAGCAGTATCAAAGGAAGAAGAAAATTGGATTCAATATTAGTACTTTTTTGTGTATTAAAATGATATTTTTGATAAATATTTCCAACATTCCTTGCAGCACCAAAGCTATAAAAAGTACTGATTGTAAAGCAGAGGTCTTAACTTGCTTTAAAAATTATTCTTTCCAAATAAGCAAGTAAATGAAATGAGAGTTCAACTCACATTGCATTTTCTCCTTTTAGCTTTAGGTAAATACAGCCTGAAATTCAGTTCTCTATTTATTTGCAAACACTGCATAATAAACATAAATGTACTGCTGTTAAGAATAATAATGCAATGCTAATGATTCTGAAAAGTAAGAAGGGAATAAAAGAACCATCTGAAGGAAAGGGACAGGTAATTAGACAAAGCAGGGAGATGAAATGGTAGAGAAGTACCTAAGAAAATTACACAGTAAAGGTGATTAAAAATAAAGGAATATAAGTTGTACATTATATACTAGAACAGAAAATACAGAAAGTGCTGGCAAGGACGAGCCATGAAAGGTGAATCCAAATTGCAAGGGTTAAGGATTTGAAATGTAGCTGTCCCCTAGTTCCTCTGATCAGAGAATTCACTCATGTCAAAATAACTGGGGTGAGACTCTTCATTACAGCTGAGAGCATTGACCACAGATGGAAGCAGAGCAAGCACAAGGGTTTTGCTTCCCAGATCTGGTGCAGCCCATTGGCTGTGCTGGCAGCTGCAGCTCTCTCAGCTCCTCCCTCCCACCTCCCTTTTGCATTTTGGCCTTGCAGGAGCTCCACTCCTTGCCGTGAGCTGATGCTCAGCCGTGGTTTTTCACTCGTGGCCCATTTCCTGCAATGCAGTTGGCCAAGATGATTTCCATCTCCTCTTGGATGGACTCCCAGGAAATGGAAATTTAAGGGATGCCACCTGGATCAACACATCCAGGCTAAAAATACGAGGCTTTTGCATATGCCTGAATGAGGATGGTTCCCAGGCTGATGACTGCAAGACATTAAAAATCCCAGTGGATCAGCACAAGGGAAGGAAGGTTCCTAACACATAGTGACCAGTAGATTACTAGAGTTAATCATTATTTTAAGTAAATTTTTGGCCCTGCTCCTTGCTGTACCATTTTTCCATTGCTTTTGATGGAATGACCTTATTTCTGTTTCTCAGGACTCTAACTGGAAGAATACAGACAACTACAGGTTTTTTGGAGATGTTAAGAGAAAAAAAAGCATAGAGCATTGAAGTCTTGAAAAGCTATTATTAATTTTATTAGTAACCATAAAAAAATACTCTAAAGTTTAGTTTTAATACTTTTCTCTCTCTCTCTCTCTCTCTCTCCCTTTTTTTTTTTCTTTTGTGGTCAACAATCATAACTGGATTACTTCCCATTCGCGGCACTAGAGTTTGTAATACATTTTCTGCTGAGAACCAGCTCGCTTTGTAATCAGTTGCTACAGAGATGTTGCTGAGGAACAATAGTATTGCCAATGAATGTCTCTGATTAAAGGAAGCTTTAATCAGAAGTTACATCTTGAAAGGACAGTAAAATTGTAGAAGTTCAGCTTCTCCCTGGAAAAAAGCTCTGACTCCTTGAGTGTATTGCTGTTGTGTGCAGTTGACAATTGCCAGTGTCCTCCTGAGGAAGGTCTGTGCAAGTACAGCAGCATCCAGGTGCTAGCTGATACACAGAGGTGCAGAGAGCAAGTTAAATGGGAAGTGGAGCCATACAGTGGCACTGTTTCACGAGGAAAAAAGCTGATTTTCCTACTGCTAATGACAGTAGCTCTTCTGTTCTCAAACTTGATTCCTCTGACCATTCTTCCCTGCCTGTTGGTCTGCTACACATGCCTTTCCTTTCAATTTTTTCGTCAGTAAAATTATTCTGACCAGCCATCTTTATATTGAATAATCATCTTGGAGTATCCTAAGTACGCCAATAGGGAATAACTGAATAGCTGTAAGCACTCCAATGAAAGGTTCTCTGTGAAGTATCAAACAAAAGGTCAGAAGACTAGGCCTCATGAAAACCACTGGTTGTTTTGGAAGGTGTGTGCTGCAGGGCATTGCTTTCCCACCTGTGAAGTGGTTAAGAGAACTGTGATATTTATTTAGTATTTATATAGGGGAAAGTGGTAAATATGCCTAAACCATACTTTTCACAACTGAATGAGTACTTTCCTCTACAGCAATGCAAACTTGACTTTTGGCTAAGATTTAGTGAAGACACTTTGTGAGGTTTAATGTCACTTTAATTTAGCTCCACCAACCAACCATTGTTATTATTATTACTTTAACATTTCTAACCAGATGTCACCTGTCTCCTTAAGCGTGTTATGGTAATGAAAATTTAGTTGATTTAGTGATTAACTGAGTTGATTTAATTATCTTAGGTAAATAATATTATATGCTAATGTAAAGTAACATTCCTTTTTAATCTCTTAGAACCATATATGCTGCAATCAGGTTCTTTAAATATTTACTGAAGCACTTAGATGTAATAAATCTGAATTATTCTGGAGTGGCATGATGCTAGTGCCAGCATAAGCTCCTTCCCAGAGCATTTATGGAAAAGATGGGTAAAATGTCCCTGCTATGTCAGAAATGGAGGGAAAATAGTTTTTGAGGCATTCCCAGGCTCTCATTCATACTCTGAAGTTGCCTTTGTAGTCGCTTGGCTAGGGAAGCTGTTCCCAGCACAGCTGGCCTCCCTTCTTCCAGCCAGCATTCCCAGAGCTCCCCTTGGGCAGAGTGGAAAGTGGGAGCAAGGGCAGCTGGCCTGGGCCAGGGAAGAGCAGTTGGTGATGCAGAGGGGGCAGTGGGAGGAGGTCACGGGATGCAGTAGGACAAAGTGTGCTGGGGATTTCCTTTGGGAGCGTGGTTTTGGAGTCAGCAGCAGCTCAGCGTCACCACTGGCTCTGCTGCTCCACCGACTGTCCTGACTTCCACAAACATGACAGAACAGTGTGTGTCTCCAGCCAAGTGCTACATATCCGAGCCTTGTTGCATCTTGCTCCGTTTTATTCCTGTTAACATTTATAAAGAAAATGAAATATTTACTGCTTTAATGCACACAGGTCTTAGGAGCCTCATAAAAATCTCTGTTGATTCAGTTCTTTACTAAATTATTATATAAAACTCTAGAGATTCACAAAGTTTCTAATTACAGGGAAGATTTTATAAGCTCTGCCTTTTATAGCATTTTGAATATAGTTGTTGCAGTCTGCCTGGGCATTTTGTTAGGCAGAACTGTGCATTCTCGGAGTGTCCTGAGACAGATAGTGTGCTTTGGCTTCAGCTGCAGCTCAAGCCTGCATTTAGAGCAAAAACTAGGGGCGATACTGGGCAAGATCTGAACAAAAGTAAGACGCTGATGGTTGTAGCAGCTGCTGGTGATGAGCTGTTCTGAAATTCAGACTATTTCAAGCAGGTGCTTGTGTGAGCATCAAGCCTATTTAAAATGCCTGTCCATCTTTGTGGGCTGAATATTTGAAATTTTGACTCAACATCCACAAAGAGTTCACAGAACAGTTTCAGAGTTACTATATGACATTCATATATTGTAGTGATAGTATTCTTAGAAATAGCAAAACTTGTATGAATGTATGTAATGGCTCAGGTCAGTAGCGGATTTTCAAACATGCAGACATTTGAAGTGTCCCTTTTCTCAAAAAATGGGTAAAAACATTTAGATGCCTTTCAGTCTCCATAATGATGTACATGCTCTCCTCTCCTCTCCTCTCCTCCTCCTCTCCTCTCCTCTCCTCTCCTCTCCTCTCCTCTCTCTCCTCTCCTCTCCTCTCCTCTCTCTCCTCTCCTCTCCTCTCCTCTCCTCCTCTCCTCTCCTCTCCTCTCTCTCCTCTCCTCTCCTCTCCTCTCCTCTCCTCCCTCTCCTCTCTCTCCTCTCCTCTCCTTCTCTTCTCTCTTGTAACAGATTACCCTCACTGAACAGGGAATACTAATAGCAATCTGAGCACATGCGTGTCTAAATATATCACCAAATATTTATTTAATCAACTTAATAGAGATTAAAAATGCTAAAAATAGTTATTAAAATTCTTAGAATTAATAAAATTACTGGAAAGTAAGATTAGAGATGAGATCCATTAAAATCAAGATGTAATATTCTTGCACAATATTTAGAAGAAACCCCAAAGGCAATACTTAAACCACTTAAACCACAATTTTTACATATTTTCGTGGTTTGCTAAATGCAGGAAAACCCCCAAACTGGAGAACATCAGCAGGATGTGAGCCATCCCTGACTGCTGACTAAGGACTGATGTGAACAACACAAACAGAGTGGTCAGCATTGATGTCCGCAGAAATCCTATCACACTGGGATGTCAGGTCTGGTTGAATATCCTACAGATAACTCATTTGCAGGCCTGAAAAAGGTGCAACACATGCTAAGAGATGTTACAAAATACTCCAATCTGCTGCTTCTGAAGCAAAGGGGAATTCTATAAGATACATTAGGCAGCCATTCCCAGGCACTAAGCTGTGACAGTGATAAGCCCACATGCATTGCTTACAGCTTAGCACTGTAATGACAGCTTATTGATATTTATGTCACTTTTTAAAGCATCAGGGTTCTTCACGTTATTTCCAACATGCATATCTCTGTAGCACCGTCCTGTCATTGGCAGATATAACTAAATGCTCTGTAGAAACCAAAGGTGGTTTCACATTTGTGTGCAGAGAAATTAGACTGATCGTTGCTTATTTTTGGGGGCCCAACAGCCAATTCACATGAGCAGATCTTTATAGTTTCCATATATCCTATTCTTGGAGGTGGCTTTGTTTTTAATTTCTTCAGAGCTGAGCCAGGCTGATTTGGGGCAAGTGTAGCCCGTGTTCAGATTTTGAAAATGTTTGCCAGCAGGAGTCAGAACAACTTCCCTGCAGGGTCCTGGGAAGACATGACTTTGGTTGGCTGGGCTGGGAAGTTAGAACGTGGCAGTGAATGCTGGAGGGATGTCAGAGCTTGGATGAGGGACAGCAGAGGCCACTGAATCAACAGTCAATAATCAGCACAAGCAGAACAGCTGGGCTCCCAGCAGGGCTTGTGGGCTGAGGTAGGGAGTGGGTATGGACGGAGTGATGCAGAGTGAAGAGATGCTGTGCTGGGTACAGAGCCTGACAGGAGGGAGCCTGGCAGAGAGGGCAGGCGGGGATGTGAGGGAGAAGCACTGAGGAGGTCAGGTCTGTGGCATACAGGAGGCTTTGGGGACAATTTAGAAGACAAAAAAGATAAAGGAAGACATGGGCTGGAGTAGATTTGGGACAAGAACTCAGAAACAGGAATTCTGTGCTGGGAGAGTGGAGGCACTGCAGGGTTGGAGACAAACTCCAAGAGTAAGAGAGCCTGGGTTCTGTGAAGCATGTGGGGCACAAGGGTGGGAGGTATCACAAACTCTCTCCATCTGGGTGTCTTTGCCAGGGATTCTGGCTTGGGAGCAGGCACAGTCCTCCCATGCTGTCTTCCCTGCCTGATCCACGGGCAGTGTGAACTCAAGGCACAGAATCTGCTTTGGGTTAAATTGTGCTCTTTTGACATTAGGGTTTTGTCTAAATTTAGGGGCTATTCCCACAGTCTATACCCACAGGCCTGTCAGCTATTAACATCAACATTTCATTTTCTCTGAACAGAGAACACTGAGTTAATTCACCTTAGCCCTTGGTTGCCTAAAGCGTTCAGGTACAGTATAAAATAACAGCATAAATGGAGCTTCGCTTCTACTAGGAGTTGTGAACTAAATTTATGAAATAGTAGTGGGAACTAGAAATCTTTCTCTTATATCAGTGGGAAGATGTGCCTTTTCAGTCCAGGAAGTGTGTATTCTGAATTGAGGGAGACAAAACCAAATGTTCAAATAATACCTTTTTCAGACATAAAGAAAGCACAAAGCAGTTCTCTTTGTAACCTCCTGCATGTAAAACACCTGACATGAAACATTGAATGGCAGCTAGAAGACAAGGTATGCAGGCAAATGGATTAATTTTCTTCTCCTCTACCTGTCACTTCTGACTGTCAAGTCAAAATCTGGCCCCAGATCAGAGCTTAGGTCAGAGAGGGGCTTTGGTTCCTTGCCTGCCACCAAGCAGCTGGAATCCAAGATGAAGAATCCTCTGCCTGGGTGCTGAAGCTGCCTCTCAGCACTCACAGCTGAGCATTGTTTTGACAGTTTTGGGGGTAGGTAGGCACTTCTCTTGCATTTAATCCTTGCTAGGTTTCACAGCCTGAGAGTCTGTCTTCCTTTTCCCAAAGGATCTCGAGCCTCAGAGCTAATATGTAGCGGTTTGGTCTCAGCACCAAATGCAGCTGACAAGAGGTAATACTAGTTTTCCCCTGCTAGCCAGCAATTTAGGACATTTGCTTAGGATGCAGAAGACCTGTATTCACTTTTGCTTTTGTTGTGCCACATGAATTTGTAAGTTTGGGCTACCCTCGGCTGTGTGGGGACCCTCAAGTCCTTCCACTCAAGCTGTTCCACTTTGCCTGACATAATTAAATATTAATTGGGCCAGTCTGAAGGAGTAAATGACATTTTATAGCCTGGCATCTAGGCCACTCACTTGGGAGAAGAAAATCACAAGTCCTAACACTCATATTTTACAGTTAGAAGCATAGAGCCATATTTGAGAATGTGAATGTTCAATTTATTTTATAAAAAACATTTATATTTTGCTTCTTTGAACTTCACTATACTAAGCCTTTTTGAGGACCAAGCCATCTTATTTGGGAGACTAATGTAAGGACATGCTTTGAAGCTTATGGCCCCATTAAAAAAAAAAAAAAAAAAAAAAACCAAAACCAAACCCCAACCCCCTCTCCCCCCCAAAAAAAAAAAACCCAAAAACCAAACCCCAAAACCCGAACACCCCACACCTTTCAGCTGATTTGAAGAATCTGAGAACAAATGTCAAAAATGTCAGGTAAGAGTGACACTGCAGGAGATGATTCTTTTTTTTTGAAGAAAATGCAGTGAATTGCTAATAATCACTGCCCTAATTGCCCCGTTCAAAAGAAGAGGGTAGCCATTTCTGGAAGCCCCTTTGAGAACACTTACATTTCCAGACAAGTCTTTTCTTTCATAAATTTCAAGAAAATATTTGTAGTTTCTTATAAGATTCAAGCCTGTAGTTCCTGCCATTCTGAGGAACTGTCTGGTGAATTAGGGTAGGCTATCCAAGGTGTATTTTTTTTTCAAACTTTCAATATCTTTTATCTGCAAAGCATATATATTCACTGGTTTGCTCTAAAAGCACAGTATCAATTATCTCTTCACTGAAAAACACTTTTAACTCACATGAAATATATAAAAAATATAAAAACAACTCCTCTAGTTAATCTAGATGCTTACAGTAGATGGAAGGGGATAATATTTTTCTTTATGAAATTGGATACTGCAATATCTGTCTTGTTAAAATGAAAACTGAGATCCTTGAAAGGGAGGGGATTTTGTTCTTCACCTTCAGAAATTAACTAGTATCATACACAATTTCTAAGCTTTCTCAAGCATTCTGTAAATGTACTATGCACTTCAGAATTCTAATGATAAAAATCTGGCAGTAAAAACAGTGCTGAGCTCATGTTATTCTTAGGATTTCAGAAATGTACAGACCAGTATCAAAATGGGTTTTTTATGATTTCTCTGTCTAATAAAATGTTCTATATTTGAATAGAATTAAGGAAGGCCTTTGCAGATGGACACAATTCCATGTCCAGTTTTTTTTTTCTTTTGCTACAGAGGTTCTTCATTAAAGATTCACAAGACATACCTGAATAATTGACATTGCCTTAATTCACTGGGCACAATAGTTAAGGTAAAAAAGAGTCACAGTCATTCAGGCAACAGAAGGAATATGTAAAAAAAAATAAAATATCTTTATTAGAGCTACTTGCTTTGAATAGCTGGTTCTGTGTGTGTATGTATCTATATTTTAATGTTGGCTCGTGCTTGTCTATTCTCTGTTGGTGGTTTCCCATTTTAAGATGCTAGATTGATAGTGGAATTATCTGCTGTTTAATAAACTCTGAATTTCAACTCCAATCAGTGGAAAAAGAGCCTTTGGTATTTTCCATGCTTGCCTCATGTTAAAGTGAAGGGTCACAGAGGAATGTACTCTTGACCCTGCAGGAGAGACCCTTATACATTTTCTCAGCCAATCCCACAGTGATTCATGACAATGCAGAGTATTTAATACAATATGGTTTTCAGACATTCATATAATAAAATATATAGCTCATAAAATTTAGCTCTATAAACAGAGGTCACTGCCTTGTGGGAACTCCCATGATTTAAGTCTGTGAAAATACTGCTGTGTATTGTAGATCTGACACAGCCCTTACCAGGACTTTGTACAGAGGATAGTCCCCAGCCACAGAGGTGAAAAGCTTAAATAGAGAGATTATCCATCCAGTTGCATACAAATAGTGGAGGAGAGTTTTCAAATCCCATGAGAAACCTCACTGCTTTACAGCAAACATGACTGTCTGGAAGAGAATGTACATACATGCATGCTCAGCCAGTGACTTCTGTGCAAATCTGGCCATCAAAATGCTAGGTGCCCCACAAAAAAAGGGGGGAAAATAGCAGAGAGCAATGCTGAAATCTGAAACTTTAAATTGAGGCCTTCAAACTTCAACTTTATGATGCCTTTCTGATTTCCAAGTTGAAAACAAGACTGGAAATTCTTGACTATGATAAAGCATTATGATTTTCTTACAAATTGTGTACTGCAAATGTTGCAGTCCATGCTTCCAGGTGTAATCATGTCTACAAAGTATATTTGTCCAAGTTAATATTTGATGTTCAATGTGAAAACAGTGACTAGCACACTCTATTTAAAGACAGCAAAATGATTAAGTAAATGCTTTGACAGACAGCAGTACCTGTGCAGATGTACCTTGTAATCTTCACCGAAGTACAGGGGAATATGTTGACACATTCCAAACAAGAGTGATGGTATTTTGCCTAATATATGAATTTCTAAATGAAAATATAGCAAGCTTATTATTTGTGCAAGAGTTTTCTTGTCCACTTCCTACTGCCAATATATGAATATAGCCAAATGCAAAATCAACAGAAAGAGGTTTCCCTTAAGCTAAATTCTGATGTTACTTTGAATACATCTACAGAAAATATTACAGCACTGAATGAAGGCTAAATTCTGTTTATATTATGTTCAAGTGTTATCTCTCAGATAACCAAATCTTGTTAAAAAATCCTTTGTTAATTCCATCAGAGTAATTATAGACGAAAACAATAACAATTACATTGTAATTTCTCTGAAAAGTAATAACCCAGAACTTTGTTTGACATCTAAATTAGATTATTGCAAGAAATTGCAAATGAATTAAAGTCAGCCCTTCAGGCTTTCTACTCTGAAAGTCTGAAACCAAAATTTCTCTTTCATAAGTCACTGGTGCTTTAAAGGCTCATAAAGCCTCAGTCTATCTCCCATGTTCTTTCAGCTTTCCAAAAAATATTCCCTTCATTTACAGAAGATGAACCTCAGATTCTTCATCACACTGGATGTGGAACTGAATCAGCTAAAATACCTTTGTTTGGGGGTTTTTTGGGGTGGGCATGTAAATTCAGCATCAGCATCTTTTGGAAGGAAGCATTGCGCCAAATCCATAGCGGCTCATTCTTTTCCATTGACTCATGTGAAATATTTCTCTTTAAAGTGGAAGGTCAAGGGCCATGCTGTCACAGTTTTTTAGTGCTCAGGGATGAATCCCCCACAGGGATAAACCCAGGGGTTTATGCAGGCAGCAGCAGCAAACCCTGTGCTCGTGTTCCTCGTGCAGGCATGGAGAGACTCCCAGGGCTGGGAGCAGGGCTGGAGGCAAGGGCCTGCTTGGACCAATCCAGTGGGCAGGTCCTGCAGCCTGGACTTCTGTGGGATATCACAGCTGGATTCAGGGAAATCTGCTGTGAATGGAGCCTTGGGAAATGCCAAGTCCAGCAGCTGGACAGGGGCTGCCCCCTAAATGGGGCAGGTGAGTGTTTTGCCACCTCCCCAGGACTGCATGGCTCCTGCTGAGACACTACATTCATGCTGCCACTGCTCATCTGTTCCCAAATGAGGCATCCTACTCTTCAAAACTGCTGAGCATCCACAAATTCTTACTCATCACAGTGGGAGCTGTGGGATAAGTGGTCTGGAAAATGAAGTGATATGTCTCTTTTCTTGAAATAGCATCTCAGGAGCCAGTTTGAAATGCTTGTCTGAAATCCTTTTCTTTCTCCTTGAATGTGTCTGAACTGCTCTTCAATTTAGGACCTTCTGACTCAGTTGATCAGTGCCCTGACAACAATCCTGCCCAGAGCACCATGTAAATCTTCCAGTGGACTGCTCCTCAGGCAGGAAGTCGACGTATGCAGTGAAATAAAGGCTCTGTTGGAACACACTTGGGGTTTTATTCACAATTCTCCAACGGGAACATTTCCTTGTCATTCTATTTGCCTTCCCAGCAGCCTGCTGCTGGATTGAGCCTGTTGAAGGACATCCTAAATGCACTTACAACAGTGACCACAGGCCTCAGTGGGCTGGCTCGTGTTCCCAGAGTTTCCCCATTCCTGATTGAAAGACTGGGATCCTGAAAACAGGCACCAAGTCATGACTCTGGACAACCCTTCTCAGTTTGCTGGTCAGTGATGTGCTTGGAGTTTTCTTCAATTCAAATCCTTCCTGTGGTAAAATTTAAGGATTATTTAAACAGGAGAATTAACTTCTTTCCAATTACATTGTGCCTGTGAACTTTAATGCAGTGGGAATTCGGAGCTGTAGGCCTGTGTCTTATGCTTTCTGCAGCAAGTTGTGATTGCTGTTGCTGTAATTTCTTGTTTCTGCAGATGAAGAGTTGATCTTCCTTCCATTCACCCACTAACCCAAGCAAAGTCTCATCCATCCATTAGCAGCAGAGAATACCACTTCTCCCACTTCCTGACTGTTGTGGCAGCTGCAGAAAAATGACTGTCTCTGTTAATATTCCCTCTGTCCCAGAGATTAGTGCTTTAAGCATGTGAAAACAGTATTTCTCAATTTACTTTGACAGGGTTGTATTTGTCAAGTTTACAGAAAACTTAACCAAGTCATGCTGTGACACCCCTTCCAAAATCATCTTTAACCAGTTCCAGCAAAGAAGCAGGGATTTTCTCACCACCATAGCGTTCTATCTCCTTGTGTATCCTTGCTGGTATTTTAACTTCCACCCAACTAACACCAATCACACTGTAGATTAAAAAAAAAAATTCTTAAATCTCTTTCTTCTGTGATATAGGCATCTTATTGCATTAGGAAAGAGATTAACTACTACTCTATCTGACTGCTGCACATTATATAACACCAGAGGTAACTTAGGCAGGGAAATGATAGAAAGTTCTCCTTTATAACCATTTAAACTAAATTTTTCATGCTTAAGAGAGAGAAACAAATGGGCCTTAACCAAGTATAAATTCTGGTGTGCAGATGAAAGTTTTTACTGTAAGCATGGTGAGCTTTGGGGCAGCTCCCAGCAGGACTGATGAGGGAATCTGATTGTCAGGTGGAAGAGATCACTTGGTGAAGCTCCTTGGATGGTGTGGTTGCGTGCAGGAGCAGGGTGGACATGGTGATAAGCTTGGTGTTAATGGCAGTTCCTTCTCTGTCACTGGGCAGGTGCTATGACAACAGCCTCTAAAGCCACCTTGCTTGACTGGCTGTGGTACTCAGTGTTGCGGAAGGTTCTGGGGGAGCTGGGGAGATGAGAAGGAGAGTGACTGCAGGGACCCCTGTGGACCCTGTGTGTGCGTCCGGGTTTGTCTGGGAACACAACAGGTATGGACGCAAAACCCAAACCCTCTGGGAATTGGTTCTATCCTTTAAGTTTATGTAAGCATCCCAGAGCTCTGTTCAAGCCTATCAGAAAGCAAGGAACAGCCTCAGGGGAAGGGCAGCAGAAGAGAAATGCTGAGGACTACAGCAGCGAGCACAGCAAGCCCTGCTCGTGCTCTGCATCAGCTCCTTGGAGCACACCATGCCAATCCCCACCGTGTGAGGGACAGCCTGAGCAATGAGATGTCTTCCTGCAGCAGCAGAAAAATCAGGCCCTGTGCATAAAGACTAATGCTGAGACCCTCCCCAAAACAGGGCAAAGCAGCAAGGGGCTTCCTACAGGGAATAATGCTGTGTGGAGACTAATGGAGCAGTCATTAGCAGTATCTCTGTGGTGTATAATAGCAAAAAGCATTCACAAACATTTAATTAAAATGAATTTAATGGCCGGATTTAAGCTGTTATTCTGGAAGTTAAATGCCAGTTACCAATGTGTTAAAATGCACAATCAGCACTGCATACATAAATCCATCCCTTGGTCTAATCTGTAACTATAGTAATGTTGTGCACTCGCTAGAATTGTGCTGGGGGCCCTGGCTTTCAACTGCCATTGCAAGAGCTGTCATCTATCACATTTTCTTGTCATGTTCATACTTCTATTGTTATTCACTGGTTAAGTGTAGTGGTGCGTGAGCTGTGCTCACAAGTTTTGGGTTTATATAATTAATGTTATTTATGTTGGGAAAATGGTTTATTCCGGACCCCCCTGTTTATAGCTGCATTTGCAGTTTGGTTTATCCCTTCCCGAAGGTGCTGTTTCCCCTGGAAACCCTCCTGTCCATCCAAGTTTGTCCCCTCCCCCGGAGCCTGCCAGTCATTCAGGAAAAGCCTCTCCCCCTTCTGGAAATCTCGGGGAGACTCGGCTTCTGATTGGAACAGGTTCTGGAAATCCCCTTCCCCCCCCCCCTCCAGGGATTGGCCCTTTTGTGTGTCAATCTACCCCCAACTCCTCCCTTTGTATCCCCCTATTGGTGGAAAGTTTATGTACACGCCCCCTGGCACCTGTCCATTTAAGCGGCGGGGGGTCCGGGGGCCGCTCTCTCTCTCGCTCACCATCCTGAGGTGATGTCCAGGTAATAAACATCTCCTGTTATACCTCAGAAGAGAGCCTCCTTTTCCTCCTTCGCCATAGCTGCAAACTACATCCAGTGCTTGCCTGCCAAAGAACCCACCGAGTGGGTTTCTGCAGATCTGTCCAGCGGGCCCTACTGACAGCTGCGCACGCTCCAGGCCAGGGGCCGGGCAAGGCTGAGGTTCACTGATCAGTGACCCACGGAGCGTGACCGCAGTTAAGAAGGAGGGGCTTTTTGTATTTGGAAAAACCTTGGGAAGTAGGGAGATGGAGAAACTAGAAGCCAAAATTTGAATGTTCTAGGTGATATCCTCATTAGGCTAGAAAGACAAATCTATGGATTTTTCACTTTGGGAAGTTAATTTAGACTCTAGAATTTTGATTTAAAAGGAAAGCAAGACCATTTGGACTCCTGGAGCCCACTGCAGGCTACAAGGCTTTGGAGGAATTCCTTCATGTTTGTTGGTACTGTAGGAACAACCTTAGTAAAGCAGCTGTCATGTCTGTCCAGTCTGGCATCCTGTCTGCAGGAGGGGCTGACACTGAATGTGTCAGAAGATACATGTGCTGCATTTCTTCATCAAAAAGATTTAATTCTCAAGGTAAAGAAACATGAAACTTATTTTGCATATGTTCTGGGGGTGTTATCAAACAGAAGCGAATTTTTAAAGAGAAGATATCCAATTTTTTATGGAATATTTTGTCAGAAAAAGCCAATGTAAGGAAGCACTTCAATGACTAAGCATTTTTGAATAAAGACCTGAACTCCATAGAGTTTAAGCTGCCAAAATTCCTGGGACAGTGCTGAGGAGTCCACCTTGCTTGCCAGTCTCTTACATTAGACACACATTTTTCCAAGGTTTTGTTCTTCCTTTAGGATGTAAAATTTATTATGAAGTGAAATCACTGTGAAACAGTACATTATCAGAACTTTAGTTAATTGCTTCCTGTTACTTGTTAACCTTGCAGGTTTCTCTTTAACTCTGAACTAAGTAGTAGGCACAAAACTGTTCTGTTGGTTCAAGACACTGTAACATCTTGACTTTGATGAAATTTAACCTGGTAAACTCCACTTGGGTAAGGAAATGGTCCAGTTTTTAATCTAGTATGGGAAAAATGGGTCCAGAAAAAAATGGGGTCAGTCAAATCAACCTTTTTGGCTCCTTCAGCTTATCTTTCTGCTGTTCTGGTTGTGTTTTGTTTCTTCCCATGCTTCTTTAAGTATTGGCTGATAGAAATGAATTTGAAATTCAGACATCAGGTATCATTAGGTGTTGGCCTTTGACACCAACAGACAGCGTGTTTGACATGCAGATAGACTTCATGAGCTCTAATCTGAATCATTTCCTGTGTTATAATTCTTAGATGGCAGAAGATGTGTTGGAGGTCACCTCAGCCTCCGAGCACTGCCTGTTAAACTGGGGACAGAAGGGGGGAGAACATAAACAGTGTTCATCTGTATGTGAAAAGGTCATTTTAGAGAAACAGAGGCTTTGTCTGAAGCAAACAATTGTTCTGTTAGTGAGTTTTTAAAAGAAAGAGCATAAATTGGCACCCCAGTTAACCAAACTGGAGAACACAGGTGGTCACTTAACCTGCACTCAGCCCCAGGGAGAGATGTGGCCCTGAGCTGCCATCACTGCCACCACCCTCCAGCACGGCTGGTGCTTTCCCCTCCACCCCAGGCCTTCAGCCTGGGATCCCTGGGGTGCTGTGAGCAGGGAAAATAAGGCAGGAGAATGTGACAGTGTGTTATGCCCATCCACTCCTAGAGTGTGTGCCTGAGAGCACCTGGTGGGGAGGTTTGAATGAGGGTTTTGATCATGTGCAGCTCCAAAGGGCCTTGTAATTGATTGTGAGCGAGGCTGAGAGAGCATCCCAAATCCAATTCCAGTTACTGCACTATGCCCATCTAAATCCCCCTGACATGTTATTTGGATATTGTGCTGCCTTATAGATTCTCCATAAAGTGCCAGGCAGGGCTGCTGTGTGCAGCTAAATTATTGCTGTGCTGTAACATAGAAACTGCCCAGAAACTGCCTGTGCACAGCAATATACAATTTTATACAGAGGGTTTTTTTTAACAAGAGAGGTTGTCTCTGCTTTTATGATCGTGTATGGGTTCCAGGGCTGGGCATCTTCATTAATTTTACTCTGTCTTCTACTGAACATGCCATATATTGCATTTATTGGTTGTCCATTGTCATTGGTTGTGACTGTGACTTGGAGAGATATAGTTTGTTTGTTTGTTTTTTTAATTCTGTGCAGGTCTTCATCCAAGAGCAGATTAGTTGTGAAGAACAGGTGTGCTGGAAGTGAAGCACTTGAATTTTAGGAGATTGGGAAATGATGCTTCATTGTCAGACCTCTTCCATGTCTCTTCTCACCACCACCTTGGCAGTGTGCTTCTGCTTGGAGGCTCATCAGCATCACAACAAATTTGTTTTCCCATGCTTTGCTCCAGACCAGTTTCTTTCCAGTTCCTGATATTGATCTGATAAGTGCTGAGAAGAAATTCAGAGTGCCATTACAGTATGTAGTCACTGGCTGCTTTTAAATCTTTCGTCCTGTCATGGATGACGAAGATTTCACTGAAGTAAATATCATGTCATCATATTTATAGATATAGATGACATATTATACATTATGCTGTTATAATTGTCTGTGGATAATCAACAAAAGCTGCCATAGAGTCTTTAATTTAGCCCAGGAAAGAAAAGACTTTATCTGGCAAGAAAAAAACAAATTCCTTAGGATATCCTCAAGAAAGCAAGAGACCAAATGAAGAAGCTGAGCAGCTTTAATAAAATTCAGTATTATTCCTTTGGATTATTCAGGACTTTGCAAATGACTATCCAGGTTTAATGGCATTCACTGACATTATGACAACAGGGGATGCTCCACAGACAGAAAGGGAATTAGAAGTATGTGAGGTTAACTGAAATTATGCTGCTGGTAATAAGTCAGTGGAACTAGACTGTCACTCATCCTCTCCTTCTGCTTCTGGATCCTGATTATCTTGTCAGTTCTTCATATGCTTCCTCCATCAGCTTCAGTAAGAGGAAGGCATGAAAAAGATGGACAAGATGGTCATATAATCAAATAAAATGTACTAAATACTGTAAATATAGGGTGTGACATGTCCCAGGTTATGTATATGCTATGACATATCATTTTAGTGCCAAATGACACAAGATGATACAGGCTAATGCAATGTGAAATGACACAGCCTAACTACAAGTGCCATTTGATGCAGAAAGATGCATTTAGAGAGCAGTGCAGTGAATCCACCGTGCATGATGATTTTGAGCAGGGTATCCAGCCTTCTTGTGCTCAGAGTTGTGAAGCTCCTGGACTCTCTCCTACTTTGGATTTCCTGGGGGTCCCTTCACAACTGCTAGCCTGTCTTGGTCTGGCTTATGGCTGCAAGCTGGTGCTTCATCTCATTGGTCTGGCAGGGTGACACATTTCAACTGAGTGCCAGAAGCCACTTGTGATCCATAATTAAGGTTGGATATACAGACTTTTTCCTGTGCAATTTTTTTTTCCTTTCCTTGTTTTTCCAATCTCTTGAAAAAAATGAGACAGTAGCTAATGTTTGCTGGGAGGTCACTCCCACTCCTTTCCCCCAGGAAGTTGATTACACATCTTCCTTCTATGCATCCCTTGCATGTTTTCTTTCCATCCCATAACTGCAGGCAAATGTGTTTTCATAGCATAGCAGTGGAAACAGAGGAAGAGGAGAGCTGGAGCAGCTTTGCTTGCAGAGGTAGAGCCTATCTCATGAAGCACTGCTAGAAACACGTAGGACCACACACACACACAAAAAGTAGAAGCGTCCACAGGAATCTGAATGGTTTAACAGCAGCAAAAAGGCACCCAAATTTTCATGTGCTACTTACCTGACTTCACTGCCAGGCTGTTTTTCTTGGTCTGGTTCTTGGGGAGGAGAACTACATGCACTGCAGATGTTCTGTCACGTCATGTCTCTCTCGAGCAGCCATGGTAGCTAAAAGGAAAAAGACCATAGTGACGCATCCCAAAACAAACTTTACCAAGTTTCTAAAGCCAAATGAAAGTGGGATTCAAACTGGGTTTTTCTTTTCTGTATTTCAGGCCAACAGCAAGAACAAGGCTTCCCATCATGTATGGGAAGGTGAAGCATTCAGGCAGCTTGGCAAAAACTCAAGAGAACAGAAGAATTAAGTGTATTTTTTTTGGTGAAGTTTTGAGATCCTTGTACAAAGCTGTGGATTTGAGGTGAGTCAGTTGGGCTGATAAGGAAGTCTTAACAGAGGTTTGAGCTCTGGTATTTTCCAAAGTGCTAACAGTTTCCTAAGTGCCAGACAGCTTGGAAGAGGATTGTAAGTGGTACATGCTGATTGTGGGATGTAAAAGAGCAGCTCTGCTGCTGTATCCTTCAAAACACGAAAGATTACATCTAGGAAAATGAAAATTGTCAGCACACATTTGCAACATGAATAGGAGCAAGCAAATTGTCCTTCTGGCTCTAGCTGACTACCTAAACTTACATTGTTTTCTGGCAGTTTTCAATCAGCTGCTGTGGAATTTTCCTGCAGTTGCTCTTAGTTCTCTGTATACACTGACAGTGACCTAGGGCAGAACAATAATGTTTAAGGAATCATACAATGAAAGTTGACAGAAATCCATGCATTGAAAATTTGTGTTGTGTGGCTGGAGACACTGGGCACTGTTCTGTACTCCCCACCCCACCTCTCTGCCTCCTGTGCTTAGGCCTGACAGTGCAGGATCCCAGACAAAGCCATGCTTTTCCAGAGCCTCTCAGGAAGTGTTATGCAGAGCTAAATAAATGTCAGTGCTGGTTTATATAAACTAACTGTATGTGGAAGAATGGAACACGATCGCTGCTGTCAGGCACCAGTCTGGGGGTGCCAGGGAACATGCTGTTGTTGGGACACATCTGGGTGGCTCTGGCTGAAGTCTGACTAGATTCAGTGGGAGCTGCAAGACTGAGCTGACTCAGCTGACTCTGAGAGCACTCCCAGGGTGTCCTTGCATTGCTGGGGTGGGCAGAGAGCTGCTAACACTGCTGACCTGAGCCTGGAAACTGAAGATACATAGCTGTGTGCAGTTGTATATGAAGGGAAAAAAAAAATGGGGACTGCCAGTACTTGTAGTGCTTTGCCTTTCTTCCTTCAAATGTCTTTGGCTTTACCTATCACTAATCTGTAGGAAACGGGAGGCAATGAAGTCTTGGTATTTTCATCACAGGCCAGGCTTGCCAGGATTTTCATTCCCAGTGCTGGTCAGGAGAGTGGTTCTGGCCCGCTGCAGTGTGAGAGCAGCTCTGCAGCTCTGCACTGCATTGGGGTGGCAGGGACACAGTGCAGGTCTCTGGCCACCAGTGGAGGAAGGTTGAGTGGCCTTTGGGCTGGGCCTGCAATCTCTCACTTTGGTGCCAAGAAGCTGCAATGCCAGGCAGCAGCTTGAGTCTGTCATGGGCTCTTTGTCTGTGATTGCTGCTTCTAAGGTGTTAAAGCCTTTTTTCATATTGCTGAATGACAGAGCTATGCTCTTCCATTTTTCAGTAAGTCTATGTCCTAAACTAACTGAATTATTACCAAGGTATGCCTAAATCTGTGGCTCATGTGGAAGGGAGGTATTTAAGTATGTCTTTTAATAGATTTACTGTCATTTACTCACAGTCCATTGTTACTGTGGACATCAACAGCACTGATCTGCGTACACAACGTTGTGTAAAAAAGGCACAGCTGTCTCTGAGTCTCCACAAAGGCTGCATTGGCCAATCCCTCCTGCTGGGTGGGTTTGGTTGGAGCAAGGGAAGAGTGTAAGGGAGTATTTTTGAACTCATTCTTTAAGCAGTGACTTCCACTGAAGTTTGAAGACAGGGTAAAGTCTCCTTAATTTACCAACCCTGCTCTGAGTGGGAAAAACTTCTGTGCTGCTTGTGACGTTAAAAATAAGTGTCTCCTTGGCTAATGGTGCACTTTAGCAAGATAGAGCCTGAAAATGGAGCAGTTTTCACATTTCCTTCATACCTGATTCTTCCTTTAAATTTTGTTCTTAAAGTCTTGCTTCATTAACATGCAGTTATCATTTGGCAATTAATTTAGCAGACATCTGTCGTTTTGCATATTTTGTGATGTAGTAACAGTTGCAGCCATTGGATGAGACCATTTGCCAATGAGTCTGAGTTAATATGATGGTGTCAGAAAAAATCAGAGACTGCACTTTCATCCTTGAGACAAGCCTTTCAAGTGCATCCAAGAATTCCACAGGGAAAATACCAAGTCTGCATCTGTGTCTCCAAGCTATACTCAGACTTTCTTCCATTTCTTTTTGCCTCTGGGGATCCAGTAGCCACAGTGTGTCCGAAATGATCACTTACCACCAGCATCGTCTGGGTTTTGGATATCTTTGATATCTCCAGCTCATCCCTCCCAGCAACATCTGAGGCAAGACTCTAATTAAGGACTGTTGTCTCTTCTCTTGGAGGTTAGTATTCTTGTACTTCTGTGGCCTCTGCTTTGAGACTCCCTGACTAATGTCAAGGACTGAACAAATTACTCAGAGCTTCTTGTCAGAGATGTTCCTTTTCAAAAGTTTAATTAGCAGAGAATAACACAGTTTGAAATGAATGTAGCCAAACCAAAAGCCAGCTCCTGTGAAGGGCTTAGCTTGTTAGCAGTAAAGCTCTTAGGACTATATCTCTTTTGAATGGTGCAAGCTTAAGACAGGTTGGAGAACTCCACAATCAATGAGTCCCAAAACTGCTTTTACACACACCTGCAGACAAGCTAAAAATATAGAACATCTGGTATGTGTGTATGCATGTATAAAAGGAGCTTTTTTTCCTTTGCACTGAGTGCTGCTATGTGGACTAAACCAACATAATGTTGCTAATGTACTTTACAACTAAACCAGTCCAAAAGCGTGATTAATTATTTGATCACAGAGACTTACAAGATGTTCTGTAGGACTCAGGAATTTTCATGTCTGAAACAGGGACTACATATGTATTTTTATTTTTACCTTGAGATGCGGCAGGAAGTATCGTTTGAATCCCTTCAAATGTTCACAAAGCTCAGTGGAGTTGGTAAAAAAGTTTAAAATAGACAAAGAAAGTGCTTCTTTATGCAGTGAGTGGTGAACTTCTGGATCTTGTGGCCATAAGTGTTTGTAGAGGCAGGCAGTATGAGCAGGTGCAGAAAGGGATTAGACGTTCATGGACCAAGAGTCTAGAAATGGATACTAAGAGGACTGTGCAATACTCACAACATCCTTGGTACAACAGCTTTGGGGGAGTAAAGTGGAAGTGCAGAGTGGCCAGACTGACAGGCTCTCTCTCAACAGTTTCTCCTGTTGCCACCGAGTCAGGATCCGGGCCCGAGGATCCATTGGTCTCACCCAGGATGCAGTTCCTAAATCCTCCTGTCTGTGTAATTTGTAGGTGAGCAGTGCAAGCTGTCAGGTTCAGCCATGGCTCTAAAGGCCCATCCCTTGTCAAACCTGCCATCAGAAGGGGAAATCTCCCTCTGCTTGCCC